>JASPKZ010001233.1:2237500-2530000 GCA_030220185.1 Diploptera punctata | reverse complement strand
CCCTCATATACATACTAACCCCGCTTATTAACAAAGTACTGTCTGGTTTCAGTGATTTAATGGAAGTACTCATGAAGTACGTGTGAAGTAGCAACAACAATTATTTTATTGTATTGTTTGTTAAAGTTAGACACCGCCCCACATAAACAAGGTATGCAAATTTAACATCTTCATGCTCCGTCAGCTCGCCCAAGTAACGAAATGTGAATTTGTGATGACAAGAGCTAGCAACTTACGTTATATTCACTGTCTCTTCAAAGTAATGTATTCCTCATCATTAAACAAAACTATTTTATACTTTACTAGCTTACATCCGGCGTGTGCTCCTACGCCTAAATACATTAAATACGTTTTTATTTTTAGTTTAATATGTAAATATTAAATACTATATTTATTTATTGTTTACTTACTTAACTAAAAAAAGTAATAAATAATATATTCAATATTTATGTGGTACACTTAAAAGAAAGAAAGTAAGAAAAGAAACACATTTAAAATTGTATAAGGTATTGTCTGTTCCTGCAGTATTGAATGGTTCAGAAATATGGACACTGAATAAACAGTCAATTAAAAGAATAGAAGCAGCAGAAATGAAATATTTACGATTTGTGCCAGGATATACTTTAATGGATAAAAAACGAAGTGAAGATATCCGGAAAGAACTACAAATATTCAGTTTGACAGATAAAATAGAAGAGTATAGGAGAAAATGGTATGAACATGTCTGCAGAATGGATACCAACAGATTGCCTAGGAAAGTCTGAACTATCAACCAAGAGGAGGAAAAAGAGATCGGGGACGCCCACGAAAGGAATGGACACAGCAGCTGTGATATTTGGAGCAGGAAAGAACCAAAAAGGTTTAATCCTTGTAAGTAGAAGAAGAAAAAGAAAAAGAAAAATAATATCCTCAACTCGTGTTCAACCCAGAGTCGGGTCGAGGGATCAGATGAGATGAACCCCTAGAGGTCTGTGAATGATAAGGGTGCCGGCCGATCACGTCCAAACGCAGCACCACAGGAACAAATGAACGAAATAGGGACATTCCATACGAAATCGGCAAAAAAATTGTGAAAATTGAACTCACATCTTTAAAAGTTTACCATTTTTTTTATAGTGAAACTTTATGATATACTGAATATCTGAATCGAATTTCAAGTCTTCGCTTGGTGTAATTAAAGAGTAATAGAGCTGTCAATTTATCGTATTGTTTTAAATAGTCTCTTTTATAAAATACATTTCTCTAAGTATGGCTATTCCCTCAACTTGAAAAGATAGTCACATTATAGATGATTTTATGCTCTATCGCTTGAAAATTAGTACCTTAATATTTACGTTTTTCTGAAGGGCGTAAATGCAATTAATATGCAATTGACCTTCCTCACCAAAAATTTTATAAAATCAAAATATACCACATTATTACCTGAACACCAGTTAATTTTTTGTAATTAGTATTAAAGTGGAGTCTTGAAAGGAAACTACCGAAATAAATATTTTTCCTAAAATCCCCTATGTGCAGACTGCCCGCAATACCTTTCGCGTGAGTGGAGATCGCTCGCTCATACAAACAATGACGGAGCTACTTGGTAATAGTCCTTTGCGCACTTACAAATATTTTTATTGTTATTATCATCATTACATTATTTTTATTATCATTATTACAATTATTACATTATCATCATCATCGTGGACTAGTGGTTACACTGCACGCCTCCGATTCCGAGGTTCGCGGGTTCAAACTCGATAGGAATCAATGGCATTTTAAAGGCGTAACAATTCTGAATGTAGCTTTCTCCACAAGGAAGGAAATCCGTGAGTCCCGTGTCGTAAATTTATGGTACGTAGGAGAACCTCGCGCTTGAAATAAATTGCTACATAATAAACGTCATTAAATTTAACAATCTTTATTGATATATTCAGTAGGCGGTTAATTTTGTGCTGAGTTTGGCTAATGTATAGTTTAATTTAAATTACTAAGCACCTACGCATTCAAGCTGGTAGGCCTATTAAAAATATTTTCTAGAGAGTAATTTTGTAATGTGTTGTAATATTTTGTACTTGTACCCTACACACCAATGTCTGATGTTGAACATTGCAAGTACTGTTAAGCTATCGATAATAATTTATAACAATTTCCATGCCTGTTACAAGTAATATTTAAGAGGTATACATTATACAGGCCCGTGGAAAGATCACTACCATCTTCGCTTAGTTTACGCTTACCGGCCACATGGCCTAAAACGAATTTGTTCAGGATGAGGATGAAATATACAGCATTTTATTGGCTTGGTATCCCTTTGATCTTGCCATCCCCTACTCATGACATATTCTAAGATGATATTAAAATGCACGATAATATTAGCTTTTATTATAAGCTAAATTATTTATTGTATTTAATTTAATGTCTAAACTTCAACTTTTCCCATTATTCTCCTTTTATAACACAAAATGTATATCTCTACGATTAGTCTCTCATTCCAGAAACAGTTAAGAAATTGTAAAATTATATATTAACACACTACTGTTAATAACTATTTGTATACTAATATATGCATAATTAAAATTATATGACACTTCTCACTCACCATTCAGTCTTTGTAGATCTGCAAACTTGTTAGTTAAAAACAATAAGATATTATTTTTTAATTTGACTGTGACACTTAAAATGACGAGATGCATTAAACAAACACACTGATGTAAATCAACTGTCTAGTATGTAATCTGAACTTGAGAATTGTTGATGTAAAACAGATGTTTAAGGAAGACTTGCTGACATTGCATTATTATCGTTTGGTAGGAAGTGGTACGAGTATTAAAACATTCGGTTTTATTTGGAAGTGATATCTTATAACAATACTATTTCGTCAACGTTATCAGGGTGCAATACAATACACTGAATAAAAAAGTTATTTTAAGACTGAAATTAGTAATTATAACATCATAAAAATTTATACCAGTTTATTCAATTAATGACGAAATAGTTTTCATTATATAATATTACATTTAAACTGTAATGAAAAATTTGTAACAAAATAAATAATTTGTTTTAAAGAAGGACAGAAGATTACGAGTTTGAGAATAAAGTTCTTAGGAAAATTTTTGGATCAAAAAGAGATGAACAGACAGGTGAATGGAGAAAACTACATAATAGTGAGCTACATGATCTGTATAGGAAGCCAGATATAATAAAAACAGTTAAGTCTCGTAGGCTGCGGTGGGCAGGAAATGTGGCACGTATGGAGGATGAAAGAGGTGTTTGGAAATTTCTGGTAGGAAAACCGGAGGGAAAACGCCTAGTTGGAAGACTAAGAATGAGGTGGGAGAATAACATTATACATGATTTGAGGGAAGTAGATTATACAGGGGGATAATTGGGAAACGTTAGCTCGAGATGGGATGTATGGAGAGCTTATGCCCGCGCTGCAATGAACCTACAGGTTCCACAGAGCCAGTGAGTGAGTTAGTTATAAATAATTTGTTTAATAATTCACAGTAAACGTAAGTAACAGAGCGCTTTACTTCTCACTTCAGCAATAACATTTGATAAATAAATATCTACTGCGTAAGAATTAAAATATCGCCACTTGTATAAATCAATGGTACTGTTACATTAAGCAGAACATATAATAATCCATTCGATTTAATGGCAGTTGAAAAAGTCACTGATGAAGCTCTTTCAATAAAGTACGCGCGCGACCTTAGTCGTGAAATGAATCTGCTGCGCCGTGGACCAGCGAGTTTTTTTACGAAAATAGAATAAAAACATTTATATTGTCTGAACTATTCAACTCTCCAAAAAGGTAATTGCTGGAAATTAATCCTTATTACGTGAGTAGTATCCTGTATTTTTTTTTCCGTTTTCATTTTTGATATGTACTGCAGTAAACCGCCATAAAACAGAAAATTGGCACCGAAAATAAAAATATCCTAATTATAAAAATAACACCCTTAAACTACATGATATCACCTATATAAATATGTTTGAAACGAATTTTTGCTGTTTACTGTTTCAGAAATATCAGTTAGTAAAGATTTTAGTTTATCATATTTACGATAATTTTAGATCATCATAACTACCAACCTATAAATGGTAAAAATTAAATTTCTGTATTAATACGTTTATAAATGTATTCACTATATTTAGGGATACATAAAATTAAAAAAATAAATTGCAAGATTTTTGCTGTCCGATTTGATATGGATTGTCCCAATAGGGGAATTAAATAGTGGCGGGAGAAAACGGGAGAAACCGCGAGAAAAACCTGTCCAAGCTACGTTTAGTCCACCACGAAATCCACATGTAAAAAATA
This sequence comes from Diploptera punctata, assembly GCA_030220185.1. Taxonomy (NCBI): domain Eukaryota; kingdom Metazoa; phylum Arthropoda; class Insecta; order Blattodea; family Blaberidae; genus Diploptera; species Diploptera punctata. The sequence continues at coordinate 2,525,691 of JASPKZ010001233.1, read as the reverse complement.
TATATATATACATTTATATGGTAATTATTTTTACATACATCGTGAGGTAGGAAATTAAATAGACCAAACATAGCGGCTGGTAGAGTAAATTTTTAATTTCCGATTTCAGGTAAAGACCCACTTCTAATGGTCAGATTTTGCTATTTTTTTATAAATCCTACCTCAGTTTATTCCAGTAGTATATACTGAGTTTCGTTGTGAAACATAAAAAAATTCGATCCCTAGAGCGTTTTTTAAATTTCCGTTTCAGGCGAACTCCTACATCTAATGATTTTAGAAAAAAAACGGCTAAACAGTCGCCATATCTGAAAACCTGATTGTACAAATGTTCATGGAGATAGATGAAGAACTTTCGGAGTTCTGTGAGCAAAAGAGATCTCCATGAAAATTTGTATAGTAGTTCACGTGGAACAAAAATTTAAAAATCACTCTAGGGGTCGAAATTTTCGATGATTCACAACGAAACCCAGTATATGCTATTAAAATATACCGCGGTACGTATATTCCAAAAAATTAAAATATATAATAATACCTGTGATCTCAGTCGGTCTCAACTTTATAAAGACTGTAAGATGTGAAGTACTTTCAGAACTAATGTTCCATCCTCAGCATGTAAGTTGGTACTAGTTATTTGTCTGTTTATCTCTACTCGGTCTAAAAATTTTCCTAAGAACTGAGGTATCTAAAAATAATTACCATATAAATTTACATTTTTTCTTATTCAACTAAATATACTGTAAAAAACACATGTCATTGATTGAGGCGTAGAAGCGAACGCCAGGTATTAGCTAGTAATCTATATATGTGATGAAGTGAGGTTAACAAAATTTGATGTGGCTACTGACCTGAAATTTTATTAAATGAGCTGAAAGTGTTAACATTTTAGTAAACAAGATGTTCCTCATACATCAAAAGTTTTCAACAATAGAAGGGGGCAGATACTAAATAAAACCTGTTAAGTCTGAAAGAATGGACAATATATCAAATTAACAATGGGCAGTTAAAATTAATGGGATCCATTTTCATTCAACATGTCCCTATCTCTGATATATTTTGAGAAATTTACCTTCTCTTGTTAGCAGATGTTACAGATTTGTTCTCTAACATCACCATTGTTGAATTCAGTGTATCCGATATATGTATAGTCGGCTCAGTCACTTAGTTTACAGGCGGCACCAAAGGCAACTGTTTCCCTCTGGTTTAAAAAATACATTATTACTGCTAGGTACAGCCGGGGAGTTGCTGTTAGAGGCTTCTTAAAACGCCGCTCCAATCACCAAACACTGAAAACAGTTCTCTGCCAATGATTTCTTCGCATTTTTAAAATGACGTGTCTATACCACGTGGATACAATTATCTTAACAGCGTTGCAACCTTTGTCTTTTGCCGTATATGTAGTTGATAAATATTTATTCTAAGGAATAAAACATGACAACGCCGCTTGATGCGCTAAATAGATCTACCTAACCACAAACGAAAGCGCCTATAAACTAAATGACCGAGCCGACTATACTCCTATATCTTGTTTCACTTTAATTCAAACGCATTTCATACTTGGTTTATGTGCACATTTATTTCGTCCACTACTATGGTCATTGCTTCAAACGCAGAGGGTCTTGGCTCGATCTTCGGTCGGGACAAGTTTTTTAGATGAGATTTTTACGGGGATCTTTGGGTGATGTGTGGCATGAAAAAAGTACATCTAGGGTGAGAGGTTAAACTGAGTTAAAGATTATTGTTATTAATTTATTAATAATGGTTTATTTTCTTTACTTACACATACACATATATATATATATATATATATATATATACAGTCCACAACTGTGGTTCCGAGGTAGCGTGCTGCCTTGTCACGCAGCGGGCCCGGGTTCGATCCCCGGTCGGGGCAGTTTTTCTGGTGAGGTTTTTTCCCACCTGTATGACAAATGTCAGGAAAACGTTAAGGCCCAAACGGTCCCCGAAATCATATGGCCACCATTATCATCATCATCCTTCACCGGTGTGGAAAGCAACGGGAAGCTACCGCACCTACAATTCCCAAGTAAAGCTGCAAGCATAGCATGAAAATGCTATGATTGCAGTGAAGGACCTACCTTCGGGCAGAATTACTATGGATATATATATATATATATATATACACACACAGAGTGTAAGCATCAATTTAACTGCGTATAGAGGGGTATTATATAAGCATTTTGAGATATTGAACTAATGGTCTATGAATAAAAATGTCCAAGTTATGATTCAATTTGTAAAATGGTTTGCACGCCACTGATTATTTCAAATTAAAATGGAAATAATATGATACAGAGACTGTAACCTTCAACAAGCATGCGCCTTTAGCTCAATGGTTATAGCAGTATAATACCTACGCAAACGTAAGATTTATGCATCAGGTTCGAAACTACCTACAGTACGTATACGCTATTTTTCTTTCTTCTTTTATTATGTAGGTACAGTAAATTAGTTACGTACGTATATTTACTTCTGGTTTAATTGTTTATTCATTATTTTACAGAATAGGTAATGGAATGTCGGCCAGTACACGAGTTACAAAACTATCTATGTGCGTATTGTACAGACAATTGTTTGAAAGGCTGTAATAATAATAATACACATACTCTAGAGTATAATATGTTTCCAAAATAAAATGTATAATTGTACTGTACAGTACTTATGTAAATGATAGTGCAGTAATTAATAACATGAAGAGGTATAGTGTATGTACACATGACATACATAATGTTATTGGGAAATAAAAGCAATGTATTTGAGTAAACGAGAAAAAAATGTAAAGCACCTGCAGACTCATTGAAGATATTGTTCAAATGGCGACCTCCATTCTCACAACACAGACGACATCGGCGATGAAAGGATTCTCGTACCCCGTTCAAGATACCAGGTGTCTCACGGGTCACATCACATGCTGCGATTATGTGAGCAACTAACAGTTCATCTGTATCAACAAGGATCGCATACACCAGGGTTTTCAGATGTCCCCACAAAAAATTATCAAGTGGGCTGAGATCTGGAGATCGAGGTGGCCATACTACAGTTGGACTACCCCTTCCTATCCAACGGCCACGATACACTCCATCCAAATGATTTCGATCATTCCGGCAGAAATGGGGAGGAGCTCCATCGTGCTGAAACCACATGTTAATCCTGATGTGGAGAGGAACATCTTCTAGTAATGTAGGTAGGACGTGCTCTAAAAATGTCTTATAAATGACGCCATTTAATCTCTGGAGAAGAAGGTAGGGGCCAATGATGTGGTCAGAAATTATACCTATCCATACGTATACCGAAAATCTCTCCTGGTGACTCCTCTGGAAGATTGCATGAGGATTTTCATAATCCCACACATGACGGTTCTTCGAGTTCAGAACCATCCCATCCCTCTTAAATACTGCCTGTGAATAATACCGACGAAAAGAAGTGTGGTGGCTGCAGCAAAGTTCAATTACAAAATTTGGCCCGTTGAGCGAAGTCCAGTGGCTGTAAGACTTGTACTTTTTGCAGATGAAAGGGGCAGAGCTGGTCTTCATGCAGGACTTCCCTATACACTTTGATGGTTCGTACCCATTACACGTTTTGTGTGTTAGAGTCCCTGACTGGTTCACATTCACAATTGGGCCCTCTAAAACCATTAGCTATAGATATTTACCTGAAGTGAAAATTTAAAAATCGCCCTAGCGGTCACAATTTTTTTTTATATTTCACAACGAAACTCAGTATACCTTATTAAAATAAACTGAGGTGCGTATTATCCAAAATTAAGCGAAACCGACAATTAGAAGTGGAGGTATATCTGAAATCCGAAATTAAAAACTGACTAGCAACCTCCATGTTTGGTTCGTCTCAGCGTATACCATACAATTTAATTGACCTTTCATATTTCATTTATTTAGGCGTAGAAACGCACATCGGGTATTAGCTAGTCTATTATATATTTCGTAGGCAAAAATATATATTCGGAAATCGAATGTTTGAAGAAAATCGCTAAAAATTACACATTATTTTCTTTCTTAATACATAATGGAAACATTGCTGCACAAGTGACATAACTGCACTTTGCTTAGAAGACTCACACCTTCATTTTAGAATTGTTCGCAATTCGCAACACGAATTTCTCCCATTACAAAATGAATCAGACAACAGAAAGTAAATTCTTAGAGTCAATGTTGCTTAATATTGAATCAGATTTTAACCAGGTCAGGCACCAAACCGGGTCACCTGTTGAACGTCTTCGCACCCATATTAACGCTAACATGTATTGTTCATGTGAGATTCACAATAAGTATTACAGACTTCTAGGGGTTGTAGAGGGGACTTAATACATCAAATTTTGATGAGAAACCCATGTCCGGAAACGTACCATTTTGATGTAAAATAACTTTGAAAACCGGAACACAATGGGCTGATATCATGTATCTTGTGTTTCAGAATAAATATTACAGACTTGTAGAGGTTCTACTAAACCTGTCGAGTCGGAAGAAGATATTCTTGAACGAATTCTGGCGGGAGCAGAAATTTTTTAGCACAAATCAGATCTTGTGTGACATGTGTATTATAATATGCGTCACAGGTACACTTTGTGTAACGAACAACAGGGTTCCCACATGCAACCACACTTGTTGTACAGCCCCTAGAAGTTTGTAAATCTTATTCTGAAACACAATACACGCGATATCAGCCCATCTTTTTTTCCGATCTTCAAACCTATTTTACATCGAAATAGTACGTTTCCGGACATGGGTTCCTTATCAAACATCTACCAAGTCCCCTCTACAACCATAGAATCTGTAATATTTATTGCGAATCACCCTGTATAGTACAGAACACTTCATTTTCAAGAAAAACCAAAGTTGGTATGTTACAATGGTTTAATAAATTTCACTTTGAAAAACGAATTTTCTTTTTCTGATATAATTATGTATTCCAAAATTAATTAACTATCTCACTGGCACTATCGAACTCGTGGGTTCACGGCCGCGGGAACATAAGCTTCCCATATATATATATATATATATATATATATATGTGTGTGTGTTTTTCCAATTAACCCTTACATAATCTACTTCCATCAAATCATGGTTAATGTTATTCTCCCACCACATTTTTGGTCTGGTTTTACTACAATAAGCTTCCATGTCCTTTTTTCATTCCCTGTCGAACCACATGTCCTACCTATCGCAGTCAACGAGACTTAATTGTTCTTATTATATCTGGTTTCCTATAAAAATCATGTAGATCATTGTTATGCAGTCATCTCCATTCGTCTGTTCATCTATCATCGATCCAAACATTTTCTTAACTTTAGATTGCCTCCTTACCTGATAATTTGGCTAGATGATGAGAGGCGCAAGGATAGTGGTAAAATTAAAAATTTAGCCATCTCTCTACCGTGACAAGTTAATACGTGACAAATCTCTTCTTTCTTTGTGGAAAAAAGTAATTTGTACTTTGAGTGTAAATAAATTAAACCAAAGATATGTACCTAGTTACAGAGGAATATTAGAGAATAAAGATCTTGGGAAAATGTTTTGAACTAAAGAGAGATGGATAGACAGGCGAGGGGAGAAGATTAGATAACAGTGACCTGCATTATCTTTAAAGAAAACCAGAAATACAGAGCAGTTAAATATTTTAGACTGCAGTGGGTTGGATATGTGACATGAATAGGAATTGAAAGAGGGACATGGAAACTTATTTCAGGAAAACCAGAGAGAAAACGCCCACTTGGTAGACCAAGGATGAGGTGGGAGAATAATATTAATTTCGATTTAAGGGAAGTAGATAATACAAGGGATGATTGGAAAACAATTGCTCAGAATAGGGATGTATGGAGAGCTTGTGTCCGTGCGACCATGAATATATGTGTTCAATAGTGCCAGTGAGTTAGTTATTTAGTTGTAGAGGAGTTGCAGACAAACATTTCGAGATAGGTAACCCAGGGACCCAAATATATATATATATATATATATTGTGATGATGAAGCATTGGACATATTCCCACTAACATTTCAGTTTTCAGTTAATCTACATTCATAATGATCAGATTTTGGTTATTAATTAACTATTTTTCTTATTTAAATGTTAAATGCTACATTACAAGCAGTCACAAAAGAATCTCTAAACTTTCACCCCATACCTAATGCCCAATTTTCCTGGCTATCTAATTTGATCTTACTTTTCTTTATTGAATGTTATATGATGGGTTTGGTTGAAAAAAAAATCAAATTTTTTTACCACGGATACAACCTCATTAGGATTTTGCTAAAAGGTAAGGGAAACAGTGGGGATTGGAATATGATGTTAAAAAAATAAGTTCAAAAGAACTGATAGGTAAATTTAATGGAACAAAATTAACTATTCTCTGGGAAATTACTTGTATGTTAGAACATATAATAATTATTTCATAATAATTGTAGCTTTAAGTTTTCTTGTACATTGTTTTGAATGTATAACAGTATCAATTTTTGATAGAGAAGACAGGCTCCAATAAGCAGTCTATCAATTAAATAATATATGTAAGAAATATAATATGATAATTTCAAAATTAAAAACTAAAACAATGGCGTTCCATCGAAAGTACCCAGTAAGAACAAAAATAGTAATAGAAGATAAAGTGTTGGAACAGGTTTCACACGTCCAATATTTGGACTGAAGGAAAAAAAAAAGTAAATTCAGGCAGCGGAAAAGAGATTCCTACGGACTGTGGAAGGTTGTACAAGAGGAGAACATATTGGAAATGAGAATATTAGAGAAGAACTAAAAGTACAACCACTTCTTCAACAATTAGAAGAGCACAATTGGATAGAACATCTGCAAAGAATGACAGAGGATAGGATACCAAAGATGGCAATGATGTATAATTCTGGAGGACGAAGGTCGATAGGACGACCAAGAAACGCTGGGCTGAACAAATGTGAGATCGGAACAGGCAAAGACCTAATCCGTGAAGGATGACGATGACGATTTTCTCATAAATTTGTTCTAGGTAGCCACATGGTGACAGCATCAGATTAATATTACAACACAGAGATATGTTTAACCATAAGAAACGATTATTGCATTATTTAAACATGAATCGCCTGGCAACATACTGATTTCAGTTATATGGAACCATGATATTTTTTTTGTAAAATGCAGATTCAAAATTTCTTCCACATGAGAATATTGGGCATGCAAGCATCAATTTAGTAAATTTAATAATAATGATGATGATGATGATGATAATAATAATAATAATAATAATAATAATAATAATAATAATCCGGTATCATGGAAGCTGCCGCCGTCTTCCGGAAACCAAACGCCATTCCTCACTGTCCATCCATTGATCTTCCTCCAATGCTCTGATATTCATAGCTGCTTGTAACCCTTCTATCCAAGTTTTCTTCCGTCTTCCTCCTTTCCATTGGGATCATTCCATAATAATTTTAGACAATCTTTGCTCTGGAATTCTTTTGACATGGTAAAGACCACTGTAATATTTTCTTTTCTATAATGTCTATGATGTCTGGCTCCTCTTGTACCCCCATAATTTCCCTTATTTCTTTATTTCGTATTCTATCCATTCTAGATTTTCCAGCTGATCTTCTTAAAACATCCATTTCTGTACTTAAAATTATTTTCATTTCCCTGGTAGGAATTTGCCAGACTTCAGCACTATGTGTAAAAATGCTCTGAATTATGGTTTGATATATTTGTAATTTTCTATTTTTTGTAATATTTTTGCTCCACCAAACAGAGTTTAAAGCATTTATTGCTGTTTTGTTTGTGCGATTATATTTTTAATTCCCACTGTGTTATCGCCTGAATGGTCTAATTTTGTTCCTAAATAAGTGCATTCAATACCAGGTTTTAGTTCTTCTCCATTGAATAATTAATAATAATAATAATAATAATAATAATAATAATAATAATAATAATAATAATAATAATAATAATAATAATAATAATAATAATAATAATAATAATAATAATAATAATAATAATAATAATATACTAATATAAATGAGAAGAAACATTTAAAATCTGACATTGAATTTTTCAATAAAACGAATTCCATGTTGATTCTTTTTAGGTTTGTGAAAGTCTACTTGTCTGTACTCCTATTTTCAAGTTATTTGTGATTTCTACTTTTTTTATGTACACATTTACGAATATTGTATTATTGAAATGTTTTTTGCAGTTTTTTTTTTGTGATTTGAATGTAAGATTTTGAATGTTTTCTTCTCACATTACATTTTATTTCTGTATTTTTATATCAGGTGACAAAATAAGTATAATATTTTCCTAGAAATTTGTGAATTGAATACGTTCAACGAGATACTTTAGTTGTCATTGGAATATTCCATATGAAATCTCGCACCCAAAAACCAGGCACTCTTTATTCCATTCAAAGTTGTGTTATTTAAACAAGTTAAGTGCATGTAAAATTGTACAGAGGAGGAAATTGGTATAAAGGCACTTGTTAGAAGTGTGAACACAAGTTTATTTACTCTTTCATTGGCATTTTCTATCTTAACTTAGGAAGTGATTGAGTATAAAACATACACAAATAATGTCAAAATTAATTATCCATTTTTGTCCAAAAAAGTACATGAAAATTGAAACCACTCCCACATATGGGTGGAAATTAGTATAAAGGCACTTTGTGTATTTAACAGAATAAACCAAAAAGACTGAGTACAATGTTTACAACAAAGTCCTACAATTTAGTTAAACCTCCATTGTTCTTTATTACTTGGAAGATTCTCTTTGGCATTGACTTGATGAGGGTGTTTATTTATTCCACTGAGATTGAAGCCCATTCTTCCCGAATAGCATTTTTAGCTCAGTCATTGTCCCAAACTGCCGTCCATTGCGATACACAGGCCTTGCCAGGATCCCCCATAAGTTCTCAATCGGGTTTAAATCAGGAGTTCTGGCTGGCCACGTCAAAAGAGGTATTTCTTTCTTCCTGAACCACTACTTTGATTTGGCAGACACGTGAATGGAAGCATTATCTTGCTGAAAAATTAGATCTTCGACAAATTCCTCATACATTCGTATCAATTAGGACTCCAGAAGCTCCTCAGTGTAGGACTCAGAATTCTTCTTGGTGCGTATCCATGCCAGTTTTGATCTTCCTTTAAAGCAGAATGCTGCCCAAATCATAACGTCTCAACCACCGAAGTTTCTACTCATTCTAACTTGCTCTTCAGTACGGAGGTCGTGCCAGTAATACTGAAAGCCATCAGGCCCGTCCAGATTAAACTTCTTCTTGTCACTGAATATTACTTTATTCCATTCTGAGATCCAGGACACGTGTTCTTCAGCTTTCTTATGTGCATTGTTCAGAGGTAGTTTACTGAGACTTTTTTTTTAAATTTTAGGTTCTTGTCTTCTGACAGAATTTGTCTTAATCATCTGGCTGTTAATGACAACTTCAAATCAGCCTGGATTTGAGAAGATAACATACTCTTACCTTTTGCTTTACGTAAAATGAGACGTTTAGTGCGCTCAGACAATTTTCTTGTCCGTCCATTCTTCCCGTTTTTTTCTATATTGTGTGCCCAGTTTGACAAACTTATCAATGACACATCTTGAACGTCCCAATTTCGTAGGTAATTGTCGATCGGAAAGGCCCATTTACTTCCAGGCACTAACTCTTGCTTTCTCTTCATTTGATAGAGGCTTTCCATGCGGCATTGTACGCACTACTGATTTGTAATTGATGAACGATGCTCACAGACACGTCTTCTCCATGTAACTGCAGTGTTTTGTTTGTAAGAGCCAGAAGTTGACCTGCCTTTATACCGATTTCCACCCCTAGGACAGCGTTTTCTTAGTTTTTACGTAATATTTACGTATGTAATAAATACAAAATGTGGAGACCTGTATGAAATTATGTCCTAGGTAAATACATGTAATCTATGACACACATACGGTATTTGCATAAATATTTCAGGTTGTTTTACTACTAAAAGTTAGTGCCTTTATACCAATTTCCTCCACTGTACAGCTCTATGTTCATTAGGTTCTAGAATGTTCAGGAAATTAATGTTTTGCAAATTCAAAAAAATCATGCACATTTTCTAGCAATTATTTTCAATCTTCTATAATAAAATATTCAAAGTTTTTGAAGAATCTAAAATCCTGATGATTATGACTGTACTTTGTAAATGCTTATAAATTGAACAGTAAGTTTACTCTTTCTTTAATTTGAGCTAAATACACTAGGCTATTTCAGTATACAAATTATGTATATAAAAATTATTATTTTCTTTCTGAAGATTAAAATATAAATATTGTTTAATGGGATCGTTGACCAATTATTATTGAATAAAAATCTGAGAACTGGACGAATATCAGGATCCCTGAAGGAGAAAATAACTAACTGCCTACGGGCTCCAACAAAACTGTGCCGCAGTGAAGCTATATAGGCCTACTATAAAATTATGATGCAACAAAAACAGAAGTACATATGTGACCAAATATAGAATTCAACTAAAATCGATAATATATTACGATGCAAGGTTGGGAAGTGGTTTTTACAGAATTGAGGAAAATGTTTAAAAACCAAGCGATTGCGAGGTTTTTAATTGCCGAGATTCTGTAAAACACTTCACAAACGTGCGGTGAGTATTATTTTTTGCACGATGGTGTTTTTCAAAATAATAAATAATAATCAAATAATAATATCTTTGTTGGAAATATTTGCTTTCATTATAAAAAATATTCACTAATGTTAACTGTGTGGGTAATGCTTACTATTAGTTGAAACTACAGGAGACACACTCGAATAGGTCTAACTAACTTTTTAGGAATTCGGAACTCTAGCAGTATACTATATAACTTTTCCCTCTTAATTGAATCGTACACATGTTTGAAGTTTACATATAGTTGATGCACAGTGCCATTACATTCCCATTTCTTTTCTAAAATCTATCTTATACTAAACATCTGATCTGTTGTAGACCTGTTTCTTCTAAATACACATTGATTATGTCCTATTGTACAATCGATATAGGGAGTAAGTCTGCTTAATAATAGGTATCCAAAGATACTGAAATATTAAAAAATTCCAAACGATATTTGACAAATTTAATATAAAATTCGAATAAGTCTAACTTTTTAGGAATTCCGAACTCCAAAAGGATACTATAGACCTTCTGCAAGATACGAAAATCAGACGTATTTACCACAAGGAATTTATACTTAAAATTTGTGTACTCATATTACTTCCATTCTGTATATAATTAAAAACATATATATATATATATATATATATATATATATATATATATATATATATACACTAACGTACCCAATACAAGTTGCCTTCCCCGAACATTCAGTTCTCATTTAATTACCGGACGATAAAAATAGGCATATAAGTTACTTTTTACCATAATATTCACCAATTAAAACGTAATTAGATATTATTAAATAAGTTCTCAAGAAAACTCCTTACTGCCATCTGTTGTGGTTCAAAAAGCTTGCATGATGACTTCACATTGTTATCGGGAGGAATACGTCGATAATGCAGATGACTACACATGACATAAAAATCCTATAAAAATGACTACACATAGGACATAAAAAACCCTACAACCCAAACGCAGCTCCTCCTGTCGAGTCCACTTATGAATATAAACCATCCAGGGTCCTGCTGAAACACCCACAAAAAATTAATTAAAATCGGTCCAGTCGTTTAGGCAGTTTTTAATTTCGGGTTTTAAGTATACCTCCACTTCTAATTATTGGATTTCGCTCATTTTTTGACGATACCTAGCTCTCCGCTGTATCTGACAAATGTCATATTCAAGACATAACCAAATTTATTATAGATAGACGAAAATATTGGAAGGGTCATGTAGAAAGAATGGAAGAAAACAGACTTGCAAAAAGAGCTAAAGAAGATAGACCAATGGACGGGAGAAGAACAAGAAGGAGACCACCGAAGAGATGGATAGACAGTGAATGCACATCCAATATGTCTTCCTCCGAGGAGTGATTTTGGAAATAAACAGGAGAAAATCCTACAAATTAAGTTTAAGAACAAGAAGAAGACCTACCTCTGCTTATTTTAATAGGATATGCTGAGTTTTGTTGTGAGACATCGAAAAAATGCGACTGCCAGAGCGATTTTTCAATGTTCACTTCAGGTGAACTTACTTACATACTCACTGGCACTATCGAACCCGTAGGTTCATGGCCGCGCGGACATAAGCTCTCCATACATCCCTATCCTGAGCTAATGCTTTCCAATCATTCCCTGTATAATCTACTTCCCTCAAATCATAGTTAATGTTATTCTCCCACCTCATTCTTGGTCTACCAACCGGGCGTTTTCCCTCTGGTTTTCCTACAAGAAGCTTCCATGCACGTCTTTCATTCCCCATACGTGCAACATGTCCTGCCCATCGCAGTCTACGAGACTTAATTGTTCTTATTATACCTGGCTTCCTATGAAGACCATGTAGTTCATTGTTATGTAAGTCTTCTCCATTCACCTGTCTGTTCATCTCTCTTTGGTCCAAAAATTTTCCTAAGTACTTTATTCTCAAATACTTGTAATCTCCTTTCTTCCCTTAAAGTAAGAGTCCATGTTTCGCTCCCATATAATATAACTGGTAGAATAATAGTTTTATATATTTTCAGTTTAACATTTTTTGAAAGGAGTTGGGACATCAAGAGTCTCTGCAATGCACAATAGCACGCATTTCCAGAATTGAGCCTATGTTTAATCTTTTTGTGCATCTCGTTCCTATTTGTGATTATTGTTCCTAGGTATCTTAATTCAGTCACTTCCTCAAAATTTCCCTCATTTGTCATCAGCTGTCCATTTCCATTATATAATGTATTTCTACGTGTGGCCATATATTTAGTTTTATTGATATTTACTTCCAGTCCTAATTTCTTAGTGTTACTCTTTAGTGTGTGCGTGTTGTCCTTTAGTATCTCCTCGCTATCGGCCAATAATACTACATCATCAGCATAAACTAACAGCTTATTAATACCATTGAGTTGTAAGCCTTCCTCATTCTCTAAAGATTTAATGTCATGCTCTAGTACAAAATTAAATAGTAGAGGAGATAGTGCATCTCCTTGCTTCAACCCATTCTGGATTTCAAAAGTGTCCGAAAATGAACCCATGTCCGTTTCTTGACGGTTGTATTTTTACGGTGAAAGATCGTCACTCTTTCGACCAAGGTACGTTTTTCGTCTGGCTTATCACCTTCGACCAGTCCGGCATGGGTAACCCTAACGACAGCAATGCTACTACACCTAATGGTTTTATAGGGTCCAAATGTGAATCTAAACCATCGAGGGACGCAATCAGACACACACAAAAAATTTCATCAAAATCAGTCCAGTCGTTTAGGAGGAGTTCAGTGACAAACACACGTACAGAATAATTATACAGGTCCATACAAAGATATTGATTACGAGTTATTTTTGTACGTTTCGGCACAACCAACTTTCAATCTGAGTGACTGAACTTCATGACAACAAATTACCGTTTATTCTTCTGTATTCGGTTATGAAACAGAACGGCTTTGTTCATTGTTATATGTACAGATAATGAGATATAGTTTTGTATTGTGGGCCTGTGATAATTTCTACCCTTTGGGCTGATCTTATAATGATTATTGTTTTGAAATCTACAGATATTTGACATTTCAAAGCCATACGTACGTGACTCATAATATTGAAATACGAATGCATTATTTTATTTCCTATAATGTAGAAGTCAACCGCAGTGGTCTACTGGTTACTGTTACCTTATTTCTAAAACCTCGTAAGTCTAATTTTACAAGATTATCAGAAAAGCATGAAAACATTCTTTAAGATTGCTTATTATTTTGTAGCTATGTTTTTGCACGGTAGTGGGTTCTGTCGTACTTACAGCAATGACGACCATGATCGAAAGTTCAATTTCCTAAATTTCGCGGTTTATCACCCTATAAATAACTAATACTGTAATATTACAAATTACCTACCTAGGGCGGGAAGTAAAAACCACTGCTCTTTATGTATACTACGTACAATGTATATACAAAAATATATCCAAAAGATAGTGTTAATACACATTATAATAAAAAATCACTACATTTTAAATTAACTGAAATTTATTTGGAATAATATAAAACAGTAAATTCGTACTTGCCGTCGTTTTAATCCCTGATTGCTGCCACGGTCTGTTGTAGCCTCAACTAAATTATTTTCGGCATTTACCGTATAAACATTGGCCTGACTGATAATTTTGGTCAGTTGTTTAGAATGAACGCAAATATTTTCAACAAAGACATTATTTTACTATTATTTATTATTTTAAAAACACCATCATGCAAAAAATAGCGTACAACGCACGTTTGTGAAGTGTTTTCAGAATCTCGGAAATTAAAAACCTCGCTATTTCCTCGCTTCTGCAAAAACCACTTCCCAACCTCGCATAGTAATATAGGCCTACTATTTTAATGTCCTATTTGAATGTTTACATTCAAAATAAGACATTAAAATGTCATATTTATGTACAGATTTTCAATGTTTGTACATCTTTCTGCGCCTAAAGTTTTATTTTCCTTCTCCAGCTCGTCCCTATCCATCCACTCCATGTCCTCCAGTCCTCTTGTTCTCATTTCAGTTCTTATTTCTTAACATAATTCAAAATAATAAGCAATGTCAAAAATGTTTTTATGCTCCCTATAAGATTTTTTGTTAAATTAGACTTATGCTTCTATGCTAAATCCGAGCCAAGTTCCAGTTTCAATATACTTTTAGAAATCATACTGAACCTCCGTTGAAATTGTTTTGTAATAAATTAAAATAATATAATTAGTACCTGAGATAACAGTCGTCTTCAACATTAAATCCATCAAAATTGTGAAGGCCTTTCGGAACTACATGTTCCATCGACAACAGCTGGATTGCTAACCAATCCAGTTGCTGAAGATGGAACAAGTAGTTCTGAATTTTAATGTTGAGAACGACTGTTTTCTCAGGTACTAATTTTATTATTTTAAATTATTAAGTTCCAATTGTACTGTAAACAAACTTGTGTATTGTATTATTCCGCCGACTCCGTCTACTGCGGAAACCGTGGTGCTACTTTTACCCGTCATATGACTGAATTGTATACGGAACTGTCATCGATAGAACCATTGTTCTTACGCAAAATGGTATATTTTACGGGAAATAAGACTGAATACAAGGTAGGATGGTATCAGTAATCAGGAATTTCCATTTCTTATTTATTTATGACAAAAATTATATATGGGCCTACCACGTCACACGTTTATGCTTATTCCATGACGTCGATGCATATCCTTTATTTACAAATTAATTACAAGCTCTATGCTGACTCACCCTGTAAATTCTGCTGTTATTTTCACATACTCAATAGATAATGTAGAATATTTATCACTAAACTGTTTGAAAACATACAAAATAATTTATTTCTCTCCGCTTTTCAAATGGTTTATTTTCCAACGTTTTAACAAATTCTACATAAAGCGGCAATTTTGAAGCAATAGAAATCCCACGTGCTTAAGAATAACACAATGCTTATTTAATCTATTGAAATATATATATATATATATATATATATATATATATATATATATATAAGAAGGGCTTGGGGCTAAAATATGATAAGGCACATATTGTTCTTTCTGAGATATAAGGATGTTAATGTTTCAAAAATTATAAATACTAATTGGGCAGTATTGTTGTTAATACACTGTGTGTCTATTTGTTTTAACTCACCACTGGCACACTTATAAATTATTTTATGGATATCTCAATACATTTATTTGCTATCATTGTAATATGTGAAATTTTTTAACAGCATGTGACTTACCATATTACTGTCCTAAGCCCTTTATATATATATATATATATATATATATTATAGTAATTCTCCCGAGGGCAAGTCTTCCACTCCAATCATAGTACTTTCATGCTATGCTTTGCAGCTTTACTAAGGAATTATAGGTGTGGTAGTTTCCAGTTGCTTTTCACATCGGTGATGGATGATGAAAATAATGATAAGGATGATGATGATGGCCGGATAATTTTTGGGGGACCGTTGGGTCCTAAGCTTCCTGACATTTGTCTTACAGGTGAGGAGAAACCCCAGGAAAATTTCACTCAGGAGCCTGTCCCGACGGAAATCGAACCCGGGCCCGCTGCGTGACAAGGCAGCATGTTACCTCGAGACCACAGCGGTGGGCTATATATATATATAATTCTTTTAATTCGAATGCTAGAGAGCGAACTACATTTTCTTACACACTTAAAGGAAAAACCTTTATTCGACCAATGCAGTCATACATCTGGTTTGTTTACATTACAATTGGAACTTAGTTCCTAAGAGGTATAGTCCCGAGGGTCGCGGATTGAAACCCGACCGATGTCGATGGATTTTTAGGATGGAAAAATCAATGGGACAAGCCGTTCGAGAGGAAAGTCTGATTATAAAGACCTCTGAACAAAATTTAAGCTTTTCTTCCTATCGAGTAACATTTTAGTTTCTTACTATTTATATTCTGCAGAGCGATTCACAATTAGTATTACTGACTTCTAGGGGTTGTAGAGGGGACTTAGTGGATAAGTATTTGATAAGGGACCCATGTCCGGAAACGTGCCATTTTGATGTAAAATAAGTTTGAAGATCGAAACACAATCGGTTGATATCGTGTCTTGTGTTTCAGAATAAGTATTACAGACTTCTAGGGGTTGTACTACACCTGTCAGGTCGGAGGAAGATCTTTTTGCACGGATTCTGGCGGCAGCAGAAATTATTGAGCACACACCAGGTCTTGTGTGGCGTGTGTATTAAAACATGCATCGCAGGTACACTTTGTGCAACGAACAACAAGGTCCCCAAATGGAACCACACTTGTAGTACAGCCCTTATAAGTCTGTAATACTTGTTCTGAAACACAAGACACGCGATATCAGACCTTTGTGTTCCGATCTTCAAACTTATTTTACGTCGAAATGGTACGTTTCCGGACATGGGTTCTTTATCATATTTTTACCTAATAAGTCCCCTCTACAATCCCTAGAGCCATTAATACTAATTGTGAATCATCCTGTATACTTTCAAAAAACATTATTAACCGTTGTCAAATTAATTAAGTAAAATAAATAATAGTTTTAAAAATATTTTAAAACGCTTTATAGAAAACCGAACTAAAAAGAGGAAAAATAATTTTAATTTCCAAGACGCTTGGGATAAAATTAATGTGGTCAACAAAAAAATCATCTCCAACACATATAGAATAAAACTAGAGTTATCTACAAAAAAATAATAATTTTACCATCAAAAGCGAGGGGTGCTCTATATCAATTAATATATTTGATAATAAACATATATTGGGAAAAGTGAAGTCTCTAAGAAGAAAACGTAAAAACCATAAAAAGTACCCCACGCTTTCGAAGGTATTTTTTGTAGATATCATAACTCTAGTTTTATTCTAGATGTGTCGGAGATGATTTTTTTGTTGACAACTTTAATTTTATCTCAAGCGTGTTGGAAATTAAAATTATTTTTCATTTTTTAGTTCGGTTTTCTAATAAAGCGTGTTGTTTTAGTTTTTTAAACAATTATTTATTTTTTATTTTTTAGTTTGGTTTTCTAATAAAAGCGTGTTGTTTTAGTTGTTTTAACTATTTCTTTTTTATTTTTAGTTTAATTTTCATAAACGGAATCCCATGAAAATTTATTTGCTTAATTCTCTTCTAAAAAGATCCTCCGGGCCGGATTTGAACCAGCGACCTAAGGATTACTGAAATTATAAACCGCTACAGTCCACCGCTCTACCAACTGAGCTCTTACAACGATTGACTAAAAAGTCGATAAGTCTGCAACCTATTATACCGGTTTTTATTTATTTATTTTTATTTTCTGATGATTCTATCCAGGATTTAAGAAAAAGTTATGAAATTATTGTATTGTCATTGGTCCTATACAAGTATACAAAGTTTCAAGTTGATCCAATATTTTAAGTGGGTGAAAATCGTGTTAAAAAATTCCGTTACATAGATACAGGTCAAGCTAATATAAAGCGTGTAATAAAACTGGTTTATACGATTTTCATATTTATTTTAATAAAAATTCGTTACAGCTGTTTCAGTACTTTGTACCTTATCCAGACGATTACTACGAATTCATGTACAATTTTCATTGTTTTAATTATTTCTATTCACCCAACTGCTCACGAGAACTGACATCAAGATTTTTCTAAATTAATATCTGTCATGACCAGCTAAAGTGGAATGCAATAAGAAGAAATGGAAATTATCTTTTACCAGATGGTTTTATTTTCATAGTTCAGTGGCTTGAATTATCTCACGTGCGACTAACTACGTTTCCTGAAGGCCTTGAGAAGGTCGTCAGCCATGCCACTCATCCAGTCATCTCATACAATGAAGATTGAATTTATAGACTATTTAATTTATTTATGTTACTATTATATATTATTAACAGAGTAAATTGTGCAAGGAACGCGATTAGATCCTTGATTAGTCTTTTATGGGATAGGAATCTGACCAGAAAAACAAAAACGAAATTATGCAAACAATAATAGAAAGTATACTTACATATGGGTCAGAAAGCTGGGCAATAAATGGAAGTATGCAGAAAAAAGGTCTTGGCGGCAAAAGTAGATGGATTACGAAGAAGTATGAGAATATCCAGGTAACAAAATATTATAAATACATATATTAGACAAGAAATCGATGCACAAGAGGCTGTTAATCTAAATTCCAGACCATGAGCAACCACAAGAATAATTTCCTTTAAAGAAAATTCCTATAGTCTGACCAGGATTCGAACCCGGGAGCTCATTAACACTGACTCTTTGTTAATGTTGTTCTGTAAGATATAGTTGCATTGTTATAAATATAATTCGGGGCTTTGTTTCGAAATTGTATGCCCACGGGGGTACGTGGCCCGAAGTCGTGACATGTTACATAAACATACAGAGTTAGAATTCCTTTCACACATGAGCGCTAGTCCGTGTCGAAACGTTTCAATATGGAGACAAATTGTGTTCCAGATTACAATTAATCAAACACATGTCCTTGCTATTGTTTCATAATCCTATAATATTCCCCGCTCCAGTTTAATAAACAATTATAATGGGAGAGACAAATATCTTTCTTCTCATTTTCTTCAGTCATATATACAGTAAACTGTGTAATACAGTAATAAGACAGTTGTAACTTATGGTTGTGAAACATGTGTACTGAAAGAATTTCTGATAAACAAACACTCTTGACTCTTAAATTGGTAATGTATCCTGTAGGATACATCAAATTGTTTATTTTATTTAATATGTAATATATAAAATTCAATGTTTGTTTGTTTGTTGGTTTGTTTGTTCGGATTCTTATGAGCGGCCATACCGTTGATCCGATTTTGAAGGTTTTTTTGCAAAATGTTCAGGAGATTCCCGGAATGAACATAGGCTATAAGAGAGTTGTGATCAACCCCTTCACCCCTAAAAATCACCCTTTGTAGTGAAAACGTGAAATAAAGTCCCTATTTTGACTCTTAAATGGTTTACGCTGCCTAAACCATAACAAATACACCAAATTAATGTTCACAGAATTGAATACCTCAAGAACCTCTAGAAAAAAGTCCGCACAGTACATGTTTATCTTTTACGGATAACTCACAATAATCATTTTTGTCTTTCATTGATGACAAGAAGATCGGGATAAGTAGATTCCCGGGCAAGCCTGCTCTGCCATACCGTTCATCCGATTGAGATGGGGCTTTTTGAAAAATGTTCAGGAGATTCCGGGGATGAACATAGGCTATAAGAGAGGTGTAATCCTCAACCCCTTCACCCCTAAAAATCATCCTTTGTAGTGAAAAACGTGAAATAAAGTCCGTATTTTAACACTTAAATGGCTCAGGCTGCCTAAACGAATAACAAATACACCAGTACACAGAACTGAACATGTAAAACAACTCTAAAAAAACGTCGACGACAGCATACGTTTATCTTCTATAGATAACTCACAATAACCATTTTTTGTCTTTCATTGACGACAAGAAGATCGGGATAAGTATATTCCCGGGCAAGTATAACATAAGGACTTTATTAGACTAAAAGTAAGGTACATACAATGTTATTTACAAATATGGATCGCACGGGCAGTAAGCCGTACGTGCTGTTGACAGTCCGCTACAATAAGTTGATGTTTGGTAATAATATACTTAAAACAAAAACAAAAAAAAAAGAAAACACAATAATATATTTTTTTTTTTGCAAATGCCCCAGGTTGTCTTTCGACATTCCTGGTGTTCTCTCCTGGCATGGCGTACTTGTAACCCACTTCTGAGGTTGGGGCACCTGGAAGGCAGGGTTACGTTGCCCCGATGATATGATGGGTGATGATGACGATGATGGTGATAGTGGTGCGCCAGGAGAGTCCCTAATCCTAAACGTAATATAAGATGAATATGAATGAAGATGATTGCGATGGCCATATGATTTCGGGGACCGTTTGGGCCTTAAAGCTTTCCTGACATTTGTCTTACAGGTGAGGAAAAACCCCGATAAACACCTCACCCAGACAGACTGTCCCGACCGGGGATCGAACCCGGGCCCGCTGCGTGACAAGGCAGCACGGTACCTCGAGACCACAGCGGTGGACAAACACAATAATATTACAATTAGATAACAGCGCATGGCTGGTGGTAAAAACACATTATCATTTATTTAGGAGTAGCAGCGCACGCCGGGTATTAGCTAGTTTTTAATAAAAGAAAAGAAAACGAACGTGTAGAAATTTCTTAAATGTTTATAATTAAATTATAATATTTATGTAAGATATATATATATATATATATATATATATATATATATATATATATATAAATTCAGAAAAAACAAAAGTAATGGCTTTTTTCCCTGAATGTAGCGAAATTTGTATAGATTCAAAAATACTGAAAGGAGTAAATTCATTTACCTACCTTAGATATACATTAATATATTTGGATGAAGTAGACATAGCAAACAAAATTATTAATTTTAATAAAAAACCATGGGAATGATAAATTCACTACTGAAAACTTCGCTAGTCCAGAGAGATACAAAACCTTAGCAAAGACCAGCACTTCGCTACGGCAGTGAGGCATGAACTTCGAGGAAAGGAGAAGAGAGCAGAATAACTTCTAGTGAAATGAGATTCATGAGATAGGCATATACAGCAGGATATACCAAATAGGATAACAAACGCAATGGTGATGTTTTGAAGGAACTACGTTTAGAACCAATAATTGTATACATAATACAGAAGCCATGCTTCGTTATTGTCCAACAGGGAAGGGATCTCTGGACCGTCCAAGGAAACGCTGGATACAAAATTCATCAGTGAGATCGTAACACGCCTTTAGACTAAGACTTGCTTGGATCAAGAAGAAGAAGATGTAAGATAAATTTTCAGTGCGGTCCGCCACATTCAAATAACCGACACGAGATACTAGTGTTTTGCAAATTTAACGGTTAATCCTTGAATGGAAAATCTTAAGGAGAATTTTTGGGCCAAATTAGAGAAAGGGATGGCACATGACGTATACCAATGAACTTCAAATTAAATAATTTAATACAGAATAAAACATATAGTAAACCATATTAAAGCTCAAAAGCTGAGCTGGTTTGGACATGTGAATAGAATGCAAGAAGACAAACTTGTAAAAAGAATATAGGCTACAAATGGAAAACGACATGCACCTGAACAGCTGGACGCCCAAAATAACAAATGGCAGGATGACATCATAAAAAATATAACATCATCATCTTAAGGCACTACACTTCAAAATTGAATGTTTTCGTCATTTCAATAACCTTCCTCCAGTCTCTTCTATCTTTTACCCATTTCAGGTTTGTCACCCTCATCTTCTTCACATCCTCCCAAACATCATCCTGCCAGCTCATCTTAGGTCTACCAACAGCTCTAGTTTCGGTAGGCTATCATGAACTCTTACTTTAAGGGAGGAAAGGAGATTACGAGTATTTCAAAATAAAGTTCTTAGAAAAATGTTTGGACCAGAGAGATGAACAGACAGGTGAATGGAGAAAACTGCATAGTCTCGTAGACTGCGATGGGCAGGACATGTGGCACGAATGGGGAATGAAAGACGTGCAAGGAAGCTTCTTGTAGGAAAACCAGAGGGAAAACGCCCAGTTGGTAGACCAAGAATGAGGTGGGAGAATAACATTAACTATGATTTGAGGGAAGTAGATTATACAGGGGATAATTGGAAAACATTTGCTCAGGATAGGGATGTATGGAGAGCTTATGTCCGCGCGGCCATGATCCTACGGGTTCGATAGTGCCAGTGAGTTAGTTAGCTAATCATTTATATAGCTTTTTAACTGATCTCTGTTGTTCCATTCTTATCATATGGCCAAACCATCCAATCCTAAAAGGTCTGATATGATTTATTATATTTTGATTTTTAATTATATTATTTAATTCACTATTTGTTTTCAGTTTCTAAGTTTGGTCTGGTCTTTTATTTGGAGTATAAATTTTCCTAAGCATCATCCTTTCGAAAATCAACAATTTTTGTTTGATTTTATCTTTGAGAGTCCAAGTGTCTCTTGCATTAAGTTACTATTGGTCTTATTGGTGTACAGAAATGAAAATTAAAAATTGGCCATTGTGTATCCAGATTAGATTTCAATGGAGAAAAATAGTTGAGAAGGTCAATACTTCACTGAAGTTGAAGTCTCTTACTGGACGAAGAAGACATATATACAAATTGAATCTCTATTATATCATACAAATCTAAATCTATTCCCTTCTTCTAAGCAATGCACGGTGTCCCAAAGTGATGTAGACACCCTTTGAAACGTTATATCTCAGCAACGAAAAAAGACAGAAATATAGTTTTTATTGTGTATGATTCAAAAGGCACTGTAAAATCATATCAACATGTTCAACGTTATTCACGTGTTAATAAACAAACATGGCGGTGAAATTACATTCGATGAATGTAAGTGGTTACATTCATCGAATTCACTAAGAAATTGGGACTGGAAGTAAACACCAATAAAATTAAATATATGGTCACACATAGAAATGCATTATATAATTATGGAATGTATAGTTAATGACAAATGAGGGAAATTTTGAAGAAGTGGCTGAATTCAAATACCTAGGAACAATAATTCAAATGGGTTGATATGCACAAAGAAATTAATCATAGGCTCAATTCTGGAAATGCGTGCTATTATGCATTACAGGGACTCTAGTCCGAATTTCTTTCAAAAACATTAAACTGAAAGGTTGTCATTTCGATATTTCTGGTGTTCTCTATTGGCTTTCGTGTAATTGTAACCCACTTGTGAGGATGGGACGTCTTAAAAGCGGAGTTACGCTGTCCCGATATGTGTGACAATGATAGTGATGCGCCAGGAGAGTCCTTATTCCTAAATATAATCCAAGGAGAATGAATGGTGATGATTATGATGGCCAGATGATGTTCGGGGACCATTTGGACTTAATGTTTCCTGACATGTTTCTTATAGCTGAAGAAAAACCCCGAAAAAACCTCACCCAGGAAGCTTGTCTCGACCGGGGATCGAACCCGGGTCCGCTGCGTGAAAATGTGTTATTTTCCCAGTTATATTATATGGATGTGAAACAGGGACTCTTACTTTAAGGGAAGATAGGAGATTACGAGTTGGTGACAATAAAGTTTCCAGGAAAATTGTTGGACCGAAGAGAGTTGAACAGGTAGGTGAATGGAGAAGACTTGATAGCAGTGAGCTACGTATATGGTCCTTGTAGAAAGCCAGATATAATAAGAACAGTCAAGTCTCGGAGACTGCGATAGGCAGGACATGTGGCACGATTGGGGATTTTGCCGTAATGATGATACAAATTTTCATGGAAGATTAAGAAGGACAAATGCATGAATTTGATATAAGGAACTCCCGGTTCGGAAACATCTTCTTCGCAGGTTTATTACCTATACTTGTTTCCAATATGTTGTCCGCAATCAGTAACGAGGATGGATCACCGGTTCCACATCTTGGAGTATCATATGTGGTTTCGAATGAACACGCCATGAAGGCAACCCAGATACCATTGTAAACTTCAAAAGACTGCAGAATCCACAACTACTAGATCATAAAAATATATCTCTTAGAAGAATAACACATAGAATCTTTAGAAAACAAAATGTCAGCTATCTGGGATGAAAAGGATATCCCTGAAAAAAATTACTAGTTATAATAAAAGTTTGGGAATTATTAATCAAGTTATGAAACCATCCCTTGGTAAAAAAAAAACACCAGATTACGTTTATATAACACTTTGGCTAGACCAGTGTTGACCAATGGCAGTGAAGCATCGGAATTAAAAATACAACATGAAAGCAGAATAACGGCTTATGAAATGAGATTCATGCGCAGAACAGGGGGTTACACCAGATGGGATCGGAAAAGAAACACCGATATCTTAAAAGAATTTAAGATTACGCCAATTTTGGAATATATTAAACAGTTCCAACTAAATTGGAAACACCATCTTGAAAGAATGAGTTCAAATCGGATCCCCAAAGCTGTTTATAATTATATACCAAGAGGACGAAGATTTCTGGGCCGTCCTATGAAACGCTGGAGGGAAAATTTTCTATAGGATCATAACAGGCCTTGGCCTAATACTTGGAAGGAAGAAGAAGACGAAGAAGATTATAAATTATACATTATGTATAGGCTATTATATACTTGGACATTACGACGGGATGAGGAAAATCGACTGGAAGCTTTTAAGGTGTGCATATGGAGAAGGATGGAACGTATGAAATGGACAGACAAAATAAAAAATAAAGATGTGCTAGATAGAGTCGGTGAAGAAAGAATAATGCTGGAACTCATAAAGAAGAGGAAAAGATATTGGATTGGTCACTGGCTAAGAAGAAACTGCCTGCTGACAGATGTCCCAGAAGGAATGGTCAATGGAATTAAAGTTAGAGGCAGAAAAAGACATCAGATGATAGACTTCTTCTTCTTCTTCACGGTTTAGGCTTATTTACTAGCCTGTTCCGGCTCCAAATTGCTGCTCTTTCCATATTTCTTTGGTCTTCCTAAACTTCTTCTTCCTCGTGGTGAATAGCTGTATGCTGCTTTTGGTATTCTATTCTCAGTCATCCTTGCCAAGTGTTCTTTCTAGTTTGTTCTGTATTTCTCTGTTGTTGTGTTTAATTCCTCTATTTTCAGTTGTTGTCTTATTTCTGTGTTATGATTTTTGTCTGTTCTTTGATATCCCGCTATCGATCTGAGGAATTTCATTTCAGCAGCTTGTATTCTGGCAGATTGTTGTGTTGTCACTGTCCATGTTTCGGATCCATAAGTAATAATAGGCACAGCCGTTGTCTTGTATAATTTCATTATAGAGTTTTTTCTAGCTGTATTTTTCAAGGTTCTTTTTAGTGTTCCTGTTATATAATTAAACTTATTTAGTTTGATATTATATCTGTTTCCGCTGTGTATGATATTTCGCAATATAGGAAGTTATATCTTCCTACTTGTTATATTGGTTTATTTTCTAATATTATCTTTGTCCGAACTGGATGAGAGCCCTTGAAGGCCATTGTTTTTTATTTTTGCGAGGATATTTCCATGTTGTATTTTTTTGATATTTCATATAGTTTATATAGCATTCTTTGTAGTCCGTCCTCTGTTTTTGCTATTGAAATCTGGTCATCTGCAAAGGCTACTGTTTTTATTACTATATTTCCTAAGTTAATTCCCCTAATCATCATTTCTTCCATGATCTTATCATGTCGTCGAAATAAATGTTAAAAAGAGTGGTTGAAAGTGGACAACTTGTCTAACTCCTCCTGTTATATGTATTGGTTCCCTTTGATTTATTTTTATCTTAGTTTTCTCATACATTTTCTTAATTACTTATATCAAGTGTAGTGGAATTCCTTTTTCACTTAATATGTTCCATAATTTTAGTCTAGACACTTTTTCAAATGCCTTTTTATAATCTATAAAGAGGATGTGCGTCTCTAAGTTGAATTCTCTTCTCTTCTTATTTGTTTTAAAGTGAACACGTTGTCTGTGCAGCTACTTCCTTTCCTAAATCCTGTCTGCTGTTCTGATATTATTGCGTCTGCTATAGTTGTTAATCTTTGGTTGATCATTTTTGCATATATTTTGTATGCTGAACATAGTAAGCTTATGCCTCTATAGTTTTCTGGCTTTGTTTTATCGCTTTTTAAATATTGAGATTATTTTTCCAATTTTCTATTCTTCTGGTACTGTATTTTGTTTCTAGCACTTGTTATAGAATTTTAATAATCTTTCTTGAAAATTCTTTGGGGCATTTTTATCAATTCTATATTTATATTGTCTATCCTGCATGCTTTATTATTTTTAAATTTGTTTAATATTTCTGTCATTTCTTGCATTTC
Organism: Diploptera punctata; assembly: GCA_030220185.1. Taxonomy (NCBI): domain Eukaryota; kingdom Metazoa; phylum Arthropoda; class Insecta; order Blattodea; family Blaberidae; genus Diploptera; species Diploptera punctata. Next base: position 2,499,237 of record JASPKZ010001233.1, on the reverse strand, counting down.
TAATTCATCTACTCGAGCATATTGTTCGTTTGTTTCTACGAGTGTTATTTCTTCTTTATTTTGTTTGACCGACCACAGTTCTTTATAATAATTTTCTAATTCTATATCTTGTATAGTTAGCAGATTTGTTTTGTATTTTACTTCAGAATTAAGGCATCTTATAAATATTTATATACTTTGTCTTGCCAGATGATAGACAATATTAAGATAAATGGTTTGTATGCAGATACAAAAAGGAAGGCTGAGTTAAGGAAAGAGTGCAGAATGTTGAGTTTGCAGTGAAAAACTTGCTCTTGGGCAGAACACTATGAGTGAATGAATGAATGAATGAACTGAATGATTGAATGAATATATTATATAATCATCATCATCATCGCGAACTTCAAGAATTGTGCCACTTGATCCGTTCGGTCTCCAGAATTTATAGCTGTTCTCTCCATCGCTTCCTTGGTCTGTATCTATATAACTGTAATCGAATTATTGATGGTTATATGCGCTGTAAATGGAAATGCCAGTTTGACCGGTATTCGTCACTAATATATATTTAGTTCATGACAAATAAATTCGTTTGTTTTATGGTCAAGAAGAGAGTATCCCGCAAGAGGTCTAAGTAATTTCATCTCTGCTGCTTCAATTCTGTTATATAATATAGACCAGCGTAATATAGTCAGTGTTTCTGACTACTGTTCATGAGGTCCCGAGTTCGATTCCCGGTCAAACCATAGGGTTTTTTTTCCCTTAAAGGGAATTATTCCTGTGGTTGTCTATGGTCTGGAATTTAGGTTAAGAACTCTCCTGGCGCCTCATTATCATTTATCACCCATCATATCATCGGAGTAACGTAACTCCGCCTTCAAGGTGCCCCAACTTCAGCAGTGGGTTACAATTACACCAATGCCAGGAGATAAACCGGAAATATCAAAATGACATTGAATAGAAGCAATGTATAATAAAACGTATTACTATATTACATATATATTATATATTATTATAAATTATAAAACTACTCGATGAAGTTTTATAATTTAGTTGAGGACGACTGATTTACTAGATACTAATTTTGTATTTTAATATTTTATCCAAGCAGATGATAAACTATCAACCTGCAGGAAGAAGAAGACCAGGACGTCCACTCAAAATACTTTTGATGGTGTTTGCATTGAGGTCAAAACAAGTCAACAAATGAACTAAATTCGTGAATGGACTATGATTATGATTTCTAAAATGTTACATTTGCACAAAAAAGAAGTAAAAAGCCATCACGGAATTAAGCAATGTTCCCCTATATGAAAAATAAGTGTTCTAGTTCAGAAAAAAAAAACTAAGGAAAATAATTAAAGAAAGTTGATATACAATTTAATATTATCAGTAAGTTTAGGATTTTTAGGTGCTGACCTTTTTTCGCAGGGTAAATTAAAGCTCTGGAAAGATGTCACAGTATGAAATTGAACCTGTAGTTGAGGAAGGAGGCATTTATTCAAGCACCTTTTTTTTTTTTTTTGGGAATTTTTTCCCCAACCATGTCCACATTCTCCCTTTTTTCTCCTTTTTTATTTTCCTTTCAATAAACTTCTAGAGCACATTTTTTTATCATAAGTAATGCCACGAGTGATTTCCAAATTATCGATAAATTCACGACTCATGAAGTGAGGAAAGAATTTATCTATACAATTTGGAAATCAAGAGTGGCATTTGTTAGGACTATTTAACGAATAAAATTAAGCTGTTTATTCACAAATCATTATATAAATATAGTTATTTTAAAATATTTATATATTTAATGTTAAACGGCGATGTTTGAAAACAAATGAGAAATGTTATGTTTCATTTGTTCATCACTGCAACCAGATCATATTTATTGCCAAATAGAATCGCAATATTCTAAGAATGCACCCTGGTGGAGAGAAAATGAAACACATCAATACAGGTTATTAATTAATTTCTGATGTCCTATGATGTAAATATGTCAGTTTTTTTTTCTGCAACGTTAATTCCTGGGAAATAATACGTTTAAGAAAGTGCAAACAGTGGTTTCTTTTTTATTTATTTTTTGTTTGGTATATCCTAATCAATTGCTACGAATGCTTTTCTATTATATCTCACAAGCAGAATCTGTTCACATGCGTGACTCTGGTTCAGCAGATAATATTAACGGTAATAGTGCAGAAGGCATGGATACTAACGAACAAGGTATTGCTAAGAGCGCAATACAATCTGGGAGCCACTTGATAAAATGAAAGTGATAAAAATCGAGGTGAAAAATACTGTGATTGGTTGTAAATCAAAATTTATTGAAATGTGATTGGTCATTGCCATTTGGGGCATGAGTTAAATAGTCATTTATAAGAAATATGACTTATTGTGAGTTACATTCCATTTCTATATGGCTTTGATTCAATAAAAAATATTTAAGTAATTTTAAATTAACGTCTTCTCAGTTTGCAGTCAACATCCGAATAATAAAGGCGTCACAGAAATCACACCTGCAACAATGTAAAATCATTCTGTATACGGGAAATCCTCTTTCTCTCACTTCATCATCATCATCATCATCTCCCTTCACGGATTAGGTCTTTGCCTGTTCCGATCTCACATCTGTTCAGCCCAGCGCTTTCTTGGCCTTCCTACCGATCTTAGTTCTCCAGGATTATACAGCAGTGTCATCTTTGGTATCCTATCCTCTGTCATTCTTTGCAGATGTCCTATCCAATTGTTCCTGTGTTCTTCTATTTGCTGAAGAAGTGGTTGTACTTTTAGGTCCTTTTTAATATTCTCATTTCTAATATGTTATTCTCTTATAAATACTACTTCTTTGCTACATGTTCCAAAATGTTATACAACTTCTAGATCTAAACTTAGTAGATATCTAGGACCCAAATTATATAACGAATTAATTAGATCCAATCCAGAGCTAAGGAAACTAAATACAGCTGGTTAAAAAAACAATTAAATTAATTATTTTTAGTTAATTAATTAAGTGAATAAAATTAATCAATTGAATATTTTAAAATAATAAATATAAAGCATCTATTATTGCTTATATTACTATAAATCAATATATCACTAATTACTTACTTGTGTATTATTGGTTATAATCCATTACATTGTATGGGTTATATTATTTTATGTAAATCATTCTCCAATGCATTAATTAATTTGTTAGAATAAATCTTATTCCCAGTACATTATTATTTTTTATTTGTATCTGTCATACTTTATGTAAAAATGAAACTGACCCCTAACTTTAAATGTATATATTCTATTTATATTATTCATGTAACTGAACTGCACTCGAGCACGAGCACTTGCTCATTCGGGTGTCAATACTGTATATAACATTTATTTGTAAATAAAATTTATTCTTATTCTTGTACAACTTTTCACAGCCCGTAGGAAGCACATTTCCGCTGCCTGAATTTTACTTTTTTCTTTTTCCTTCAGGACCCAGGCCTCACTTCTATATATCGCCACTGGTACTGTAGTTGAGTAAAATCTTAGCTGCGTATCACTGCGAATTTCTCTCACTTTATCGAAATAAATATCTTGCAAGAATGAAAATTTCTTTCTTTCTATGGTTTTAATTTCACAGGAGTTAGTAGCCCACTTTCCGTGAACGTAAGTTTGTTACTACAACAGCTTTACGTTTTTTTTTATAGAGCGATGATTTGTTGTACTTATTTGTAACTCAATAAACTAGATTAGGAGAAAGGATTTCTTGAATTAGTTGACTAAAACAGCACCTTTTTTTTTACCTTATCTTAGCACCTTTTCATTTACTTTACTTGTATGAAATTTGCACCTAAAAATTCTAACCCTGATTAACAGTTTTTTATAAAAAATAGAATTAAGCATTTTAAGAATATAACACATATATGACGTTTAGAAATATTGTATCATAAAAGTCAGGTAACAGTATGGAAGCCGGTATCACATTTTATAGACCTTTAAATGTTGATTACGAGTGTCAATTAAATAAAATAACGTCTACAATAAATACGACCAATAAAAACTGTCGAAATAAACATTTGCGGCTTCTTTTTAGATACAATTAAACCTGTTTCGTGTCGCAACATCAATTCGATAAAAACATAAATTATTTCAGAATTTCGATTGTAAAAAAATGTGATAGTGTGTTTAATTGATGTGTAATGATAATTATTGCATACCTATTACATATTCACATGTTTACTGTAGTATTAAGTTGTACCACTAGAGGCGCGACATATATCGTTCTATAAATGCGTTGACATAACCAACTTTAGAAATTAAATTATTTCGAAATATGAGATAATTTACCAAGTAATCAAAAATTGTTCGAATTCTTGATATAATTGTGGACTCCAACTGGAAGAAAGTTTTACGTTATGTTTATACAGAAGTTAATTTATGTTTCTATACAACTTTATAATTTAAAACTATTAGCTGCGGTGGAGTAGTGTTTGCCTCTGGTCCCGAGGGTCGCGGGTTCAAACCCGGGCGGAGTCGATGGATTTTTTAGGACGGAAAAATCCAAGGAGCAAGTCCTACGGGAGGGACTTTAAGCCGTGGGTCCCGAGTCTGAAGATTTTCGGGCTCGTAAAATATCCTTAAGCCTGAAAAAAAAAAAAAGCCTCTAAGCAAAATTTACGGAATTTTCCCGTCCTAGCACTACCTTGGTTTCCTAGATGTCACTACGAGATGGAACACTGACCTCGGACCACTACAATGACATCTATACGAAAACAATGTAACAGAATTAGTGTGGTTCAAATTCTTCCCTGTAGGGGGAGAGCGCCTAAATCTCGTTAAGGGGAAAAATGATTTACAAGATTACAAGAAGATATTTATTTTATGCAAATTTTTATTTCACTAGTATTTTAATAACAGTTATAAAGTTAGAGTTTATAAATCCAGTTTTGTGTACTTACCTTCATCATCATCATCATAGTGCATTCATTAATTTAGGTCATTTCTTGACCTGTTTCGGCTTCAATAGAATCACCATCCAGAGATCTTAAGAGTGGACATCCTAATCTTCTTCTTCCTGCAGATTGATTGCTTAACATTTGTTTGGGTATCCTGTGTTTCTGTATTCGATGAACATTTTGAATCAATCTAGACCTATAATCAGAAATTTTGTTTTCTAAAGGTTCCATAAGTCATTCTTCTAAGATGACTTCATTTCTTCTATGTTCTAGTAGTGTGTATCCACCAGTCCTTCGAAGATATATCATTTCAGCAGATCTATATCTCTGTATATCCTTCTGTTTCAATGTCCATACTTCCCTACCGTACAAAGGAGTTGGAAGAGCCAGTGTTTTATACAGGTCTTGAATGTATATTTATCTTCCTTTAATCATCATCATCAGCAGCAGCAGCAAAATCAAGGATTAGACCTGCTGGTCTGTTCCGATCTTATATTAGAATTGGTCTGTCCATCTTTTACGGGTCTTCCAACATTTCTTCGTCCTAGTGGTTTGTAATGAAGAATCTGTTTCGGAATTCTATTGTTATCCATTCTATTGATGCAGTCCATCCATTCATCTCTGTATTATGTAATTCCATCTAATAGTTTGAATATATTTAGTTCTCTTGGTATATTTTCATTTTTTTTCGATCTGTTATTGTATAGGCAGCCACACTCCTCAGAAACCTCATTTCTGACGTTTCTATTCTTCGTTCCTGGTTTTTTTTTGTTAAGACCCAGTGTTATCTTCCTTTAATTAATTAATAGAATTAGGTGGAAAATCATAGCTTTGTGAAACATCGAAAAATGTGACCGCTGGTGTGATTTTCTAATTTTCACTTCAGGTGAACTCCTACACCTAATGGTTTTGGAGGATCCAATTGTGAATCTAAACCATCGGGGGACCCAATCAGACACACACAAAAAAATCATCTAAATAGGTCCATTCGTTTAGGAGTTCAGTGACAAAGATACGTACAAAAGAATTATGTGTGTATATATATATATATATATATATATATATATATGTGTGTGTGTGTGTTGTGTGTGTGTGTGTGTGTGTGTGTGTGTGTGTGTGTGTGTGTGTGTGTGTGTGTGTGTGTGTATGTATTTGATATGAAAGGAAAAATGAATGCTTGAGTCGGGATTTGAACCCGAATCTCTAAACTCTGTGCGTTTAGTGCTCTAACCAACTATGCTACTCAAGTATTCCAACACAAACATACATTTTTCTTATATATGTAGTATTCTGAATTCACACAAGAGGTAGCGGAAAGTCGTTCCAACTGACATTTAGTAGCCACCATAACAGGTAAGCATTTTTTAAAGAGAATATTTACTTTATAGCAGTAACGCTTGCATATTTAGATGTTATAACTATATTTTTGACATTTGGCAATGTAGGCAAATATGATATGAAAAGAAAAATGAACGCTTGAGTCGGGATTTGAACCCGAGTCTCTAAACTCTGTGCGTTTATATATATATATATATATATATATATATATATATAATAGGAGATAGAATAGAAAGAACTGGTAATGGTGTTTAGAACGAAGAAATCAATAAATCTACAAATATGAGGCGTGTCGTGAATATTCTACTCCTATTATTTATCTGAAAGTCATGTCCAATGTATGAATGTAACTAATTATGTCTTACTTATGACATTAGACAAGTGTATACCTATGTAACAGTGGAATGTATGTGTACAGACACTAAATTATAATTTTTTACAAATAGTTAAGTGTGCGATAAGGTAACCAGCATGTAGACGTTGCTCAATCTTGAGATTGCGTAGCCAGGAGAACATGGCGGAATGTGAAACAAGTGACTGCATTCTCTCTCTATATGTACATGGCTCCCACCTCATCTCCATCAATCCCCCCTCCAACAAGCTACCCGCAAATACATAAAAAATTAGGCAGCATTGCCTACATCTATTGCTGGCACAAAGCATAGATTAAATGCCCTTTCTTCATTCTGTTAACCCATTCGTTTCAGGTTTAAATGCTCTATGTAATACATTTAGGTAATGCCAGAAATTTAGATAAACACACTAAAATACAACGATTCAGTTATCTATGTGGCACAATTAAACGTACTTTATTGAATAAAACTAGAAAATCAACTATTTTAAAATTTTACAAAGTATTGGCAGTTACATCTCATATCTATGGACACCTGGACATTAACAAAGGCAGATAGTAAATAAATAGAGGCTGCTGAAATGAAGATATTGAGAGCAATAGCAGGATACCAAAGGATCGATAAAAAGAAAAACGAAGACATAAGAACAGAACATAATATATTTAATCTCTGTGAAATAATAAAATTCTATCAAAATGCTTACCTTCAGCACGTATTACAAATGAATGAACAGCACATACCAAGAGGAATGTACAATTATAAACCAAAAGGGAGAAGATTGTTGGGAAGACCATTGAAGAGATGGAAGGACCAACTCGACCTATAATGAGATCAGAACAGGCCATTGGGCTTAATCCTTGTTGATAATGATGATGTATTTCCCCAGAAACCAGATATAAGTTACATAAATTATATTCTCTACTTTCAGACACTCAAAACAAACAAAATATAACGGTACTTAAGATCACAATAAGGGCGAATGCCAAAACACATTGCTATGCTATTCATAAATGTTAACAAAACATTACCCTGCCAAGGGATGTACAAAATATTGCAAAATATATAACAGCAGAGTTAAGCGAGTGTACCTCGTCTTCTGAGTTGAAGGCCATTTAACTGCCGCCGAGTCTACCTCGTCTTCTGAGGCGAATGGGTTAATCCTATATCTCGTTCTATTATACATATACGAATGTTATACAGCAAGGTAGCTATACAGGTTGTCTCTAAAGTCAATATCCATTTTCATGAAAACTACTGTTTATTTTATTTTATTTATTTTATTTTATTTTATTTTATTTGCTTATACTATTACCTTAGTGCAACATGTTTAGCACGGAAGAACGGGTTGACATTGTTTGTGCCAGGGTACGTGGATTGTCATATGAAGACGCCAGAGCTGAATTTATCTATAAATTCCGTAAACCAGCCCCAACAATGGCACACATTCGTCTGCTTGTAAACAAAATTAGACATACCGGCAGTGTGTGTGATGAGGCACGTCATGGACGATCATGCATATCAGCAGAAACAGTGTAGCGGGTTCAAATTGTCAGTGATAGTCCGAACGCATCAACTCGATACCTCAGTAGGGAGTCCAATGGCCCTCGCAACACAGTGTCAAAAATGCTACGTTTCACTGTACGAAAGCGTCATTATCACATGTGCTTGATTTACGGAATCGTATCAAAGAATCAGCAGGGTTGTTTTACGGTTTAAATGTAAGGTCTACATTTCGTATCACAGATGATAGATGGAGTATGTGTTTTCACCTAGATGATGATCATGTAGAAAGGCAGTTGAATATGTGTAAAACATTACATTAACATTGATTTCTCAATAATTACCTTCCTTCATTGAAATGGTTAGTAAATCTAGACACTAACTAACTAATTAACTCACTGGCACTATCGAACCCGTAGGTTCATGGCCGCGCGGACATAAGCACTCCATACGTCCCTATCCTGAGCCAATGCTTTGCATCATCCCCTGTATAATCTACTTCCCTCAAATCATAGTTAATGTTATTCTCCCACCTCATTCTTGGTCTACCAACTGGGCGTTTTTTCCTCTGGTTTTCCAACAAGAAGCTTCCATGCACGTCTTCCATTCCCCATTCGTGCCGTATGTCCTGCCCATCGCAGTCTACGAGACTTAACTGTTCTCATTATATCTGGCTTCCTATAAAGACTATGTAATTCACTGTTATGCAGTCTTCTCCATTCAACTGTCTGTTCATCTCTCTTTGGTCAAAAACATTTTCCTAAGAACTTTATTCTCAAATACTCGTAATCTCCTTTCCTCCCTTAAAGAAAGAGTCCATGTTTCGCATCCATATAATATAACTGGTAGCATAATAGTTTTATACATTTTTCAGTTTAACGTTTTTTTAAAGGAGTTGGGAAGTCAAGAGTCTCTGTAATGCATAATAGCACGCATTTCCAGAATTGAGCCTATGTTTAATTTTTTGTGCATCTCATTCATATTTGTGATTATTGTTCCTGTATAATATACAAACTAACACGCTGGCAATATCGAACCCGTAGGTTCATGGCCGCGCGGACATAAGCTTTCCATACATCCGTACACTAAGCTAATGTTTTCCAATCATCCCCTGTATAATCTACTTCCCTAAAATCATAGATAATATTACTCTCCCATCTCATACCAACTGGGGGTTTTCCCTCTGATTTTCCTACAAGAAGCTTCCATGCACGTCTTTCATTCCCCATTCGTGCCACATGTCCTACCCAACGCAGTGTACGAGACTTAACTGTTCTTATTATATCTGGCTTCCTATAAAGACCATGTAGTTCATTGTTATGTAGTCTCTTCCATTCACTTGTCTGTTCATCTCTCTTTGGTCCAAAAATTTTCCTAAGACTTTATTCTCATATATTCGTAATCTCCTTTCCTCCCTTAAAGTAAGTGTCCATGTTTCTCATCCATATAATATAACTGGTAGCATAATATTAGCGTAAATTAGGGGGCATAAGGACCACACAGCTTTCCCCATAAATAATGTTTAATCATTTAGGTTTTAAGGAAAGCTCTGTAAACAAAGGGTGTCGTTGAATAAACCCGTTTTAGTATAATTTATAGTATGTATGGAAACAATTAGAAATATAATTTGACCGGGTGAACAAAGGTTTAAGTTTCAAAAGTAATTAATTTAACGAAACAAGAAAATACGCATAATAATATAAAACAATGAATACAGGAAATAAATAATATGAGCTGTGAAATATTTACAAGAAACAAAATATAACAAACAATAAATATAAACCTGAACAGTCCAATAACAAATAAATAAAATGAATAATAAATTAGATATATCAGCGTTCGTTCCATATCTTACGTACAATTCAATCATTCAGCAAACCAAGTCATACTTCATCACAGCTGAAATGCACAAATAATAATATGTCCTTGGGAGCTAAATAAACACAAATAAATAAATAAATTATATATATATATATATATATATATATATATATATCCATCCATCCATAGTAATTCTGCCCGAATGCAGGTCCTTCATTGCAATCATAGCATTTTCATGCTATGCTTGCAGCATTACTAGGGAATTTTAGGTGTGGTAGCTTCCCGTTGCTTTCCACACCGGTGAAGGATGATGGTGGTGATGATGATGATGGCCATATTATTTCGGGGACCGTTTGGGCCTTAAAGTTTCCCTGACATTTGTCTTACAGGTGAGGAAAAACCCCGATAAAAACCTCACCCAGAAAAGCTGCCGGGGATCGAACCCGGGCCCGCTGCGTGACAAGGCAGCACGCTACCTCGAGACCACAGCGGTGGACACACACACACACACACACACACACACACATATATATATATATATATATATATAAAGCAATTACATCAATGTTAAATTGTGTCATATGTAACAGACAAATAACCAGGCAAAATAAGTTATATATATATATATATATATATATATATATATATTTATATTTATATATAATTCTTCTGTACGTGTGTTTGTCACTGAACTCCTCCTAAACGACTGAATCGATTTTGATTATTTTTTGTGCGTGTCTGATTGGGTCCCTCGATGGTTTAGATTCACAATTGGATCCTCTAAAACCATTAGGTGTAGGAGTTCAGCTGAAGTCAAAATTTTAAAATCGCTCTAACAGTCACATTTTACTATGTCTCACAACGAAACTCAATATATCATATTAAAATAAACCGAGGTAGGTATTATCAAAAAATGAGCGAAATCCGACATTTAAGAAGTGGAAGTTTACTTGAAACCCGAAATTAAAAACTGCCTAAACGACTGGACCGATTTTGATGAAAATTTTTGTGTGTGTTTGAGTGGGTCCCTGTATGGTTAGATTTATAATGGAATCGGTAGATGGTGCTGCGATCGGGTTATAAGAATTTTTTTATTCCATATGTGTAGTCACCGCATTATCGACATATTCTGCGCGACAATAATGTGATGTCATCTTGCACGCTTCTTGAAGCACAGCAGATGACAGTGAGTTTTCTTGCGAATTTATTTAATTATAGCTAATTACGTCTTAATTAGTGAATTTTATGGTAAAAAATAACATTTTTACTGTTCGGCCATGATACGAGAATTGAACGTTCGGGCAAGACAACATCTGTCGGGTCCGCTAGTATATATATATATATATATATATATATATATATATATATAATTAAAGAATAGTCCACCGCTGTGGTCTCGAGGTAGCGTGCTGCCTTGTCACGCAGCGGGCCCGGGGTTCGATCTCCGGTCGGGGCAGTTTTTCTGGGTGAGGTTTTTATCGGGGTTTTTCCTCACCTGTAAGACAAATGTCAGGAAAACTTTAAGGCCCAAACGGTCCCCGAAATCATATGGCAATCATCCTTATCATTATCATCCTTACCATTATCATTATCATCATCATCCTTCACCGGTGTGGAAAGCAACGGGAAGCTACCACACCTACACAATTCCCTAGTAAAGCTGCAAGCATAGCATGAAAGTGCTATGGTTGCAGTGAAGGACCTGCCTTCGGGCAGAATTACTATGGATGGAATTAAAGAACAGATGAATGTTGAATCTTAAATTGTGGATTTCATAAAAAAAGACAAACAATTAAAATTGTATGGTTGTAAAAAAGAATGACAGAAGACTGATTTCCAAGACGATTAATAGAATGGGTGCCACTTGGTAAAATCGATGGTGTTTTGAGCAGCACGAAGGAAAAAAGGATTGGACGATGGAGATTGGAATGACAGAGAGATGTGGAGAAGAATGGCAATGGAAGATGTGAAACATTGTGAAACTTGCTAAATATAATGCATTTATTTATTTATATTACATTATTCACCGCTGTGGTCTCGAGGTAACGTGCTACCACACCTACAATTCCCTAGTAAAGCTGCAAAGCATAGCATGAAAATGCTATGATTGCAGTGAAAGACCTGCCCTCGGGCAGAATTACTATGGATGGATTACTATTCTATTATTAACAAACCTTCTTCTTGTGAGCCCTCAACGAGATTTAGGCGCTCTCCCCCTACAGGGAAGAAATTGAACCATACTAATTTAATAACACTTGTTTTCGTATAGATGTCATTGGAGTGGCCCGTGGTCAGTGTTCCGCCTCATACTGACATCTAGGAAACCAAGGTAGTACTAGGACGGGAAAATTCGGTAAATTTTGCTTAGAGGTCTTTTTATCCAGGCTTAAGGATATTTTACGAGCCTGAAAATCTTCAGACTCGGGACCCACGGCTTAAAGTCCCTCCCGTAAGACTTGCTCCTTACATTTTTCCATCCTAAAAAATCCATTGACCCTGGCTGGGTTTGAATCTGCGCCCCTGGGGACCAGAGGCAAGGAGCATAACCACTAGTTCTCCGCGGCCCATGTTATTTACAAATCACACAGACAATATTGTAGTATGAAAATACAGTTTAACATATGTTAAGTAGCAGGTAATAATTTATTATAAACGAGCTGAAAATATCTAGGAGTTAAAAAAAATCTTGTTTGAGTATGCTACTTGTATTTTATGATCAGTTATTTTGATGGTGTGAACCGTAAAATACAATATCATGTAATCCAGGTGTATTAAAATGCTTCAGATTCTTAGGGGAAGCAGTCAAGCATCGTGTAATACAAGGTCATTCAAGACATCTGCTGTAAAAAGAGGAATGATAGGTCTCCATAATATGCGTATCAGATTCATATTTAATGTCCAAAAATACGATCACATTTCTCCATTTTTTCAGGAATTGTCATGGCTACATCATAAAGAGAGAAGAAAATAACACTGTCTAGTTCTCCTATTTAAGATCCTACATACCTCGACTCCCAATTATTTATCCTCTCGTTTTCAGTATCTATCCTCCAACCATAACTTAAACACAAGATCACAACATAGCCTCTTGCTTAATATATCGTAACATAGGACATCACATCACTCCATGTCATATAATATTTCCTATTCTCGCAAATGGAATTCCCTACCACAAGAATTAAGGAGCTGCCGAACATCGACATTTTTTTAAAGGAAATCTAAATTTATATTTGCTCTAATCTCGACTTCATTATTACCCAGGGTAAGGTACATACTCAAACAATTAGAGGAACACATGTTTAACCCAAAGCTACAAAATAAATATTGTAACAATTTAATTTTTGAGAGTCAGATGTATTGAGTTCAAGTATTGTTTAAAATCGGATTGAAGATCTTCTGGGTTTTATTAATTTTTCTCTGAATATGTTATTGAAATTCCAAGAGTTGCTGAAACCAAAGTGAGTTCGTATTGATTTATTTTTTTAAAAAACAAGTTTGTAGAATAATCTGTGGTAGGGAATTGTTATTTTTGAGTTCTCTGAAGCTAATACAGAGCAATGAGACATCTGAATGAAACATCAGTTGCACGAGCAGTTGCATTGTTTGAAGATGGTCGTTCCATTCGCCATATCCGTCATCCATAGGCTGTGGAGGCAATATAGAGAAACACATGGATGCAAGAGGAGACCCGGGCAAGGTCATAAGAAGAAGACTACAGACGTACAGGATAGATGTCTTGTCATATCAGCTTTGCGCAGAAGAAAATCTACAGCCAGAGATCTACAAAATCATTTACGCACAGCAATTGGAATGGTAATTTCTGATCAGAAATAGACTGAGAAAAGCAAGGTTGAGGTCTAGAATCCCCTTTAAAGCCCCTCGTTTAACACGTCAACACAAAGAAGCCCGGCTGCGATATGATCAGAATCATGTCAACTGGCAGCTCCGCCAATGGAAGAGTGCTTTATTCACGGACGAATCGAGAGTTCGTCTAACAGGTTCTGATGGTCGTACACGTGTATGGAGACGTCCTGGTGAACGTTTTGATCCAGCCACAATTATTGAACATGACAGATTTGGAAGTGATCTCGGACAGAGCTTGTCGTTATCCCACAGCGCATGAATGCTGATATTTACATCCTCCAACATGTTGTACTCTTTGCTTATGATATGGACCCTAATTTTCTTCTAATGCAAGATAATGCTAGATGTCATACGGCACAGGCTACCAGAGATGTCCTGCAAGAATGCCAAATTCGGGTGATGGACTGGCCTGCATGCAGTCCGGACTTTAATCCGATCGAGCATATGTGTGATAAGTTGGAAAAACTTGTTCGTAAGCGTCCTGCTGTACCTCAGAACCTTGAAGAACTTTCGCATGCACTCACCGAGGATGGGAGAGAATCTCACAAGTTTCTGTAAGAAGGCTTCTGCGAAGCATGCCTCGTAGGTGTAATGCGGTCATTCAGGCTCACAGAGGACACACTAAGTACTGAGTGTTGAAATAACCATGAAAACATTGATTCCAAAAATTGTAAATCTCAAATTTCCACTTTGTTTTCTGTTACAAATGATAACTTGTTCGTATTGCTAATACTGTACAAGAAAATATTGTTTGAATATCTACTCTAATTTTACATTCATCTTCAATTTATAATTACAAAAGATCAAACATTAAATTGTTTATATATTAATTCTCGTGTTTTGGTTTAAACATGTGTTCCTCTAATTTTTTTGAGTAGTGTATTATATTAATTGGCGTTTTCGTATAATTTATATTTATACTATAATAATAATAATAATAATAAATCATTATTATTATTATTATTATTATTATTATTATTATTATTATTATTATTATTATTATTATTATTATCATAAGTATTATTATTGTTATTATCATCGTATAAAATGTTGTTTGTAGCATACATGAAATTTCCATTGCAACATTTAATATTATTATTATTATTATTATTATTATATTACCATAAGTATTATTATTGTTATTATCATCGTATAAAATGTTGTTTGTAGCCTACATGAAATTTCCATTGCAACATTTAATAATATTATTATTATTATTATTATTATTATTATTATTATTATTATTATTATCATAAGTATTATTATTGTTATTATCATCGTATAAAATGTTGTTTGTAGCCTACATGAAATTTCCATTGCAACATTTAATATTATTATTATTATTATTATTATTATTATTATTATCATAAGTATTATTATTGTTATTATCATCGTATAAAATGTTGTTTGTAGCATACATGAAATTTCCATTGCAACATTTAATATTATTATTATTATTATTATTATTATTATTATTATTATTATTATTATTATTATTATTATTATTATTATTATTATTTATCATAAGTATTATTATTGTTATTATCATCGTATAAAATGTTGTTTGTAGCCTACATGAAATTTCCATTGCAACATTTAATATATTTTTAATTCTTTGTAATTAGTAACATATGCTTGTTCTGGTGAGTGGAAGAGAAGGCCACATGGCCTTAACTCCACCAGGCTAAATAAATCTATTCTATTCTATTCTATTCTATTCTATAGTGCATATATATATATATATATATTCTACATTGTCAAATATGTACTTGTAATTTGTGTTGTTTGAGTGGAAGAGAAGGCCTTATGGCCTTAACTCTGCCAGAATAAATAAATCATTATTATTGTTATATTATTATTATTATCATTATTATTATTATCATTATTATTATTATCATCATCATCATTGTCATTATTATAAATAGAACATTAGTAGTATCTCTTGTTACTCTTTTCCAGAGCATAGTCAATCGTGATGGCTAAGATAGTTGCAAGTCTGCTTTCTGACTAGCAGGACCGGGTTCGATACGCGGCGAGGTTGAAAATGTTCTACCTATCTTCGGACTTTTACTGCTGCTGCCGTCTTCCCAGTGCCAAACTTCCAAAGCCTACGATCTTGTGTATTTTCAATGCTTAGCCCTGTTGCATGCATTACTATCCTCATGTTTTTATTCCATGTTAACTTTGGTCTCCCTCTTTTCTTCTTTCTGATCGATTGTCATTGATATAGTTGTTTGAAAAATATAATTATTAAATTAATTAAATTATTTCGCGTTGAACTAGTGGTTATTTTCCTTGCCTCTGGTCCCGAGGGTCGCGGGCTCAAACCAGACGGGGTCGATGGATTATTTTTTAGGATGGAAAAAGCCAAGTAGTGAGTCCTACGGGAAAGACTTTAAGCCGTGGGTGCCGAGTCTGAAAATTTTCAGGCTCGAAAGGAACCACAAACCTGAATAAAAAGGCCTCTGTCAAAATTTACCGACCTTGTTCATCCTAGTGAAACCTAAGTTGTCTACTAGATGTCTCATTGGGTTGGTATGTTGACCCCATTCCATTCATGGCATCTCTAGAGTAATAACGTAACTAAATTAACTTGGTCTAGTAACTCCTTAACCCATTCGTCTCTGAAGACGAGGTACACTCGCCAGTTCTTAAACGGCCTTCAACTCAGAAGACGAGGTACACTCGCTTAACTCTGCTGTTATATATTTTGAAATATTTTGTACATCCCTTGGTTGGTTATATTTTGTTAACATTTATGAATAGTAGAGAAATGTGTCTTGGCCTTCACCCATATTGTTATTTCAAGTACCGTTACCTTTTGTTCGTTTTGAATGTTTGAAAATAGACAATATAAATTTATGGTGACTTAAATCCGGTTTCTGGGGAAATGCATTGAGCATTTAAACCTGAAATGAATGGGTTAAAAAAAGAGAGGCTAAGGCCCAGCATTGGCATATTACGCCAATATTTATATAGATATATATTTATTTAGCATGTTTCACAACATCCTCCTGCGCCCAATTAATCTGGCATTATCTTCCACTCGCTTTGTCATTCCAATCTCCATCGCCCAATCCTTTTTCTCTCATGTTGCTGAAAACACCATCAATTCGCGTTATTCTTGACCGTCCTCTTCTTCTACCAAGTGACACACATTCTAGTATTCTTCATAAAATTGTGGAATTCAGGCTTTCTGCTGTTCATTCGCAGTCGAGTCTACGACAGAGAAACAACACCTGGAAGCGCTCGCCACTGAAGATGCCCTCCGCAGTTGAGGGAGAAACGTCTGGAAGAAACGCCAGTTATAGACCACGGCCACATAGCCCGGAATCTTTTAATACCATTCTTCATAAAAATGTGTTTTCTGTCATATTTTTTACATGACCATACCATTTTAATTGTTTGTTTTCTTTAATGAAATCCACAATTGAATTTAATTAATTTAACTGCCAAAATTTCAATCTCGAGACCAGGAGAGGTGGTGGTGTACAAATTTTAATCGCTAGATTGTGCACCATATTCTGAATTAAATTGCAAACTTCTCCGCATATCCACCCATCCATACTAATTCTGCCCGAAGGCAGGTTCTTCACTACACATTTTCATGCTATGCCTGCAGCTTTACTAGGGAATTCTAGGTTGTGGTAGCTTCCCGTTGTTTTCCACACCGGTGAAGGATGATTATGGCGATGATAATGATAAGGATGATAATGATGATGATGGCCATATGATTTCGGGGATCGTTTGGGCCTTAAAGTTTTTCTGACATTTGTCTTACAGGTAAGGAAAAACCCTGATAAAAACCTCACTCAGAAAAACTGCCCCGACCGGGGATCGAACCCGGGCCCGCTGCGTGACGAGGCATCACGCTACCACGAGACCACAGCGGTGGACTCTCCGCATATGATACTGTTGATAGCGATTCGTCCGTCGGATGTGGACATATGGTCTGGCGGCCCACTTGGTGCTTTTCGATGGGAGTAGACTATGTGGCGGCACGGGGTTTCACCTTCTCCCTTCTCTTCATCATCATCATCATCATCATCCCTCATACAACACACTTTACACTACACAAACATACAGAGTGAGTCAGGAGGAAAGGTACATGCTTAGAGGGGTGATAGTACTGGTGATTCTAAACAAAAAAACTTATATATATATATATATATATATATATGACCTTTTCTTAACCGTTTCAGGGTAATTTAATGAAAACAACGAGGAACCGGAAAAGTGCAGGTGACATATCTTAAGTTTTGTTTAATTGCGTACGTTTCCTCACAAATGATGTTCAAACACTCCACCGCCAATTCAATGAATTTTGATGCTCTTGTTGACAGCTGAGATATAATGGAATCAGTGCTTAGCCACCGAGGTCACCCGATGTAACCCCATGTTTGTGCTCAAGTAAAGGAATGTACGAATGAGCTCAGATCAGCAACACAACAGCTATCTACAAGATCAACAAAATGCACTGAAGTTGGTGGTGAGGAAACGTACACAATTAAACAAGACTTAAGATAACAGTATCTTCATTTACTGTCACCTGCACTTTTCCGGTTCCTCGTTGTTTTCATTAAATTTCCCTGAAACGGTTAAGAAAAGATAATATATTATCAGTTTTTTGTTCAGAATCACCAGTAGTATCACATCTCAAAGCATGTACCTTTGCTCCTGACACACCGTGTATTAACATACACATATACACATTCCTAATGTATTTGCTATATTTTTTTATATTATAAAATACATCTAATTCATTTCTGCAGATTCTATTTTTTGTTGGCTTTTAGTCAAAGTTCAATTATCGCAGCCGTATAATACAGGAACAGCCAAAACTTGTAAAATTTTAATTTTGTTTCTTTCCTCATGTATTTAAAATAATTTCTAATTCTTCCGCACATATATTTGAATTTATTCAATTCACTGTTGTAAATCAGCGAACCTAGTAGTGACCATTGTAATCTTGTTAGTATTTTGTTAAGCAGTCTATCGTATAAATCTGTAATACAGAGAGTCTCGAAACAGCAATATATTTTGTGAATACATTCACTGTTTCTCACTATTAGCAAAGCAAATCCGCCCAAGAAAGATGTTCAATTGAATTTGTTTAGAATATGGAATTGGGAAGTACTCGAACATCCACCAAATTAACCCGAAGGAGCCCTTGTGACTACAACGTATTCTCCAGATCAAAGAACTTCCACAAGGCATTCGATTACAATCATGAGTTATAACCAAGAAGCTCTAGATCTATCTGATGAAAGAGATATCCAAAACATCGTGCTGCAGATGGAGTGAGTCATCTTACCAAGGATTTGGCAACGTATAGTTGACTTGGCAGAAGACTATAAATGAAGTTCGTAATATCAAAAGTAACCTAAATAATTGTTTGTGATGTTATGCCATTAGGCTACTTATTGATCGCCCTAGTATTTTCGACATCCCTTTGTTTATCATATGTTACATCATATCCCAGGCAATTAAAATTGTTTATTTGATATATTCTTCTTCTTCTTCCTCTACGCATGAAAGCTGGCAGCTTTTGCGTGTTCATTCACTATAGGTCCGGGGTATGGTGACGTCCTTCCATCGTAGTTGTGGTCGTCCTAAAGACCTTTTCTGCTGAGGTGTCCAGTCACGTATTTTCTTCACTAGTCCACTGTTCTCAATTCTATCTATGTGATCGTTCCAATTTAGTCTTCTATAATTTATCCAGAGGTTTATAGGTTCAATTTCACATTCTTCTCTAATAATAGAGCTGCTAATTTTCTCTCGCAGCGATTTTCCTTAAAACTTTCATTTCGGTTGTTTCGTTGATTTGTTTTGTTTTTTTGAGTTTCTGTTCGGCATTCACAACCATATGTTAGAACTGGTCTTATGACAGATTTGTAAATTCTTACTTTTGTATCTATTCTTAAATTTTTATTTTTCCAAACAGTGTTGTTTAAACTTCCCGATATTTTGTTTGCATTATTTGCTTGATGGAGGATTTCATCTATTATTCTGTTGCTGCTATTAATTTCTATTCCTAAATACTTGAATTTCATGACCTGTTCTACACTTTTCCCTTCTATTTCTAACTTACCACGTCGTGGATCCTTGGATATTGCCAATGATTTGGTTTTATTTGTTGAGACTTTCATGTATATATTTTTCTGTTTCCTATAATAATTTTTATTTATTTATTTTAGCCTGGTGGAGTTAAGGCCATGTGGCTTCTCTTCCACTCACCAGGACAAACATACATTACATCAGAATATAGCAATCACAATTAACTCCAATATTAAATACTACATGGATAATTGATCAATAAGATAATATGTAATATATTATGATCTATAATGCAACCAGTTAATGATAGTTAAGATTAAGACTAAAACTAATAATAAAATGTATACAAGCAAAACATATTAAATTGTTGATAGACTATCCCTGTCTACTGTATATAAAAACAAAGAAAAATAATGAGATATATTACGATGCGAGGTTGGGAAGTGGTTTTTACAGAAGCGAGGAAATGTTTAAAAACCGAGCGATAGCAAGATTCTGTAAAACACTTCACAAACGTGCGTTGTTCATTAGTTTTTGCGCGATGGTGTTTTCAAAATAATAAATAATAGTAAAATAATAACATTTTTGTTGGAAAAATTTATATTCAAACTAACGTTAACTGTGTGGGCAATGTTTATTAGTTGAGACTACAGCAGGCCGTGACACCAATAAGTTATAAAATGGCGGCAAGCACGCATTTATTGTTTTTTGTTTCAAATAAAGTTTACTTCATTTAAAATGCAGTGATTTGTTTCGTATAATGTATATTAACACTAACTTTTGGATATATTTTTGTATATACATTTTAAGTAGTATATATAAAGAGCAGTGGTTTTACTTCCAGCACGAGGTTTGTAATATATAATATTACAATATAGTTATTTAGGTTGGCTACCCGGAAATGTAGGAAGCTGAACTTTCAATCATGGTAGCCATTGCTGTAAGTACGACAAAACACACTATCGCGCAATAACTAATTTTACGATTATACAATATTTAAAACAAAACAAATTAAAATATTTGTTAATCTTATTATTATTTTCGTAGATCATTAAATTTATTAATTGTTAAAAGAATACTATTAGTGAGGTGTATAAGTTAGAATAGGATAGATTTATTTAGCCTGGTGGAATTAAGGCCATGTGACCTTCTCTTCCACTCACCAGGACAAACATATATTACATATAAATACAAAAATTACAATAATAGTCATACTAAATAATTAATTATCTGTCAAATTGGATAATAATGAAAATAATGTATGATAATACAATAAAATTAAATACAATTAAATTAAACTAATGATAGAATGAATACAGAATGGAATAACAGCTCGAATCTACTATACATAAAAAGAAAAGAAAGAAAATATAGAAAGAAAGTAATAAACTATAATGAATTAATCGATCGCTTATTATACAAGGCATTAGGTAAATATATTAAATCTTAAAGTTAGGTTGTTATTAAAGAATTCTTTAGTTTGTTTTTTAACGATGCTATAGTTTGACAGTGTCTGACACAGGGCAGAACTACATGTAGCGGAAAAGACCATTTGAATTCTATAATTTGAAAACACTCTGTATAGAATGTTGACATTAAGTCCATGTGAAACTTAATTCTGCGAAGACACGTTCTGCTCTAGAAGGACAACTGACAGTCGCTAAGTACCATCTCCACTTCCTCGTGAGAAGAATGCTTCAAAGATGAAAGTTGAATTTAACCTTCAAAGGAGAAAGAATTATTATCCTAGTATTGAAGGTCAACAACTTATCGATTCCTCGGAAACTCCAACACGCAGGAAGTGCGTAAGCTAAGCGAATTCCTCGGCAAGTCCAATTTATGCTCCGATTTTTCACAGCTTAAGGAATATATATTTATTAATTAAGTTCTATATATGAATCACAAACAGGAATGAGATGCACATAGAAATGAAACATAAGCTCAATTCTGGAAATGCGTGTTATTATGCATTACAGAGACTCTTGACGTCCCAACTCCTTTCATAAAACGTTAAACTGAAAATATACAAAACTATTATTCTACCAGTTATATTATATGGATGCGAAACATGGACTCTTACTTCAAGGGAGGAAAGGAGGTTACGAGTATTTGAGAAATAAAGTTCTTAGGAAAATTTTTGTACCAAAGAAAGATGAACAGAAAGATGAATGGAGAATACTACATAACACTGAATTGCATGGTCTTTATAGGAAGCCAGATATAATAAGAACAGTTAAATCTTGTAGACTGCGATGGGCAGGACATGTTGCACGAATGGGGAATGAAAGACGTGCATATAAGCTTCTTGTAGGAAAGCCAGAGGGAAAACGCCCAGTTGGTACGCCATGAATGAGGTGGGAGAATAACATTAACTATGATTGGAGAGAAGTAGATTACACTGGGAATGATTGGAAAACATTAGCTCAGTGTAGGGATGTATGGAGTGCTTATGTCCGCGCGGCCATAAACCTACGGGTTCGATAGTGCCAGTGAGTTAGTTAGTTAGTTAATTAGTAATCAAATTTACTTTTGGTTACAGTAAAATAGCGATCTGAGATTAGGGCTCAACTCACTGCCACTATCGACTCCGGAGATTAACGTCCGAGCGTACATAAACTGTCCATACTGAGCTATTGTTTTCCAATCATCTTATGTATAATTATTATTTAATGTTATTCTCTTACCTCATTCTTGCTATACCAATTGGACACTTTCCTCTGGTTTTCCTACAAGAAATTCCCTTGCACCTCTTTCAGACCCCATTCGTGCTACATGTACTGCCCGTCGTAGTCTACGAAACTTAACTGTTATTATAACTGGTTTCCTATAAAGATCATGTAAATCACTGCTGTCTCTTCATCTGTCTTTGGTCCAAAAATGTTCCTAAAAACTTCATTTCTCAAATACTCGTAACCTCCTTTCCTCCAAAAAAAATTTCCCAAGAGTTTTTTTTTTGTTTTTACATTCAAAATCTTTTTTTTTTTTTTTTTTTTAATAAGAGTCCATGTTTCGTATCCAAGACCTACAGTATAACTGGGAGAATGACTGTTTCAGTCCACCGCTGCGTGGTTTCGAAGTAGCGTACTGTCTTGTCACGCAGCAGCCACGGGTTCGATCTCCGATTGGGACAAGTTTCCTGAATAATGTTTTTTTCGGGGTTTTTCCTCGCCTTTAAGACAAATGTCATGAACCTTGAAGGCCCAAACGGTCCCAGAACATCATCTGGCCATCATTATCATCATTAACATATTCATTAAGTTTGTTTAAGGCCTCTTCTGGCCCATCATTACCAATATCATCACCTATCATAAATCATCATGGCAGCGTAACTCCGCCTTCGCGGCGCCCCAACCTCAGAAATGGGTTACAATAATGCCATGCCAGGAGAGAATACCAGAATGTAGAAATGACAAGGTGGTGGCATTGAATATATATATATATATATATATATATATATATATATATATACATTTTTTCTTCAGTTTAACGCTTTTTGGAGAGAAGTTAGGACGGCAAGAGTCCATGTAGACAAAACAAATTTTAACATCTCTCTTAAATATCTTAGGTCATTAGAAATTCTATTTTGATGAAAAAACGAACTATAGGTCACTAATTTAAGAGATCCAGGGGCTGTTATTCAGGGGAAGTTGGCAAAGTGACACTTCTTGTTTTTATCAGAATTATTTATGAACTTTATTTTCTTTAACGCGAATGTTGGTTTTAGTAGAAACATATTTCTGTGCTATTGTAGGAGGCGAGACTCGGTTGTTGTGACACAGAGCAGTGAAGTGAAGGATTTTTTATTCCAGCTTGATCCTACCTCAGGGCGGAATCTATCTCGCTGGTCGCTATGACAACCGTGACGTCACGCGCTGAATTCTAACTTAATATACCACTAGTGAAGAAGGGAGAGGAAAATAGCTATCTGCTTCGTGGTTTTATGCATGAAACTATCCCGTATTCAGCTATTGTTGTGGTGTTTTAAATATGAATCCTGTTTAAGATTTAGTGTACGTTTTATTGGGAACACCTTTTTCGAGTTGGAAAGATGAAGATAAAAAATAAGTTTTAAATTGTGGGCATCGTACTAAATCTCTACAAATATGTGATACAAAATAAGTTAAACATTCAGGTAAATGCTAAAATCTTATGTACTGACTTCGGCTTTCACGGCCGATGTTGCTATGATGATCTTGTAAAATATTTTCGGGCTGTAGGCCATGGTCTCGAGACTTGAAGTTCCCCGACGTTTCGCCAGAGACTGCGTCTGGCATCCTCTTGAGACAACCCTTGAGGATGCCAGGCGCAGTCTCTGGCGAAACGTCGGGTAACTTCAAGCCTCGAGACCACGGCCTACAGCCCGGAAATCTTCTTCAAGATCATCATAGCTAAAATCTTAGTTTAAAACGGTCATCGCTTAAGGAATTTCCTTGGTTGTGCTTCTCTCTACCTCTTTAACTCACTGGCTCTATCGAACCAGTATATTTATGGTCGCGCGGACATAAGCTCTCCATACTTCCCTATCCTGAGCTAATGTTTTCCTATCATCCCCTGTATAATCTACTTCCCTCAAAGCATGGATACTGTTATTCTCCCGGCTCATTCTTGGTCTACCAACTGAATGTTTTCCTCTGGTTTTCCTATCAGAAACTTTCGTGCATCTCGTTCATTCCCCACACGTGCCACATGTCCTGCCCATCGCAGCCTACAAGACTTAGCGATTCTTATTATATCTGGTTTCCTATACATATAATGCAGCTCACTATTATGTAACTGTCTCCATTCACCTATCTGTTCATCTGTTTTTTGGCCCAAAAATTTACCTAAGAACTTAATTCTCAAATAATTGTAATCTTTGTACCTCCCTTAAAGGATATTTCCATATTTCGCATCCATATAATATAACTGGGAGAATAACTGAAACTCGCTACTGAAACATAGCGTTCGAACTCTATAGAAATTGTATTTAATAAATAGAATCTTGCTGGTGATAAACTTGTGTTACACAAGTCAATAAAAACCCAAATCACAAATTTAAAGTTAAACGATTGATAGCGTTTCAGTAGCGACGCTACCATTATCAAGACTTAACATGGAGTCAATATTAAGTCTTGATAATGGCAGCGTCGCTACTGAAACGCGTTGACTCTTTTAACTTCTTAAATTGGTGATTTGGGTTTATATTGACTTTGTGTAATCTATAGAAATTGTTTTGTTGGCCTTGCTTACTTTTTTAGCAATAAATTCAACTTTTGGAATAGAGACAACTTCTACTACATCTTTTACATTTTTTTTACATTGCCAATTATTTTGTAACTATGTTCTTAAATGTCTTATTTTGAATGTAAACATTCAAAATAGGACATTAAAAATATAGATAAAAACAGTAAGCAACGTCAAAAATGTTTTTTTTTTTTTGCATGATAGTGCGTTATGTCGTACTTACAGGAATGGCGACTATGATTTAAAATTCAATTTCCTAAATTTCGGGGTTGCCAACGTATAAATAGCTAAATAACTATAGTTTAATATTACAAACTTCCTACCTAGTGCGGGAAGTAAAACCACTGCCCTTTATGTATACTACGTACAATGTATACACAAAAACATATCCGAAAGGCAGTGTTAATATATATTATGCGAAACAAATCACTACATTTTAAATGAACTGAAACTTATTTGAAACAACATAAAACAATACATTCGTACTTGTCGCCATTTTATCCCTGATTGGTGTCATGGACTTCTGTAGTCTCAACTAAATTATTTTCGGCATTTACCATATAAACACTGGCCAGACTGCTAACATCAGTCGGTTATTTATAATGAATGCTAATATTTCCAACAGAGATATTATTTTACTTTTATTTATTACAACACGATCGAGAAAAAATAATGTACAACGCACGTTTGTGAAGTGTTTTACAGAAGCGAGGTTTTTAATTTCCGAGATTCCGTAAAAAACACTTCCCATATTATTTCTCTCCTGAAAATTTTGTTAAATTAGACTAACGAGGTTTTAGAAGTAAGATGATATATTCTGCGGAAAAGTGGAAAATTATGTTTTCTCAAGGACAAATGAACATTGTATTCCGGGTTTAGGATGACGTATTGCTCGCTCCGGTTGCAGCAGAGCTCTTGTTTTAAGAAATTCAGGTTACAGATCTTGAGAAAGGAAAGCTGCTGCTGGAAGTGGTGGTAGGTGATGTGGTCCGTCACCAACGTCGGCGACGTCGAAGTCCTCCCCTCCTACACAAGCGTAGATTTCTCCTCTTTTTCCATCGGTGTTGAATGCTAAGATAGAAGACTCGATTGTAACAGTCACACAAGCTGGCTTCGCCTACTGCCCCGGATTCACCAGAAGTACCGCTAGCTCGTGTGTGTCAGTGTGCTAGTGATTAAAGTGACTTCTTGAGATTTCGGATTATTTCTTATCAGTGCTTATCGACAGTGATTTTCTCTTTATCATCACGTGGACTTCAGAATACTCAAAAATGCCACCACCAAGGTATGTGTTATCCAGTAATTCATTTTTTTATTTTAGCAAATTTCTGGAGCATTCATATATTATCATTAGAGTCGGGATTTTTATATAATAAAAGATCATCATCATCATCACTCCAGGGATTAGGCAATTGCCCGTTCCGACTTCATAATGCATCAGTCCAACGTCTTCTAGGTCTTCCAACATCACGACTTCCTCTTGCTTGATAATTTCTTGCTAACAATGGATAATAAAAGATAAGATTGCAATACAGATAGTATATATTATTCAACTGTTTGTGAGTGGAACCTAGATAAAAGTCAGAAGTCATACTTCTTATAATACTTTTCAATTGTTTTTATGTGAAACTAAAACAAAAGACGGTCGTAAGTCTGACTTCTCATTATACTACGAGCAAATATTACTTTTTAGTACATAAAAATCCTGACTCTAATTATCATTAGAGTCGGATTTTTTTATGTAATAAAAGTTAAGATTGCAACTGGTATAGTGATTTTTTTAATATTAATATAAGTACTTTTTATATCAGTCTTCCTTAATTAAAATGAATTTCTGTTTAAAAAATTCGATAAATAGTTAAAAGTCATGTAGGCCTTTCACAATTTATACGCCAACATCAGTACCAAATGACATGCCGAAGATGAAACATATTTCGAAATGCCTACATGATTTTAACTAATTAGCAAAGTTTTTTTGAACAAGAATCCATTTAAACTTAGAAAGACTGATATAAAAAGGTACTTATATCGATATTTTAAAAATTAATACGTAAGCTGTAGCGTACATTGAATTTTAATAATGAAAAATTAGAATTATGATTGTTTTTTGTTTTGGTTACATATACAAACAGTTGAATTGTATAATGAAAAGTAAAACTTCTGATTATCTTTTATCTAGCTTTCACACACAAACTATCTTTTATCTAGGTTTCACACACAAACAGTTGAATAATAGTTACTATCTGTATTGCAATCTTATAATTTATTACATTCAAATCGTGTCTCTAAGTACCACATAGTGAAATATATCATATAATGGAAATAGTATAAATGCACAGTTGGAAATTTTGAAGAAGTGGCTGAATTCAAATACCTAGGAACTATAATTTTAAACAAGAATGAGACACACAAAGAAATTAAACATAGGTCCAATCCTGGAAATGCGTGCTACTATTCATTACTGAGACACATGTCCCGATATTTCTAAAAAAAAGTTAAACCGAAAAATAATTAAACTGTTATTCTTCCAGTTATATTATAACTAACTAACTAACTCACTGGCACTATTGAACCCGAAGGTTCATGGCCGCGCGGACATACGCTCTCCATATATCCCTATCCTGAGCCAATGTTTTCCAATCATCCCCTGTATAATCTACTTCCATCAAATAATAGTTACTGTTATTCTCCCACCTCATTATTGGTCTACCAACTGGGCGTTTTCCCTCTGGTTTTCCTACAAGAAGCTTCCATGCACGTCTTTCATTCCCCATTCGTGCCACATGTCCTGCCCATCGCAGTCTACGAGACTTAACTGTTATATTATATTGATGCGAAATATGGACTCCTACTTTAAGGCAGGAGAAAATATTACGAGTATTTGAGAATAAAGTTCTTAGGAAAATGTTTGGACCAAAGAGAGATGAACAGACAGACGAATGGACAAGACTACATAACAGTGAGCTGTATGATCTTCATGGGAAACCACTTAAAATAAGAAGAATTAAATCTCGTAGACTGCGATGGGCAGGAAATGTGACGCCAATGGGGAATGAAAGAGGAGCATGGAAACATTGTACGAAAAAACAGAGGGAAAGCTCCCAGTAGGTAGGCCAAGAATGAGGTGGGAGAATAATATTAACCATGATTTGAGGGAGATATGTTATAGATGGAATGATTGGAAAACATTAGCTCAGGATAGGGATGTATGGAGAGCTTGTGTCCGCGCAGCCATGAACCTACCGGTTCGATACTGCCAGTGACTTAGTTTTTTTTATGGAGAGTAGAGGAAAAAAAACCAGATAAGTCACTTTTTCATTAAACCGAGAAAAAGCAATGTTAATTATACCCTCATCATAACCTGTATGCCAAATGTTGTAGGTAAATAACTTACGACTAAACCGTATATTTTAACGTTTCACACTTCTAAAAATATAGCCATTTCCATGGAGAATTTAATGGTATCTCAAACTCTATTTCGAAAAAATAGTGGCTTTTCCCGGACACTTCATATAATCTATATTTTTGGCAGCTGATTTATTATTTCATCATCAACAACAACAAGGATTAAGCCCAATGGCCTGTTCCCATCTCATTATAGGTCGAATTGATCCTTCCATCTCTTCAATGGTCTTCCCAACAATCTTCTTCCTTTTGATTTATAATTATACATTCTTCTTGGTATGCGCTGTTCATTCATTCGAAATCATCATCATCGTCATCAACAACAACAAGGATTAAGCCCAATGGCCTATTCCGATCTCATTATAGGTCGAATTGGTCCTTCCATCTTTCCAATAGTCTTCCCAACAAACTTATCCCTTTTGATTTATAATTATAGGCTACATTCTTTTTTTGTATGCGGTGTTCATTCATTCGTAATACGTGCTGAAGATAAGCATTTTGATAATATTTTATTCTTTCACAGAGATTAAATATTCTTATATCTTCTCTTTTCTTTTTATCGGTCCTTTGGTATCCTGCTATTGCTCTCAACATCTTCATTTCTGCAGTCTCTATTTGTTTACTATCTACCTTTGTCAATGTCCAGGTTTCACATCCATAGATAAGAGATGGAACTGCCAATACTTTGTAAAATTTTAAAATAGTTTATTTTCTAGTTTTATTCAAAAGTATGTTTAATTGTGCCACATAGATAATTGAATCGTTGTATTTTAGTGTGTTTATCTAAATTTCTGTCATTACCTAAATGACATCGCAAATAATTAAAACTGATTTTATTATTTCATGTATATAAGTTGTATTGTAAGTATACTTACTCACTTACTTACTCACTGGCACTATCGAACCCGTAGGTTCATGGCCGCGCGGACATAAGCTCTCCATACATCCCTATCCTGAGCTAATGCTTTCCAATCATTCCCTGTATAATCTACTTCCCTTAAATCATAGTTAATGTTGTTCTCCCACCTCATTCTTGGTCTACCAACTGCGCGTTTTCCCCTCTGGCTTTCCTACAAGAAGCTTCCATGCACGTCTTTCATTCCCCATACGTGCAACGTGTCCTGTCCATCGCAGTCTACGAGACTTAACTGTTCTTATTATATCTGGCTTCCTATAAAGACCATATACGAGTAGTTCATTGTTATGTAGTCTTCTCCATTCACCTGTCTGTTCATCTCTCTTTGGTCCAAAAATTTTCCTAAGAACTTTATTCTCAAATACTCGTAATCTCCTTTCCTCCCTTAAAGTAAGAGTCCATGTTTCGCACCCATATAATATAACTGGTAGAACAATAGTTTTATATATTTTCAGCTTAACGTTTTTTTGAAAGGAGTTGGGACATCAAGAGTCTCTGCAATGCATAATAGCATGCATTTCCAGAATTGAGCCTATGTTTAATTTCTTTGTGCATCTCATTCCTATTTGTGATTATTGTTCCTAGGTATTTGAATTCAGCCACTGCCTCAAAATTTCCCTCATTTGTCATTAGCTGTCCATTTCCATTATATACTGAATTTCTACCTGTGACCCACATATTTAGTTTTACTGATATTTACTTCCAGTCCTAATTTCTTAGTGTTACTCAATAGTGTGTGCGTGTTGGTGTATTGTAAGTATAGTTTTCATAATTTTTCAAAACCTGAAAATTCTCGGTATGATTTAGGGTGTTACTTTCCATTATATTTAACGATAAATAAAATTATTGTAATTTTCCATTGGATTAAAATCGTCTAATTGAATGAAGTTATGAATCAACCGGCAATGTGTCATTATGTAAGTTTGAAAAAAAAAAGTTTAAAGTTTAAGTCAATCTTCACTATTTATTGTAGCGCCAAACTAACAATACTGGATATTGCAAGTTATTTTCCTTGTTTGGCAGTTATGCATCAACAATCTAAGAGCGAGAACATTTGGCGCTTAGTTGCATGATGCAAAACTTAGATTATTTAGCATTTATGAAGATCTGGTTTCATAGCCGTTTGTTGCAAAACACACAATCTCTGATAGGACTGATGGTGTTTACATTTTTATTTTAATAATGAGGCTATATTTAAACATTTGGCGTTAAAAGTGAGAGTTCACTTACTTGATGAGCCAGTGCAACAGGTGGCACCAAAATCTTATATTTTTTAAATGGCGCCTGGCCGGTTCATGCATAACATCTTCCAATTCATCAACAACTCGATAAAATGACCCTTAGCTTATCATTTATCATAAGTAATACCGAGAGTGATTTCCAAACTATCGATAAATTCACGAGGCAGTAAGTGATTCGTGATTTATCTAGAGGATTTGGAAATCAAGAGTGGAGTTTATTAGGACTATTTAACGAATAAAATTAAGCTGCTTACTCGAAAATCATTATTTAAATATAGTTATTTTAAAATATTTATATATTTAAAGTAAACGACGATATTTGAAAACAAATGAAAAATGTTTGGTTATGTTTCATTTGTTCATCCACTGCAACTAGGTCATATTATTTATTTCCAAATAGGATCGCAATATTGTGAGAATGTACCCTAGTATAAAAAAAGAAAACACGTCAAAATGTATATATTATAACCAACCCAACATTATAGGTTATTAATTATTTTCTTAGTAAACAACTCTGTAAAATCATTATTTAAAAACACAATTATTGAACACACAATTATCAAATGTGTAGTTCGAAGGAATCTGTTCATTATTTTCTATATTCAACGTATTTGTCAGTCATCATCATCATCATCATCCGGTATCATGGCAGCTGCCGCCGTCTTCCGGAAACCAAACGCCATTCCTATCTGTCCATCCATTGCTCTTCCTCCTATCCTCTGATATTCATAGCTGCTTGTAACCCTTCTATCCAAGTTTTCTTCGGTCTTCCTCTCTTCCACCTTTCTATTGGGATCCATTCCATAATAATTTTAGGCAATCTTTGCTCTGGCATTCTTTTGACATGGCCATACCACTGTAATATTTTCTTTTCTATAGTCAGTCACTGCAAAATAATACTTTGAGCTGTTCAGAATATTAAAAAGGAGGAGATTTCTTTATTTTGGTACACAGAATTCGATAAATATCGAGGTTAAACACGACGTGATTGGTTCTAAAACAAAATTCATTGAAATATGATTGGTCATTGACTCCTATTTGGGATATGAGTTAAATAGACAATATAAGTTTGTCCATCTACATAGTTTTCTAATGTTCACTATATCTTACTTGTTAATCAAGTTAAGATTTTTAAATTTTAATTAAAAATAGTCTATTATATAAAAGCGATTGTGTGTATGTTTGTGACGTATAAACGTCTGGACCACGTGACAGATCTTTATGAAAATTTGTACACACAGGTTTTCGAGTACTGCGAGGGTTTGGTCGCTATCGTTTATTCTATAAATCTATTAGATGTAGGAGTTCACCTGAAACAAAAAATTTAAAATCCTTCTAGCGGTCATAATATTCAATTATTCACAACGAAACTTAGTATAAGCTATTAAAATAAACAGAGGTAGATATTGTCCAAACATCAGCGAAATCCGGTCATTAGAATTTGGAGGGTTGCCTGAAATCCAAAATTAAAAATTGATTAGCAATATCCATATTTTGTTCGTCACAATGTATACCACACAATTTAATTAGCCCGTAATTTTCTTTCAACTTACTCAACTAAAAATAAATATTTCATTTATCTGGGCGTAGCACCCACATGCCGGGTGTTCGCTAGTATGAGATAATGGCTGAATATCGTATTTGCTAAAATAAATAAGGTATTAACTCATTAACTACAAAGTAATGTTACAACGTCTATAACTGTGTTTAATACTTGGAAATAAATATTTTTATACGTGAATTAACTTTCCATAAAGGAGCTTTTTTGTTAATACAAAGGTTTCTATTCAACAACATTTTTTTAGATGATGCAGCATAAGTCAGTTAACCGAAAATGCAAATACCGTATATTATTTTCTATAGCTTACAACATATATATAAAAAACAACTACCGAAATTTTTCCCTAGATAGCAAGTTACCTCAAGCAGTAGTGTTTGAGATTATATTCTGAAGGTCCCGTATTCAAACCCCAGTTTCAATCAATATATTGTGTTTTAACTTGCAACCATGTGCAGTGACTTATGCCGCAATCTGAATGTTTACCAAACATGTAATTCTTTAAGTAGCTAACTCACTGGCACTATCGAACCCAAGGCCTCGCGCATATAAGGTCTCCACCCCAACACTGAGCTAATTTTTCCAATCATCCCCTCATGATAAGAATTCTCTAAAAACATTGAATTGAAAAAATATATAAAACTGTTATTTTCCATTTATATTATGTCGATGCGAAACGTGGACTCGTACTTTAAAGGAGGAGAAAAGATTACGAGTATTTAGAGTTTTTAGGACAATTATTTTTGGACCAAAGAGAGATGAAAGACAGGCGAATGGAGAAGATACACAACAGTGAGCTACATGATATTTATAGGATATCGTATATAATAAGAACAGTTATCTATCGTAGACTGCGATGGGCAGGACATGTGACACGAATGGGGTGTGAAAGAGGGGCATGGAAACTACTTGTAGGAAACTCAGAGTAAAAGTGCTCAGAGGTAAGTCAATAAAAGTGGGAGAATAAGATTAACCATGATTTGAAGGAGGTAAATTGGACTATGTTATGCATCGATCGGCTAAGAGCCATTAAAAATATATTTTTATGTCACCTGTCGCACTGGCTCATGAAGTAAGTGTACACACGCTTTTAGCGCCAAATCTTTAAATATAGCTCTATTATTAAAGAAAAAAATGTAAACGCCATCAGGAGATCAATTTCAATTTTAAAAAACCATCTTTACAAAATTTCCACTTTATAGTATGTATACTTCAATTACAATTTTAAATTTTTTAATGTATTTACAAAATGTATTTCATCAATTTCAAAAATTAATTGTCTGTATCACTTTGTCCTTGAGGCAATCCTCTAATGAGGAAAGTTGTATATATAATAAAAAAATTGTCAGAGATTCTATGTTTTGCAACAAACGGCTATGAAACTGATTTTGATGACTGCTAATCTAAATTTTGCATCATGCAGCTAAGCGCCTTATTTTTCTGCTCTTATATTGTTGATACATAACTGCCAAACAAGGTAAATTACTTGTTATATCCAGTATTGTTAGTTTGATGCTACAATAATTAATGAAGATTAACTTAGCCGGACTGGTCGAAGGTGATAAGCCAGACGAAAAAAGTACCTTGGGCGAAAGAGTGACGATCTTTCACCGTAAAAATACAACCGTCAAGAAATGCGGACATGGGTTCAACTGGGGTAAAATTTTCCGGAGGTCAAATAGTCCCCCATTCGGTTCTTCGGGCGGGGACTACTTCAGGGAACCCATGCCAAAGGCTCAAACACAGGGACATGTTCCTAGGAACATGGAATGTTAGGACTTTATACAATAGCGGGGCACTAGAGATATTAACGCGGGAACTAGATAAATCGCTCTTGGATATAGTCGTTTTACAGGAAGTTAGGTGGCCAGGAGAAGGTAGTCAGGAATCAGGAACCTTTGCATTATTCTATGGGGGTGCAGAAAGACCTGCATTTGGAACGGTTTTTTTAGTCAGAAGGAGGATCCTATCCGCTATCCGAGATATTAAGTTTGTTAATGATAGGATATCATACATAATTCTAAAGGGTAAACGACATGATTTTATAATTGTAAATGTACATGCCCCCACAGAAGATAAAGATGACAAGATCAAGGATGAGTTCAATGAAGAATTAGAATGCTTATTTGATAGCCTTTCACGATATCATATGAAAATTGTCTTAGGAGATTTTAATGACAAAAGTGGGGCGGGAAGATATATTCAAACCAACAATAGGCAAATTCAGTCTTCATGAAGATAGTAACGACAACGGGGTTAGATTAGTCACATTTGCCACATCAAAGAATCTCATTGTTAAGAGCACAACATTTCAGCATAAGGATATTCATAAATACACCTGGACGTCCCCAGATGGAGAAAACTCGGAACCAGATAGATCATGTATTAGTGGATAAACGCTGGCACAGTAGCATCATTGATGTTAGATCAGTTAGAGGGACAGACTGCAATTCGGATCATCATCTGGTCAGAGTGAAAATCAGACAACGGCTATCGCTTATGAGAGGAACGAATGCTAAAGATGATTCTGTAAAATATGAATTAAAAAACTTGAGAAATGATGAAATGCGGCAAGAATACCAAATCAAAATTGCTAATAGATTTGAAGTACTGGAATCTTCAGATGACAATGTGGCAAACGAAGAAGAACCTGATATAAATAAAGAATGGGAGGCTATAAGAGATACTATTAAATTGTCAGCATCAGAAAGCATTGGTTGTTTAAAAAAGAGGCAAAACAAGAAATGGTTTGATGAGGAATGTGCCGACATTGTAAAGAAAAGAAAACTAGCAAAAATTAAATGGTTACACGAGCCAAATGAGGTAAATTTAGAGCAATTGGGTTAGTATTAGACGGGAAACCACTAAGTTACTAAAGAGTAAAAAGAGGGAATATTTGAGAGAGAAGATTAATGATCTTGAAATGAATGCAAAAAATAGGAACATTAGAGAATTATATCAGGGAATTAGTATAGAGAAGAAAGGGTTTCAGGCTAGAACAAACATAATTCGAAATGAAAATGGGGATATGATTGCAGATTCTAGGAGTATATTAAATAGATGGAAAAGATTACTTTAATCAGCTATTAAATGTACATACAGAACAAGACATTGAGGAGGATAAGTTACAGACAGCAGAAATGCTAGTCGCAGAGCCAAGTGCATTAGAAGTTGAAATGGCAATTGAAAAATTGAAGATGTATAAAGCATCAGGTTCAGATGAGATCCCAGCAGAACTGATAAAATCAGGGGGAGAAAAATTGATGGACAAGATACGCTGGTTGCTTAGTATGATTTGGGAAAAAGATGCTCTTCCAGATGAATGGAAGGAATCAATTATCTTACCAATTTATAAGAAAGGAGATAAAACTGGTTGCAACAACTACAGGGGCATCTCATTACTTTCAACTTCGTACAAAATTCTAACAAATATATTAGTAAGCAGACTTACTCCCTATATTGATGACATTCTAGGAGATCATCAATGTGCATTTAGAAGAAACAGGTCTACAACAGATCAGATTTTTAGTATAAGACAGATTTTAGAAAAGAAATGGGAATATAATGGTACTGTACATCAATTATATGTAGACTTCAAAAAAGCATATGATTCAATTAAGAGGGAGAAGTTATATAGTATCCTGCTGGAGTTCGGAATTCCTAAAAAGTTAGTTAGACTTATACGAATGTGTCTAAATGACTCAAAGAGTAGGGTGCGTGTAGGCAAACAGTTTTCAGACACTTTTGAAATCCAGAATGGGTTGAAGCAAGGAGATGCACTATCTCCTCTACTATTTAATTTTGTACTAGAGCATGCCATTAAATCTTTAGAGAATGAGGAAGGCTTACAACTGAATGGTATTAATAAGCTGTT
Organism: Diploptera punctata; assembly: GCA_030220185.1. Lineage (NCBI taxonomy): Eukaryota > Metazoa > Arthropoda > Insecta > Blattodea > Blaberidae > Diploptera > Diploptera punctata. The sequence continues at coordinate 2,463,183 of JASPKZ010001233.1, read as the reverse complement.
AGTTTATGCTGATGATGTAGTACTACTGGCCGATAGCGAGGAGATACTAAAGGCCAACACCCACACACTATTGAGTAACACTAAGAAATTAGGACTGGAAGTAAATATCAATAAAACTAAATTTATGGTCACACATAGAAATCCATTAAATAATGGAAATGGACAGCTAATGACAAATGAGGGAAATTTTGAGGAAGTGCCTGAATTCAAATACCTAGGAACAATAATCACAAATAGGAATGAGATGCACAAAGAAATTAAACATAAGCTCAATTCTGGAAATGCGTGATATTATGCATTACAAAGACATTTGATGTCCCAACTCCTTTCAAAAAACGTTAAACAGAAAATATTTAAAAAAAACTATTATTCTATCAGTTATATTATATGGATGCGAAACATGGACTCTTACTTTAAGGGAGGAAAGGAGATTACAAGTGTTTGAGAATAAAGTACTTAGGAAAATTTTTGGACCACAGAGAGATGAACAGACAGGTGAATGGAGAAGACTACATAACAATGAACTACATGGTCTTTATAGGAAGCCAGATATAATAAGAACAGTTAAGTCTCGTAGACTGCGATGGGCAGGACATGTGGCAGGTATGGGGAATGAAAGAGTTGCTTGGAAGCTTCTTGTAGGAATACCAGAGGGAAAGCGCCCAGTTGGTAGACCAAGAATGTGGTGGGAGAATAACATTAACTATAATTTGAGGGAAGTAGATTATACAGGGAATGATTGGAAAGCATTAGCTCAGGATTGGGATGTATGGAGAGCTTATGTCCGTGCGGCCATGAACCTACGGGTTCGATAGTGCCAGTGAGTAAGTAAGTGAGTAAGTAACTTAAACTTTAAACGTGTTTTTCTCGAAACTTAGTTAATGGCTCATAGCCGGTTGATGCATAACGCCAATCAATTATAGGACGGATGATTGGAAAACATTATCTCAGTATAGGAATATATGGAGGGATTAAGTACACTGACTTCGACAGTGCTAGTGAGATAGAGAAACTTATTCAATGTGATGAAGTTAGATACAAATAAATAGGAAGTTAGAGAACATGGTGAGGATTGATCAGATGTTTCTACAAGACAAGTTTCATCGAGATAAAGACAGTGAAACTTTTTCTACCAGGACAGCATTCCTCAGTGATCGCTTCTAACTATGCGTTTCATTCTATTCCTCCATCTTCTACTTATCATAAGTAATGCCACGAGTGATTTCCAAATTATCGATAAATTCACGACTCACGAAGTGAGGAGTGAATTTATCTAGAGAATTTGGAAATCAAGAGTGGCATTTGTTAGGACTATTTAACGAATAAAATAAAGCTGTTTACTCACAAATCATTATTTAACTACAGTTATTTAAAAATATTTTTATATTTAAAGTAAACGGTGATGTTTGAAAACTAATGATAAACGATAGGTAGCCTACGCTTCTACTGCTTCTTTTGTTTATCACTGCAACCAGATCATACTATTTATTGCCAAAGGAACGCAATATTGTAAGAATGCTCTCTAGTGGAGAAAAAATGAAACACATCAATCTGTATATTAATTCATTTTTGATGTCGTATACATTTAAGAAAGTGCAAACAGTGGTTTCTTTTTTTGGTGGTATAATCAATTGCTACAAATGTTGACATGTAAGCACTATTATATACAATCTGGTAGTCGTATTTGTTATAGGCTCAGTCACTGCAAAATAACGGTCAGACCTGTTCAGAATATTAAAAAGGAGGAGCTTTGCTTAATATATGATAATCCTAACGTTGATAATTATTTCGTGAAACACGTCTCTGATTGGTTGTAATACAGAAATCATTGAAACGTGATTGGTCATTGACTCCCATTTGGGGCATGAGTTAAATAGTCACATATACTATGCTATAAAAGGATCGCACGGGCAGCAAACCATACGTGCTGTTGACAGTCGGTATCAATAATTGGACTATGTTATGCATCAGCCGGCTAAGCGTCATTAAAAAATATATTCTGTCATTTGTTGCACTGGTTCGTCAAGTAAGTGAATGCCAAAACTTTAAATAAAACATTATTCAACAAAAAATGTAAACGTCATCAATCCTATCAGAGATTCTATGTTTTGCAAGAAACGGGTATGAAGCCAGATCTTAAAAATGCTAATCTAATTTTTGCATCATGCAGCTAAGCGCCAAATATTCCCGCTTTAGATTGCTGACGCATAATTGTCAAACAAGGAAAATAACATGAAAAATCTAGTATTGTTAGTTTGACGCTACAATACATAGTGAAGACTTACTTTAATTTTAAACGCATTTTCCTCCAAACTTACATAATGGCGTATAGCCGGTTGATGCATAACGCCGTCCAATTAATGTCTAATGATGATGATAATAATAATAATAATAATAATAATAATAATAATAATATTTTATTTATTCTACAGAGTTAAGGCCATAAACTTTCTCTTCCACTCAACTGGAACCAATATACAAATGCATTATTATTTCTTAATTTTTATGTGCCAGAATTTATTTTCTGTCTTGAAACTGGCTCCTAAATTTATATATTATTTTCCGTCGCCCTTTAACTAAAATTTTGCTATGTATCATATCTGTATATGTATTATTTCTATGTGAAAGAGCAACATTAACCATGATTTGAGGGAAGTAGAATATACAGGGGATGATTGGAAAACATTAGCTCAGGGTAGGAACATGTGGAGAGCTTTATGATTATATCTAGATAGTTTAATAATAAAATTCTAATTTGTGGCATTAGGGATATAATAAGTTATTCTAGATTATGAAATTCATGTCTATTTGTTATTTAAGATTCATTTTCTTGGGCTTGTCTAGACTTAGACTAGTTTTTTTAAGTATTTATTTTCTTATGAATGAATTAATCTATTTTATTCTTATATCCGTGCGGCCATGAACCTACGGATTCAAGAGAGAAAGTGAGTTGGTTATTATTTCTGTAACTGAACTGCATCGGAACAAGAGCACTTGCTCATTTGGGTGTAAATACTGTGTACAACATTTATTTATGAACAAAATTTATTCTTATTTTTAATTCTTATGCATACTTACAGTATAAATTATATACATATAGTTTACTAATTATAATGTTTTATAGAATATTAAAATTTCCAATTTAAATTTCATGTACATATAATATTTTATACCACAAATATAATAATGATAATAATAATAATAATATTATTATTATTATTATTATTATTATTATTATTATTATTATTATTATTATTATTAACAGTAGTATTATAATAAACTAGTTGATACCCGGCGTGCGTTGCTATGCTTAGATAATAGTATATTACGATGCGAGGTTGGGAAGTGGTTTTTACAGAATCGAGGAAAAATGTTTAAAAACTGAGCGATAGCGAGGTTTTCAATTCCCGAGATCTGTAGAACACTTCACGAGTTGTATATAATTTTTTGCGCGATGGTGTTTTCAAAATAATAAATAATAGTAAAATATTAACATATTTGTTGGAAATATTTGCATTCATTATAAACAATTGACTAACTTTAAGAGTGTGGGCAATGTTTATTAGTTGAAACAACAGGAGATACGGAAATAATCCTAAAAACATTGTTGAATATAATGATTGAAAATAATTAAATGAAAATAAATGTTCTTCCTTAGCTAATATTTTTAAAACCAATTAGTGTTCTAAATTCTTTATGAAGGGCACTTAAGATAGAATTTTCATAGAATGAAATTTCGTGCCTTGAGAACAGTTATTGATAACATGGGCACAAGAACGTATTTATTGTTTTATATTGTTTCAAATAAAGTTCAGTTCATTTAAAATGCAGTGATTTGTTTCATATAATGTATATTAACACAACCTTTTGGATATTTTCTGTATATGCATTGTACGTAGTATACATAGAGAGCAGTGGTTTTACTTCCCGCACGTGGGTGTAAATGTAATATTACAGTACAGTTATTTAGGTTGGCAACCCCGAAATGTAGGAACTTGAACTTTCAATAATGGTCGCCATTGCTGGTAAGTGCGACAAAACGCACTATCGCGCAAAAATGAAATATTAGAGGTTAAATGATATTTTATATACGGCGCCGAACCAAACATGCCGGTTGCTACATTCAATTTTTAATATCAGGTTTCAGATAAACCTCCATTTCTAACGGTGTGATTTCGCTAGTTTTTGTATAGTGCCTGCCTCGTTTATTTTAAACAGGATATACCGATTTTCGTTGTAAAATATCGAAAATTTCGACCGCTAAAGCGATTTATAAATTTTCGTTTCAGGTGAACTCCTACACCTAAAGGTTTTAGAACATAATAGATAACATAAAATCCCTCTCCATAAAAAATACATATATGTGCCAACTTACATAGCGATCTGCTAACGGTGCCGAAGTCTATTAATCTCAGATACTCTCTATCGAGATACGTATTCCGACAAGTCCAGAGAACACACAGAACCGTATTGTGCATGTTTGTAATGTCATTCAGCCGGTAACAGTGGAGAAATCAATCTCCTTATTCATTCAGCGATTTTACATGTGTATCACTGATAATGGTCACCTGTTTGAGCACTTAATGTGAATGTTCCACTCTTGATAATCCATATGGGTAGTTTTTTTAATTTATTTCAGGATTGTTTCTGTTATTTACAAAGGTATCCTCAACAAAATGTACATTTTTTTCTTCCACACTTCCCAGTCATGCGTGTCAGCTTCTGTCATATTTCTCTTCTTCATGTTGTCTTGAATTCCCTTTATCCACGTTGGCTTTGGTCTACCACGTTTCCCTTTTCCAGGAGGTATCGATTTCAATTCTTCTTTGTTTGTTTCTGTGCCCCTTCTTCTCATTATATGTCCATACTATCTTGTTGGATTTCTTCAATCTCTTAAACAATATCCTTTTCTACATTAATTATTTCTCTTATTGTATTATGTCCTCATACATTGTAAAAAAAGTAATGCTAAAATAACCAAAATTTATAGCCTCGGATAGGAAACACATACAACGACAAAGCAAAAGAAATAGGTTAATGCATATGAGTAGTACTGTTATAATAATTAATAAGGTTCTAGTTATTAGAATGACACATTGTGATACATTTTTAAACAGGTCTTGAAATGCTTAATTAACACACGAAGAAAAAATACATAGCATATTTGAAGAAAACAGTTAGTATACCGGTACGTATCTTGTTAACAAACAACGCTATAAAGTTCACTAACCATCTGTATTATATCCTCCTCGTAGTTGGACAACTTTTGTATAAAACAATGTTTCATTTTGTACTTATTTACAAAGTTATTTCGGATGATGAAGATAAATGGAACAGCCTCCCTCCCCTCTCTCTCTCTCTCTCTCTCTCTCTCTATATATATATATATATATATATATATATATATATATCCATCCATAGTAATTCTGCCCGAAGGCAGGTCTTTCACTGCAATCATAGCATTTTCTTGCTATGCTTTGCAGGTTTATTAGTGAATTATAGGTGTGGTAGCTTCTCGTTGCTTTCCACACCGGTGAAGGATGGATGATGATGATGATAATGATAAGGCGATGATGATGGCCAGATGATTTTCGGGGACTGTTTGGCCCTAAGCTTCCTGACATTTGTCTTACAGGTGAGGAAAAACCCCGAAGAAACCTCACCCAGGAGCCTGTCCCGACCGGGAATCGAACCCGGGCCCGCTGTGTGACAGGGCAGCACTCTACCTCGAGACCAGAGCGGTGGACTATATATATATATATTTCAGGCATATGCTTCGTTAAGCCTGTTTCTGTGTCTCAAGATGTTCTTGATTTCTTCGGCGTTGTTTAGGTCTTCTGTGTCTTCGTCAAATTATTTTGATATGTTCGGATATCTTATACCATATTTTGATCATAAGATAAAAGTTAAAAATTAAAATGTACCTGTTGGCAGGTGCCGTCGTCCTCAATTTTGTTAAAATGGTGTATATAAAATTAACCGGAGCGCTTTCGGAAGTTAACTTCCATCATCAGCAGGTTGAGCTTCTGCTACTCGTTGTTGTTGTTTACGATAATGTATACTCCAGCTGTTTGTAGCAGTTATCGTAAACAACAACAACGAGTAGCAGAAGCTCAACCTGCTGATGATGGAAGTTAACTTCCGAAAGCGCTCAAGTTAATTTTATATACACCATTTTAACAAAGTTGAGGACGACGGCACCTACCAACAGGTACATTTTAATTTTTAACTTTTATCTTATGACTATTCACCTCAATGGAATTTGATATGAACTTTATTAGTAGAGGTTTTAAATAAAAGAAACTCTCATAAACTTCAAGTAAGCCAAATGCGCTTCTTACGATCATTGTTAGGAGTTAATAGACTGGATCACCAAAGGAACACTATTATTAGAGGAAAACTTGGAGTAACAAGTTTAAATGAAGATATGCAATGATACCAACAAGAATGGAAAAATCATCTGAGGAGAATGGCAAGAAATAGACTTCCAAAATTAGCATTCCAATATACCCCAACTGGACATATAGGGACCAAGGAAGACCAAAACATCGGTGGAAAGATCAAGACCATCTTCGCTAGGTTTACCGTACAGGCTACATGGCCTAAAACGAATTTGTTCATGATGATGATGATGATGATGATGATGATGATGATGATAGTATTGACATATTTTGATCATTCATCCTTTCACAAATATCAGCATTTCTGTTTGTATCCAAACTAGTCAGACATAAAAGACCATTCAAAAATCTAATGTATACAGCTTATTTGGTTTTATGTCTCGTGGAATTCAAAATCCAACTTTTACTGTTATATTTAGGGAGTCTTTTAGAGTTATATCGAGTAATCAAAATTAGTTTATCTACTATGGATGGACAACAACCAATGACACTATCGTTCTTAGTTACTAGGCAACAAAACCTATTCTTTATATTCTAACAAAACACGATATCAAAACATAAAATACAGGTTCAACAAAACGTAAAATATACTTTAATGATGATTTTGTATAACTACATAAATTAACTTTATTTGACTTTTTGGAAGTATATTAATAATTGCATCTTTGACTGCGTTTAAAGTTTTCCTGATAATCCGTGAAAATCCCGTTCATTTTTACTTTAAATTCACTTATGAAACTATCACCTAAAATTGTAGAATATAACAACAAATGTTGTTGGTTTCTAGTGTCTTTTTTCCCTCTCTCACATTACTCTTCCTCTGAATATATAATTTCCGCAATAAATAAATTTCATTAAATATAAAAAAGCAGTACAAATATCAGGGTATATAAAATATTTAATTTGGCGCAACAAACATATGTCAACAGAAAGCAAAACCCGCATATACAAAATTCTAGTTCGACCAGTTATCATATATGGAGCAGAAACTGATACAACAAAAGCTAAACAAATAATAAGCACATGCGAAACGAAAATCTTAAGAACTAATCAGGGGAAAACATTATTTGATAAAATACACAACACAGAAATTAGGGACAACTGCCATATTCAAGACATAACCAAATTTATTATAGATAGACGAAAATATTGTAAGGGTCATACAGAAAGAACTGGAAGAAAACCGGCTTGCTAAAAGAGCTAAAGAAGATAGACCAATGGACGGGAGAAGAACAAGAGGAAGACCAGCCAAGAGATGGATAGACAGTGAATGCACATCCAATACGTCTTCCTCCGAGGAGTGATTTTGGAAATAAACAGGATGAAAATCCTACAAATTAAGTTTAAGAAGAAGACGAAGAAATATACTAAATATACAACATATACTAAAATATTCTGAACATAGATAAAACAATTGCAAACAACACGTTACAAAATTAGATTTAATAACTCGCTGCTCTTAGAACACTTCCTTATGTCGTTTAAGAATCTCGTTAATAAAGTTCTGCTTTTGTAACTAGTTGTCTAAATAACTATTCTATGGACATTTATTTCTCAAAGAGTCGTTTAATGATTCTATTTATCTTATTATATTTCTGTAATTTAAATTCCTTTTCATTTTTTTCTTTCAGACACTAAAAGTCCAAGATATTTAAATTAGAATGCTGGTTCAATAATAAAACAAAAAGAATAAGAATTTGTGTTTTATAGAAATCCGGGTACTCACCAACTTCCGATGAACAATAACCACTCATATGAAGATCTTGACCTAAAAAATGAAGAAAAATATAATCCCGATCCAGGTTAGACTGCATGCAAGAGATATTATTAGAAAAACTAACATACGCATATATACGCTCATTATTATTTTCGAAATACAAATAAATAGAGAAATGCTAAGAAACATCAATAAAATTAATATATATTATGAATAAACATAGGAATTTATTATGTAATGGAAATGGCCAGTTAAATAGAATATGAGCTAAATTTTGAAGAAGTCGCTGAATTCAAATACCTGGGAACAATAATTACAAATAGGAATGAAGTGCAAAAATACATTAAACATAGACTCGATTCTGTAAATGCATGCTATTATGCGTTACAGAGACTTGTCCCAACTTCTCAAAAAATTTAAGCTGAAAAAAAAATGCAATGTCCCATATTCTCATTTCGACATTTCTTGTTTTCTCTCCAATAATTGGCGTAATCGTAACCCACTTCTGAGGTTGGGGTTCCTGGAACGCTGCCCGGTGATATGATGGATGATAATGGGGCGCCACAAGAGTCCTTAATTCTATGGTGAATATGAATAATGGTCATTATGATGGCCAGACGATGTTCGGAGATCATTTGGGCCTTAAATCTTCCTGACATTTGTCTTACAGGTGAGGAAAACCCTGGAAAAACCTCACCCAGGATCCCCGACCGGGAGTCGGACCCGGGTCCGCTGCGTGACAAGGCGGCACGCTACTTCGAGACCACAGCGGTAAACATACTAAAAAAAATATATAATTGTTATTCTTACAGTTGTATTATATGGATGCGAAACATTGACTCTTACTTTAAGGGAGGAGAAAATATTACGGATATTTGTGAACCAAGTTCTTAGGAACATTTTTGGACCAAAGAGAATAACAGACAGGCGAATAGAGAAAACTACAAAACAGTGAGCTATATAGTATTTACAGGAAGCCAGATATAATAAGACAGTTAAGTCTCCTATATTTCGATGGCTAGGGCATGTGGCACGAATGGGGAATAAAAGAGGTTCATGGAAGCTTCTTATAGGAAAACCAGACAAAAAAAGCCCAGTTGGTAGACCAAGACTGAGATGGGAGAATAACATTAACCATGATTTGAAGGATGTAGATTATACAGGGAATGATTGGAAAGCATTAGCTCAGGATAGGGATGTATAGAGAGCTTATGTCCGAGCGGCCATGAACCTAAGGGTTCAATGGTACCAGTGAGTCAGTTAATGAAACCATCTCTAAAATATTAAATCCTTAGATTAAAATCCTGTCAAAAAGACTTATTTTCTACTGACAACTAACTTGTAACTTCACTAACTCACTTATAATACACAAGGTGTAGGTTAAAAATAAAATAAATTACAATTAAACACTCGGAGGAGATTAAGTAACGGTAAAAGGTGTGGAAACAACCTGTTCTCGTGATATTAATTGTCTTATAAATATCAGAGTTGTGGCAAGTTCTGTCTCCGTTTGCAAGTATCGGAGTCATAAAGAAAGTAAACAATGTACAAATAGAAATGAAAGAGAAGCCTGCGAAATGTTTCTCACGAGACGACAGTGAAACACCGGAAGAACTTCCTACAGCTCTAGGCAACGTATATACAGCTCCTCTCCAAAATCACAAGGTGTTTCAAATCAATATACCGTTTAAATATTCTAGAAAGTTAATTCTGTTTATCTCTTAATACACCGTAATTGAAAGAGAAACCATCATTAACACAAGACAGTCAGATACAGTTAACAAATTAATAATAACAATAATAATAGTAATAGTAGTAATAATAATATAAATAATAATGCTAATAATAACAATAGTAATAATAATAATAATAATAATAATCTAATTTTTTTTTCAAATGCCCCCGATTGTCTTTCGACATTCCTGGTTTCTCTACTGGCATGGCGTACTTGTAACCCACTTCTGAGGCTGAGGCTCCTGGAAGGCGGGGTTACGTTGCCCCGATGATATGATGGGTGATGATGATGTTAATGGTGCGCCAGGAGAGTCCCTAATCCTAAGCTTAACCTAAGATGAATATGAATGATGATGATGATTGCGATAGCCTAATGATTTCGGGGACCATTTGGGCCTTAAAGTTTTCCTGGCATTTGTCTTAAAGGTGAGGAAAAATCCCAATAGAAACCTCACCCAGGAAAACTGTCCCGACCGGGGATCGAACCCGGCCCGCTGCGTGACAAGGCAGCAAGCTACCCCGAGACCACAGCGGTGGACTTAATAATCTAATATATAAAAATAAATGTTTGTTTGTTTGTGCGTATTTTATGCGCGGCCATAACGTTGATCCGATTGTGATGAGGCTTTTTACAATATATCAGGAGATTCCCGGGATGAACATAGGCTATAAGCGAGTTGTGATACTCAACTCCTACACCCTTAAAATAGCTCTTTGTAGTGGAAAACGTGGAAAAAGTAGCTCTTTGGACGCTTAAATGGCTTACGCTGCCTAAACCATAACAAATACACAAACTTAATATACACAGAATTGGATATCTCGAAAATCTCTACAAAAAAGTCCACCACAGCATATGTTTATCTCTTACGGATAACTCACACTATCAATTTTTGTCTTTCATTGATGCCAAGAAGATCGAGACAATAAGTAGATTCCTGTGCAATCGTAGCAGCACATGGCGGGTATTCTCACAATACTCACAATAACGAATTTTGTCTTTTAGCTCATTTATGCCAAGAAGATCGAGATAAGTAGATTCCCGGGCAACACCGGGTAATCAGCACGGGGAATCTTAAAATAATTACGATATACATTTATAATTATTTTTCATTTTACTTATTTAACTAATCATAAGAAGTACATTCATTTTTGTCTTTCAACTCATTTTATGCCAGTAAGATCGGGATGAGTAGATTCCCGGAAAACGGGGTATCTAAAAAATAATTACGATATAAATGTTTCCTTTTTTCACTTATTTAACTAAACATAAAACATTAATTTTCATATTTCAGCTCATTTATGTCAAGAAGATAGCGATAAATAGATTCCCGGGCAACGCCGGGTAATCAGCACAGGGTATCTAAAAATATAAATGTATAATTATTTTTCCTTTCACTTATTCAACTGAACATAAAAGCACATTAATTGTAATTTATTTAGGCGTAGCAGCGGACGCCGGGTATTAGGTAATAATCAATAAAACTGAAGATATATTCACACAAAAGAAATATATTATTATAATGGAAATGAAGGAAGTTTTGAAGAAGTGGCTGAGTGTAAATACATAGGAACAATAATTACAAAAAGGATTGAGGTGCGGAAAGGAATTAAACACAGCTGAAATTCTGAAAATGCATTACAGGGACTCTTGTTGTCCCAACTTCTCTCAAAAAACATTAAACTAAAAATATATAAATCTGTTATTCTTCAAGTTATAGTATATGGATGTGAATTATTGACTCCTACTTTAAGGGAGGGAAAAATGTTACATGTATTTAATAATAAAGTTTTAGGAACTTTTTTTTGGAACAAAGAGAGATGAATAGACTGCCGAATGGAGAAGACTGCATACCAGTGAGCTTCATGATCTATATGAGTGGAGTAAAGTCTCGTAGACTACGACGGGCAAGACATAGTGACACGAATGGGAAATGAAAAGGAAACTCCCTATAGGAAAACCAGAGGGAAAGCGGCCAATATTTAGGTCAATAATGAGGCGAGAGAATAGCATTAACCATGATTCGAGGAAAGAAAATTATGTAAGGTATGTTTGGAAAATACTACCTCGGATAAATTTTATTTTAATTTCTATTAGAGTTGTCGATGGAATTAGATTAACTTGTATACGCCAAACTGTTTTGAAGTCTTTAATTGTTTATTCCTCGTGAAATTTTGAGGGAGTGGCTGAATTCAAATACCTAGGAACAATAATCACAAATAGGAATGAGATGCACAAAGAAATTAAACATAGGCTCAATTCTGGAAATGCATGCTATTATGCATTGCAGAGACTTGTGATGTCCCAACTCCTTTCAAAAAACGTTAAACTGAAAATATATAAAACTATTATTCTACCAGTTATATTATATGGGTGCGAAACATGGACTCTTACTTTAAGGGAGGAAAGGAGATTACAAGTATTTGAGAATAAAGTACTTAGGAAAATTTTTGGACCAAAGAGAGATGAACAGACAGGTGAATGGAGAAGACTACATAACAATGAACTACATGGTCTTTATAGAAAGCCAGATATAGTAAGAACAGTTAAGTCTCGTAGACTGCGATGGGCAGGACATGTTGCACGTATGGGGAATGAAAGACTTGCATGGAAGCTTCTTGTAGGAAAGTCAGAGGGAAAACGCCCAGTTGGTAGACCAAGAATGAGGTGGGAGAATAACATTAACTATGATTTGAGGGAAGTAGATTATACAGGGAATGATTGGAAAGCATTAGCTCAGGATAGGGATGTATGGAGAGCTTATGTCCGTGCGGCCATGAACGTACGGGTTCGATAGTCCCAGTGAGTAAGTAAGTAAGCACATATATGAATTGTAATTGGTGGCATAATTACTTTAACTTACTGTTGATATTGAGGATAGAAATGTCTGGTCGCCCGGACCATGAACATACGGATTCGATAGTGCCTGTGAGGTAGTTAGTTAATACTCGTTTAAGTCCACCGCTGTAGTCTCGAGGTAGCGCGCTGCCTTGCCACGCAGCGGGCCCGGATTCGATTCCCGGTCGGGACGGGCTTCCTGGGTGAGGTTTTTCCTCACCTGTAAGACAAATGTCAGGTAGCTCTGAGGCCCAATAGGTCCCCGAACATCATCTGGTCATCATCATCATCATTATCCTCATCATCATCATCATCATCCCTGGTGTGGAAAGCAACGGGAAGCTACTACACCTATAATCCCCTAGTAAAACTGCAAAGCATGGCATAAAAATGCTATGATTGCAGTGAAGGACCTGCCCTAGGGCAGAACACTATGGAATGGAATATAGTTTAAAACGTCAATTTTATTCCATTTCATTTAATCTGCTCCTCTGATGGTAAGAATGGCCTGGTCAGCCAGTATTGGTGCATATCATAGACCTTCAATAATAGGGAATTCAGCTCAACTGACCCCTCGACTGGTATTATTTCGGACAGGAATAAGGGTAACTTTTACAACACTTTTTTCGCATAAAGATAACCATCTATTATAACATAAGAAAGCTCATATATACAAAACATGTAACTGATGACGAAATGGACGAGTAATTTAATGTAACACACCCACTGAACTGGATTATGCGGGCGGAGTAATTCGTGCTTTCCACATTATTCTCGGAGATTTCAATGCACGTACAGAAAGAGTTCATTGACTGACCACGTATCATACTATGAGCTTTTATTTTTGTTTTATAACTAGCTAAATAAATAAATAACTTACTCATTGGCACTATCGAACCCTTGGTTCATAGCCGTGCAGACATAAGCTCTCCATACATCTCTATCATGAGCTAACGTTTTCCAATCATCCCCTGTATAATCTACTTTCCTTAAATCATAGTTAATGTAATTCTTCCTACTCATTCTTGGCCTACCAACTGCGCGATTTCCCTCTGGTTTTCCTACAAGATGCTTCAATGCACGTCTTTCATTCTCCACTCGTGCCATATGTCCTGCCCATTGCAGTATACGAGACTTAGCTGTTCTTATTATATATGGCTTCCTATAAAGACCATGTAGTTCACTGTTATGTAGTATTCTCCATTCACCTGTCTGTTCATCTCACATTAGTCCAAAAATTTTCCTAAGAACGTTATTCTCAAATACTCATAATCTTGGTTTTCCTATAATAATAATAATAATAATAATAATAATAATAATAATAATAATAATAATAATAATAATAATAATAATAATAATAATGCTTTATTTTAGCTGGCAGAGTTAAGGCCATAATACCTTCTCTTCCACTTAATCAGCAAATAGTAAAATTATACAAAAACTGCATACTTATTACAATTTTAGAATATTATTAAAACATAGACTAAACAAATAACAATGGGGATGTGATCTAATACTATCTAATACAAACAAAACATGGAATATCCATCCATAGTAATTCTGCCCGAGGGCAGGTCCTTCACTGCAAGCATAGCATGAAAGTACCATGCTTGCAGCTTTACTAGGGAATTGTAGGTGTGGTAGCTTCCCGTTGCTTTCCACACCGCTGAAGGATGATGATGGTGATGATGATAATGGTAGGAATGATGATGATGGCCATATGATTTCGGGGACCGTTTGGGTCTTAAAGTTTTCCTGATATTTGTCTTACAGGTGAGGAAAAACCCCGATCAAAACCTCACCCAGAAAAACTGCCCCAACCGGGGATCGAACCCGGGCCCGCTGCGTGACAAGGCAGCACGCTACCTCGAGACCACAGCGGTGGACTACATGGAATATAATAAGATTAAAATAATATAAAATAAAATTAATTAATACTTCCTAGATGAATATTTACAGGTATATATAAAATGTTGAATATAGTTGTTATGCAATCAATGTTTTCGTTGTGTGGAACTTAAGATATCAGTTAATTTGTATTTAAACAAGGCTAGTGATTGACAGTTCCTGACATGACTGGGAAGTGAGTTCCATCCTCTAGTCATACATATTGTGAAAGATTCAGAGTATAGACATGTCCTGTGCTGTGGTATCAAAAGTAAACAAGAGGCTTGTGATCTTGTTCCTAAATTGTGATGAGCCGATTAATTTTGAATACGCGTTGATAAATAATTTGGTAAATTTGTGTGCATAATATGGAATAGTAAAACATGGAGTTTCCAAGCCTCTCTTTCATTCCCATTCGTGTCACATGCATCAAATGAAATGTGTAATCTATCAACCAAATTAATATAATTTTAATTTATCGTACCAACCCTATTATTCTAAATCTTCAATACATTTCCCCTTCCAGATTAAAATCATGGATATACTACATATTTTAGACACTAATACACTGTACTAAGGAAATACATGCTACCCTCGCAGTCTACAAGATTTAACAGTTTTTATTACATCTGATTTGCCATAAAATCATGCAGGTCACTATAATGCAATCTCCTCCATTCGCCTGTGTATTTATCTGTCTTTGATCCAAAATGTTTCTGAAGTACTTTATTTTCAAACACTCGTAATTTATTTTTGTTTACTAAATTAATTAAATGTAGTCCTATGTTTCTGCACAATATGCCACTGTAGTCTTTACCAAGCCATTTACGTAATCTAATTATAAGTTATTATTTATGTTTTTTTTTTCTTTCTTTCCCTTGTCAACTTTATATTGTGTAGTCTATAATTATATATTATGTATAATTTATCATAATTCATATTGTATGTATAATTTAACCCTGGTGAAGTGGAAGAGAATACGGATTGTTGTTTCCGATCTCTGAGAACGATTTGCCAAGTATATTGTGACGTTGGAGTGTGAGTCATCAGGACAGGAGTGTGCGAGGTGATCACACCAGTCAGTGTGCTGCTTCAGTTACACTCGCACGCGTGTTGCACTCATAATGCCTAAGCAGATAGACCCGTTTTGGGAAGGGTACATTACTGCCCTTTCCGACGCTAATTATAGTTATTCCGCGATTATTGAGCCTTGCAAAAAAAACGTAATTTTGTGGTGTCAAAGTGTGGAATTAAGTCCGTCGCCGTGGCGTAGTCGGTAGAGTCCCTACCTTCAACTCCGGCGACCCAGGTTCGATTCCTGGCGGGGTAGGGGATTTTAAATCTCCACCTTGGGTCTGCGCGCGCGCGCGCGTGTGTGTGTGTGATACCACTAATGCTCAACCTGAGTGCACATTTCCTATAAAAAGTGTGAAATTAGCTCAGTGCTCATTAAAAAGGGAAAGATATTAACTCCATCAGGTAAAATAAATAAATAAATAAATATTGTATTAAAATACAGTATTTTTTTAAATCTTAACACATCATTTAATTTTTATATCGCATTTATTTTTTATCCTCTCATTAATTTCGGCATCATGATATTTGTATTTGTATTAAATTTTGTATTTATTATTATTATTATTATTATTGTTGTTGTTAATGTTATTATTATTGTTATTATTATTATTATTATTATTATTATTATTATTATTATTATTATTATTATTATTATATTGAGGAAGAGCAGCAAGATGTTCAAAATTTAAAAAAAAATAGTGTCATACAATAAAAAAATTAATATTAAATATTCAATAGTAGATTATATAAGCAGTTAAATTGGTATGGGCATGTACGACGAATGCAAGAAGATTACCCAGAAGAACATTGAAATGATGTCCACCTGGAAGAAGAAAGAAAATGAAGACCTCGAAATTCATGGATGCAAGAAATAAGAACTGGAATGAGAACAAGAGTACTGGAATGCATGGAGTGGATGGATAGAGAAGAGCGGAAGAGGAAAATAAAAATTTAGGCTCAGAAAGATGTGTAAACATTGAAAATTTGTATATACATAAATAAATAATTATTATTTAACATGTTTTCAATGTATATCAGCATCTTCCTGTGCCCAATATTAAGTTTTGATTATCTTCCTCCATTCATCTCTATATTTCCAGTTTCCATCCTGCATTCTCCTGTCCTTAGTCAAATTCATAATTGCCTCTATCCATGTATTCTTAGGCTTCCCTCTTCTTTTCCTCCGATTTGGAATGAACTCCAAACTACTATCTGGCAATGTATCTTCAATCAATCAATCAATCAATAATAATAATAATAATAATAATAATAATAATAATAATAATAATAATAATGTTTGTTATATACAGATTTTCAATGTTTACATATCTTTCTGTGCCTAAAATTTAATTTTCCTTCTCCACTCGTCTCTATCCATCCATCTCCATTTCCTCCGGTCCTCTTGTTCTCATTCCAGTTCTTATTTCTTGCATCCACGAGTTTCGAGGTCTTCCTTTCCCTCTTCTTCCAGGTGGACACCATTCCAATGTTTTTCTGGGTAACCTCTCTTCTTGCATTCGTCGTACATACCCATACCAATTAAATTGCTTGTATATTTTATAATCTACTATTTAATATATATAATATTCATTTTTTCTCGTATGACAGTTTTTCTTATTTTTTTTTAATTTTGAACATCTTGCTGCTCTCCACAAGAAATCCATTTCCATCGAAATAAGTTTTTGTTCTAAGTTTTTGTTGAATTTCCAAACTTCAGCGCCATATGTGGTAGTACTTCTCACTATTGAATTACATTATTATTATTATTATTATTATTATTATTATTATTGTTATTATTATTATTATTATTATTATTATTATTATTATTATTATTATTATTATTATTATTATATATTGTACAAGAGACTGAAAAAATCCAACTAAGATGGTATGCTGATATAATGAGAAGAAGAGAAGTAATCCAACTCATTACCGGAATTTTCCTCGCAATACATTACTGCCCTAATATTGAACTAGCATTCAATAGAATTAACCATATTTGTCGAGATGTAAACTACGGATGACTTCCACGAACCATACCTGCAAATGGAGCCTCCATATTCTTTGTATGTACCTATCTACATATTGGACGAGGGATGTAACAAACAAAGAGGTATTGAAATGAATATCTCCTGGAAAAGGAAAACCTGGTACGTGGATAAAGGGAATTCAAGACAACATGAAGAAGAGAAATATGACAGAAGCAGATACTCAAGACCGAGAAGTTGATGATACCTCTGTAAATAACAGAGACAATCCTGAAATAAATAATTAAATATTATTATGAAAAGTTTTATATTGATCATCTTAAAAAAAAGAAGGACATTGAATTTCTTGTAAAATCCGTTTTGCTACTATAGCTAGTATCCAAGAATGCATGTATCTATCAGCATTTAATCATTTTTGGTTATAAGTTTTCTAATAGTTTACAGGATGTTGGAATTTGACATGTGTGAAATATTGGATCATAAAGATGAAAGTGGACAGAGTTAAGAAATTTGTTATGTTTTTCATGCTGTAGTCCTGTTATACGTCTTGCAAAAATATTTGTAAGCGGGACTTGGAGTGTTTGCCAAGAGAAAGTGACATCTCGCTATCAAAAGTGGCTTCACTAACTTTTCCTCAATACAGAAACTGACTTACGAGATTATTTACAATTTAAGTACATCTCTCCTGCATTCCAATCAACTCTGACTCAATTGTTATACTAGAAGCAATATGTAATACAGCTAAAACAGAAAATAGCATTTTCTTTAAATATGTTCAGATACGTGAAATGTATCGCTTTAAGATGAATTTTATACAATAAAATTAGGCAGGAATGAAAGAAGCCTTCATAATGGTCGGATTTCGCTTGTTTTTGTAAAATGCCTTCCTCATTTTATTTTAATAGCATGTACAGAGTTTCGTTGCGAAACATCGAAAATTGCGTACACTAGAGATCTGCTGTCAAAAAGTAAAGCAGATGATAGCAATGGCAAAAGAAGCTTTTAAGAAGAAGAGAAGCATTTTCTGCGGAGCTTTAGCAAAAGAATTATGGAAGAAGCTAGTAAAATGCTTTATGTGGAATGTAGCGTTATATGGTGCAGTGACTTGGACATTACGACGGAATGAGAAAAAACGCCTGGAAGCTTTTGAGATGTGGATATGGAAAAGGATAAAACATATTAAATGGACAGACAAAATGAAAAATAAAGAAGTGCTAGACAGTGGGTGAAGGAACTCATAAAGAAGAGCAAAATAAATTGGATTGGCCACTGGCTAAGAAGAAACTGTCTGCTGACGGATACCCTAGAAGGAATTGTCAACGGAAAGAAGGTTGAGGCAGAAAAATACATCAGATGGACATAATTAAAATAAATTATTTGTATGCGGATACAAAAAAGGAAGGCTGGGTTAAGGAAAGAGTGGAGAATGTTGAGTTTGCAGTGAAAGACCTGCTCTTGGCAGAACACTATGTATGTAGAGATATATTTTTAAATTTTTCTCTCAGGTGAACTCCTACCCATAAATATGATGGCCTGATTTTGCTGATTAACAATATCGATTTTAATTGTTTAATTAATTGTTATATGTTATGTTCGGTTCTTATAAAAAAAATTGCTGCCACTAGAGCATTAACGGACACACATATACACGTTTATATATAGGCCCTATAAATTAAATATAAAGTGATCCAAACTATAGGCCTTTAGGAAGCTCTTGGGGCAGTAGGAGTTGCCAGTGAGTTAGTGTAATCTAAATTCAGCTGCGTATGTTTGTGCTCAGAAAAGTAAAAAAAAAAAAGTATTGGTTCGATTGACTTGAAAATACGTACATACAGATTTTTAGATACGGTGAGTGTTCTTTTCGCTAACTAATATGTTCTAAAACAATTAGGCATAGGAGTTCACCTGCAATTAAAATTTACAAATCGCTGTAGAGAGCATAATTTTCGATGTTTCACAAAAAAAACTCAGTATATCCTGTTACAATAAACATAGGTAGGTGTTTTCCAACAATCAGCTAAACCCGACCATTAAAAGAGGTGATATACCTGAAAATGAATTTACTGTGGTAACTACCATGTTTCGTTCGTCGCAGTGTGTTATATATATATATATATATATATATATATACAGAGTGTAACAAAATCTCACCGACAGAATTATAGGCATGATAAGGTCATGCAGAGAGGGTAATTTTTTGTGAAGGAACATATAGTCGCAAACAAGTCGTTTATGAGTTATGCGCAGATGAAGATATTCACCCGTAAGGATCGGAATTGAATACAAACAATTGCACACGTATAATTTTATTGAAAAATACATGTTTTTACAATAAGTGTTCAAAAATAAGTGTCTTGACGATGTCAAAAAGAATCCTGCCATTCCCGGCCGTGCTGGCCGATCGATGCTGCGACGATATCAAATATGCAATGAAGCACAGGGTCGACTGTTCGAACACTTATTGTAAAAACGTGCCTTTTTCTATAAAATTATATGTGTACAATTGTTTGTATTCAATTCCGACCCTTACGGGTGTACACCTTCATCTGCGCAAACTCATAAACGACGTGTTTGCGACTATATGTTCCTTCACAACGAATGAACCTCTCTGCCGGTCTATCATCCCTATAATTTTGTCGGTGAGGTCCTGTCACACCCTATATACAATATTAATTCTTAATATTTCATGTAAGTAGACGTAGAACGCACACGCCGAGTATTACTTAGTTATCTGTAGGCCTAATTAAAAAGTCCATGAGACATTAGAGTCGGTGCAAAGTGTATCATTAAATTAATTAACGAAACATAATTAAGAATTCAATTCATGTATAATTTCGACACATGATTCGGGACGGAACGCTTTCTTTTCGTCAATGATCCATTTCTAGTTTGGCATTGTGATATCTGCAACCTAGTATTTGTCACTCTGTGATCTGGCAAGTAAATCGCACAACTAATTACATCAGCCAATAATATTGATTTATCAAATACATACAATACAGTAACATGAGACATTTATGTAATTCCTTTATACGGTTATGCACATATTTTTATTATTTTTTTTAATTCTCTAGTATTTAAAATATCGATACTGTTTTAAGTCTTTTCTCTTAGAATACTTGTTATGGGGTCGAGGGAATGTCGCATCTCCATGAGTGTTCATCATCTTCTTCTTCTTCTTCTTCTTCTTCTTCTTCTTCAAACAGGGATTAGGCTCTTAAGCCTATTCCGGCATAACACATTATCCAATCAACGCTCCCGAGGTCTTCCCAAATCTCTTATTCCTTTATGTTTATAATCAAGAATTCTTCTAGGAATACGACTGTAGCTCATTTTTTCTGTGTGTCCAATCCATTGATCTCTATAATGATGAATCCTTTCCTCTAAAGATATTACATTTAATTATTTGTTATATCTTCATTTTAAACGTATCTAACCTAGTAGACCTACAGCCATTGGTATTATGAGAATAAAACAGGAATTCAATATTTCGGTTAGCACTAACTCCATAAACCAAATAACCAACTTTTTTCATGTCCATAATCCTACTATTTTCAAGACCATTGGCGACTTATAATGTAGACTACTGAAACTTGAAATCTGCTTAAAAATAGTAGTGTAAAATAATAGCAGTATAGGACTCATATTTAGCTTACTTACTTACTTACTCACTGGCACTATCGAACCCGTAGGTTCATGGCCGCGCGGACATAAGCTCTCCATACATCCCTATCCTGAGCTAATGCTTTCCAATCATTTCCTGATAATCTACTTCCCTCAAATCATAGTTAATGTTATTCTCCCACCTCATTCTTGGTCTACCAACTGGGCGTTTTCCCTCTGGCTTTCCTACAAGAAGCTTCCATGCAAGTCTTTCATTCCCCATAGTGCAACATGTCCTGCCCATCGCAGTCTACGAGACTTAACTGTTCTTATTATATTTGGCCTCCTAGAGCAGTATTATTTATCAACAGTAATCTAACAAGAGTTTGTTTTTTTTCTGAAAAAATCACGAACCACAAAGTCGCGAGTGATTTTGTCTAATGAAAAACTCAACCTCGCGTTGGAATTGGAGTAACTATTTAACGAATAATACAACAGAAGCCAGAAATAATTATAATGTTTAATATTTACCTAATGTGAGGTTATTTATTCCGGTCTTACTTCCGGGCGATTTCTATGCCGGCTGTATAGTTATAAATAGCATATCTTTACTGTTAAACTCTTTGGTTTTGGGAAAAATCAATAACAGATGATTGTATAAGAAATAACTATTAACAATAATGCAGATTTATTATACAACATTTAATAAATTTTAGAGCAATAGTACTAACCTTTTTTTTATATAATTTTTGAATTTGTTTTCTTTTGGCATTTCTTGCTGTACCGTATCGATCGTACATTGTTCAATCGATATCCTTGTCAAAGAAGTTAATTTGCTTAAATATATCTCATTACGAACAGGAAGAGGCAATTTTATCAACAGATAGAAGCAAAATTATCTTCTATAAGATAAATAGTCAGTGTAATTACAATGCTGTTTGATATAATATGAGACTACTAATTTACACTCCTAATAAGCTATATATTTTAAGAGTTAACAGATATTGTGGTCTCGAGGTAGCGTGCTGCCTTGTCACGCAGCGGGCCCGCGTTCGATTCCCGGTCGGGACAGGCTACTGGGTGAAGTTTTTTCGGGGTTTTTCCTCACCTGTAAGACAAATGTCAGGAATCTTAAGGCCCAACGATCCCCGAAAATCATCCGGCCATCATCATCATCATCATCTTATCATTTCCACCCTCATCTTTCAACGGAGTGGAAAGCAACAGGAAGCTACTACACCTATAATTCCTTAATAAAGCTGCAAAGCATAGCATGAAAATTGTATGGTTGCAGTGAAAAACCTGCCCTCGGACAGAATTGCTATAGAATAAAACATACGGATATAAGTATTTAGCGGTGCGTACAATTTAAAAGTAATACAACAAATTTAACTTGAAAATAATTTTCCAACATTTTCTTTAAAAAGTTTTCTTGTTGCATATTTGTTCTTCTTCAAACGATTTTGAATTTTTATAACTTTGCTAAAGAACAACAATGCAACAGAGCTACTGTATTTTGGAGTTATGTGCAAATGCAATCCATAGAGAAGGCCTTGAAATCCAGCAGACAGAATAATTGTTGTCTATGTCATATAGGCTACTCTTTACATTATGTCACACTGCTAACTGCTAAAACCAGTGTAGCAAATTTAGCAGTGTAGGTTTGAGTTTTGTGGTCTCAAGGTAGCGCGCTGCCTTGTCACGAAGCCGGCCCTGGTTCGATTCCCGGTCGAGACAAACTTCGTGGGTGAGGTTTTTTCGGGGGTTTTCCTCACCTGTAAGACAAATGTCTGGAAGCTTTGAGGTTCAAACGGTCCCCGAACATCATCTGGCCATTATCATCATTATTATCATTATCATTATCATCTTTATAATCCACAGTGTTGAAAAGAGCGGGAAGCTATCACACCTATAATTCCCTAGTAAAGCTGAAAATTATAGCATGAAAATTCTATGATTGCAGTGAAAGACCTGCCCTA
The DNA here is from genome assembly GCA_030220185.1 of Diploptera punctata. Classification (NCBI taxonomy): domain Eukaryota; kingdom Metazoa; phylum Arthropoda; class Insecta; order Blattodea; family Blaberidae; genus Diploptera; species Diploptera punctata. Next base: position 2,439,961 of record JASPKZ010001233.1, on the reverse strand, counting down.
GGGCAGAATACTATAAATAAAAAAAAAATACTATTAAAGCAGAACTTTTATATAACCGGACCCAGGGAAGAAATAACATGTCTCGACCAATTATTATATTGAAAAAATATATTAGTTAATCAGTGGTGTAGAATGGATCGCAGGGAAAATATTGGAAAGACAGGAATGAATTGAGAAAAACAAAGTGTTGGATACAGGAAGAAGTTTATACATTCTATAAAAGTATGACTGATCTACTGTGTAATAGAATTTTCTAGGCGAGAAATTAGATTTCAAGGAATTTGAAATGTGTTGTGAATACAGAATAGGTGTGTTGTTTTACCAGCCTGGCAAGGTGTGAGGTGAAGAAAGTCATGTAATGTCTTAATTAAGGTTGTGTTTATATTCTCAAATAACTCTCTAGTTAGCGATTTCTCTCACTGGTATAACAGGATGATTTTTTATTACAGATCTCGATTCGTTTCGAGTATTGCATCTATAAATATGTTTACATCACATCTGCTTTGGCAAGTCATTGACTTGCACTAACTTCTATCTGTGTGGAATATTTTATTGAACTTAAGTCCATTTTCTTGCATTATATAACGGCATTGTTCAGAACTAAATAATTAATCATCATCATGAACAAATCCGTTTAGGCCATGTGACCTGTAACGTTAAACCTAGCGAAGATGGTCTTGATCTTTCCACCGATGTTTTGGTCTTCCTTGGTTAAGTGTATTGGAAAGCCAATTTTGGAAGTCTATTTCTTTCCACCGATGTTTTGGTATTCCTTGGTTAAGTGCATTGGAACGCCAACTTTTTAAGTCTATTTCTTTCCACCGATGTTTTGGTCTTCCTTGGTTAAGTGTATTGGAAGTCTATTTCTTTCTACCGATGTTTTGGTCTTCCTTGGTTAAGTGTATTGGAACGGCAATTTTGGAAGTTTATTTCTTTCCATTTGTCTCAGATGATTTTTCCATTCTTGTTGGTATCTTTCTATATCTTCATCTAAACTTGGTACTACAAGTTTTTCTCTGACTATTTAACTCATAGACCGATAATCGTGCCTCTTCTTGATGATAATCGTGCCTCTTCCTGTTTATAATGAAGTATTTCTCCGCAAATCAACTTCTTTGACAATGATATCAATTGAACAATGTTCGATCGATATAGTACAGCAAGAAATGCCAAAAGAAAACAACTTCAAAAATTACCAGAAAAAGAAAGATTAGTTCTGTTGCTGTAAATATTTTATTAAATATTGTATAATGAATCTGCATTATTGTTAATAGTTATTTCTGATACAATCAACTGTTATTGATTTTTTCAAGCCCAAAGAGATGTAACAGTAAAAATATGCTATTTATAAATACACAGCCGGCTTAGAAATCGATCGAATGTAAGATCGGAATACGTAACCTCACATTTGGTAAATATTAAACATTATAATTATTTTTAGCTTCTAATATTGTATTATTCGCTAAATAGTCACTCCAAATCCAACTCGAGATTGATTTTTTCTTCAAAAAAACACAACCTCTCTTAGATTATTGTTGATAATAGTGTTATTTTGGTGATACAGTCTATTAATTCCTAACAGTGAACGTAAAAAGCGCATTTCGCTTACTCTAAGTTTATGAGAATTTTTTTTATTTAAAATCCAAATTTCACTCCCGTACTTTGAGCAGCTTTTGATGAGATATTATGTAATCTAAGTTTTGTATCTGTCCTCATCTGCTTACCAGAATGTCTTCTTATTTCACCATTTATTTTATTATATTTTTGTAATTTTGAATCAATGTCACTCTTATGTTCTGCAAATACACTTCCTAAGTATGAGAAATCAGACACTTGTTCTATAATTTTTCCATCAATCTCAATTTTTACCCGTTGTATTTTTTTTCTCCACATATTGCCATTGCAAGGGAGGAAAAATATGTGTTATTACTATTTTCAGTAGTTGGCCGTGGCATCGACTTCACGTAGTTCATCATCACATTCACGGATTAAGCCTACGTGGCTATTTCCGGTCTCATAAATTCTCATTCAAAAAGTTGAATCTATCTCCTTTTCGATCTACCAACATTCCTGTTTCCTTTTGGTTTGTAATTAGACCTAAATATAATGTTTAGTATTCGTTCATCTTTCATTCTTTGGATATGTTCTTACCCGTATATTGTTTTATTTTATATAAAAGTTTTAAAATATTAAGCCATTTGTAAAATCTTCATTTCTTCTTTTATCTAGAAGTTTGTAGTCGGCTACAATTCTCAAAAATATCATTTCAGCTGTTTCTATGATCTCCTCTTTTAGTTAAAACCCAAAAACGCACTACTATAGATTAGTAAGGGAACTGACATTGCTTTATAAAATTTTAGTTTTGTTTCTCTTCTTGTATTTTTCAATATTCTCTTAATTGCGCCACATATATACGAGTAATTAAATGTATTAAGTTTGTTAAAAAGATCAGGAGATTACGAGTATTTGAGAATACAATTCTTAGGAAAATTTTTGGACCAAAGAGAGATGAACAGACAGGTGAATGGAAAAGCCTATATATTAGTGAACTACATGGTCTTTATAGGAAGCCAGATATAATAAGAACAGTTAAGTCTCGTAGATTGCGATGGGCAGAACATATGGCACGAATATCGAATGAAAGACGCGCATGAAAGCTTCTTGTAGGAAAATCAGTTGGTAGATCAAGAATGAGGTGGGAAAATAATATTAACTATGATTTGAGAGAAGTAGATTATACAGGGAATGATTGGAAACATCTCAGAACAGGGATGTATGAAGAGCTTATGTCCGCTCGGCCATGAACCTAGCGGTTCGATATTGCCAATGAGTTAGTTAGTTAGTTTGTTTGTTAAAAAGATGTTCATTTTTAAAATAGGAGATATAAAATGGTTCACTTTTTCAATGGGTTTCACTTCCAGAATTGTTTTTGCTCTTACGATATCTGATCCTTACGTTGGGACAGTCCTATTTCTATTATCTATGATACTGTGTCCTGTGTGTCGGACATTTTTTTATGTGAAGCTCTGAAATATAGTTAATACATTTAATTAGTAGGGACTTGAATTGCATTAAATTAAAATGTAATTTAGCCTGTTAGCAAAATTTCGTAACCTGAAATATCATATGATCAGGATTCCTAAATTAATTACATTTAAGGAAAATAATGTAGGAGTTAACATCTGCAAGACTTTCACATTACGTGTTGCAATATCGCTCATTAAATTCTGACAGCGGCTGGTAATGTCATATTTTATTTAATATATCTTTATTTATGTAACTTCAAAACTTGTTGTCTATACACAAATTCTGGGTCATCACTTGCATCGCTCTTCTGCTGTAAGAGGAGATGTTGCTAATGATTTTTTGAATTATATATGATATTCAAAGAAAATTAATATATATTGATGTGAGGTTGGGAAGTGGTTTTTACAGAATCGAAGAAAATGTTTAAAAACCGAGCGATAGCGATGTTTTTAATTATCGTTAGATTTTTAATTTCCAAGATTCTGTAAAACACTTCACAAACTTGCTTTGTACATTACTTTTGCGCGATTGTGTTTACAAAATAATAAATAATAGTAAAATAATAACATATTTGTTGGAAATATTTTCGTTCATTATAGACAATAGACTAACGTTAAACAGTGTGGGCAATGTTTAATAGTTGAAACTACAGGAGGCCGTAAGACCATTTAGTGATAAAATGGCGGCAAGTACGTAATTATTGTTTTATATAGCTTCAAACAAAGTTCAGTCCATTTAAGATGCAGTGATTTGTTTCGTATAATGTATATTAACACTACCTTTTGGATATATTTTGTATATACATTGCATGTAGTATACATACAGGGCAGTGATTTTAGTTCCCACATGCGTTTTATAACATGTAATATTACAGTATAATTATTTTTATTACAGTAAAATTATTTAGGTTGGCAACCCCGAAATGTAGGAAGTTGAACTTTCAATCATGGTCGCCATTGCTAAAGTATGACAAAACGCACTATCGCGCAAAAAAAAGTTATTTGAACGTGAAACATGGGATGTAATAAAAAAAATCTCGCGTGACGGCAGCAGAGATGAAATAATATTCTTAAATAGAACAGCAAAATACATACGCCAAGATCATAAAAAACCCACACACACACACACACACACACACACACACACACACACACACATAGACATTTTATCAGAACTTCTTAATGAAATAATTTGAAAAAAATAAACATTTAAAAACAGAAACTAAGGTCAGAATTTATAAAACAGTAGTAAGACCTATTATAACTTATCAGGCAGAAACAAGACCAAATACCGTAAATAGAAAAGGATTATTGGAAACAACAGACATGAAAATACTTCGTAAAATTGTGGGAAAAACTTAATGGGATAGAGAAAGGAGAAGATATCAGAAAAACGTGTGCAGTCGAAGATATTAATAAAAGGGTATATAGGAGGAATCAACAATGGGATGCGCATGTAAGCAGGATGAACAACAATAGAATTGTCATGACTGCAAGGGATAATCTACCTAGGGGCAGAAGACAACAGGGACGTCCCAGAAAACGGTGGTATGACGACCTAAGATGAGGCAACAAGTATTGAAGAAATAGTAGGTTTAAACCTACAATGGATGAATGAAAAAGAAGAAAGTTGAATCAATTCTTGTAAAAATTCAAAATTACAGAAAAATGGAGACTGTATATTGGAAGAATGATTGGAGAAAGACTGTACAATTTATTTTTAGAATAAAGTCCAGTTGGAAAACAAAGCAAAGGAAAAACTTAGAAGAGTACCGGATGGATAAAGAAACCGCAACAGGCAACTAGTTCTTTATAATTAACTAACTAATAATGAAGAAAAAAATGTTCTGATATTGGTTATTGTAAATTTAATTAATTTTCTTTCCAACAAAGCAGTCGGCACAAGTCACAACTAACAAACTAACTCAATGGCACCATCGAAACCGTAGTTTCATGGCCGTGCTGAGATAAACTCTCCATGCACCCCTATATTTAGCTAATGTTTTATAATCATCCCCTGTATTATCTACTTCCCTCAAATCATTCTTAATGTTATTCTCCCACCTCGTTCATGGGTCTATGAACTGGGCATTTTCCCTCTGGTGTTCCTACAAGAAGCTTTCATATTCCTCTGGCACAAGTCACAAAAGAAACCAAATACTTTTTGTTTCATCTCATGAACAATAACACTGAATAACAAAAAAATAAACTTTTTTTTTGTCTCAGAAAGAAAAATATGTGATTCTGATAGTATGTTTTATCCCGAATTCAAATATGATATCGGATTTTCTCCATCACGCAAGGTTTCCGAGAGACAGGAAGTTGTAATTTCAAACACTTTAATATTTTCTACATTCGTAACTACACAATATTCGAACATTCGGACTCACCTAGAAAGTAAGAAATGACGATTTTCTGCTATATTTCGTCTGTGGAGCATCCCTCTTGATGGTACAACAATAATCGGCCAGCATATTAGGATTCCATTTACCTTGATATCTCTTTTCCATAGCTGAAACAATTTGAGTTAGCTCATTTGGTTTTATTTTACAATGGACAAATGGACAAAAAAACGTTTATTAAAATAATAATTATTTAAATCCATTGATTGAAATTGAAATAAAAAAACTGCGTGTGATGGAGAAATCCCGAATACATTTTGAAAACACGATAAAAAACTGCATTAAGTACAACTATTGGTACTCATGAGACAAACATCATGTTGACCAGTGTAATCAGTTGATTATATATAATAACTTTTACAAATTGTAACACAAAGGTTTGAGTAATATAAGGATGTACAAAGATAGTAGTATTAGTATAATAAGGGAACTGTCAAGCACTGATGCCGAAACCTACCTTGAAATTTCTCCTAGAGAAGTGTTGTAATGTACCAAAGTCATGTCCAAAAAATAGATTTATGCCGATTTTAACTGCAAAGCACTAAATTCCAGCACCAAATCTCTCATTTATACTACAGGGAAATAATACAACTCCTGGCTTTGTGAGGTGGATAACCCTGTTAACCTGTTCCTGCGTCAAGGGAATTAATACAACTCCTGACTTGGTGAATTGGATAACCCTGACAATCTGCCCCGCGAAACGCCTCTTCAAACTCCACTCCGCTAGACTCATGTAGATACGTCCTACAACTTTACACAGTGTGTTCTCATTGCTGGATTTTGGCTTGGATTTCTGTCCCATGCAGTTGAAAAAGGCAGATAATTTTTTTGGACACGACTTTGATACATCACAACGCTTCTCTGGGAGATATTTTAAGGTTGGTTTCTGCATGCAGTGGTTGAAAGTTCCCATATTAGCCTAATTATTAGCCTAATTGGATGATCTGCATTCTCCTTCTGGTTTCCCAGCACAATTTTGGTAAAGGTTGATGCCAAAAGCTTTCAAATACAGAACAATTGCACCTGGACGACAAGTCCGTCAGTACTTATGATCATATCTAAAATTGAATAGTTGCCCCGAAAAGAGCTATAACCCACAAACTACAAATTGTTGGAAAAACAAAAAAAACGTATAATGTTCATTTTGAGGCTATTGCCTTTATTATATCATATACATTTAAATCTCTTACCCTATTGGAATCATATAGGCTACAGCCAATTTGAATGCAAAATAACATGCTAATAACTAAATATTAACAATTTAATACAGAATTGAGTGCAAAAGTGATCTATCTCTATAGACGGGAAAAATGATCGAACACAAATTTAACTAAAAATGCTATAACAAAAAATAGAAAATACATATTGAACACTGATTGAGTTAGAAAAATTTCTAACTTAATCAGTTTACAGTATTTATTTTCCATTTAATGTTATTTTGTTACATTCTTTGTGTTTCACTCAATTTCTCTAGGATTCTGATTAGAATTCACGGAACTGTGGTGGAATGAATTTGCACATGTGCAATAATTGTTTTTGTGTACTGCTACTCATGACTTGACTAACTGCTTCCGCCTTTTTGTTACATATAGATCACTATTCGCTTGAAAGCCAACTTTTAAAAATAAATAAAACAGGTCTGAAAGAGATATGGATAATAATTTTGCATGCACCATGCCGTGATATTCTCCGGATAGATCACTAATCCACTGAAAACTCAACTTTCGAATTTTTGTGGGTTAGATCTCTTTTTCTGGGCAACTATTCAATTTTGAACTTCGCGAGTGACAGTGAGCATAGTGATCTCGCATTGGTAGAAATAGATTTCTGAGTCGCTAACTCGTGAATCGAAAGACCTACACAGATAATCAATGTGTCTGGAGTCCCGTCCCAGACATTTATTTAAGCCAGAAAGATCGATGCCAGAAACTTCATACTGGAAAGGTCTCGATTAGAGGCCTATATAAACTATTACCAGAGACAGGAGCGACTCAGATGTGTTGTTACAGCGATACAGTGTCTGTGATTCGAAGAAAAAATTCTGGCAAGTGGACTTGTTAGAAATAAAAAAGAAATTGTGTGATAAAAACACAAATAAGATCAATTGTTACAACAATTTGTTAATGAAATGTCAGGAAAAATTTTATTTTTATAGAATTAAATAAACTTATTTTGAAGTTTTCCAACATCATGTGTTTTGTTACGCCAGAATGGCATCCTGTGACAATATAAATAGTGTGTGTGTGTGTGTGTATTTTTTGTTTTCAACTTCATTTTCCGTCTGTAGTAACTAGGATTGATCATTATCATCAACATCTTAAGGCACTACAACTTCAAAATTAAATGTTTTGGCCTTCTAAATAATCTTCCTCCTGACTCTTCTATCTGCCAATTTCAGGTTTGTCACCCTCATCTTCTTCAAATCCTCCCAAACATCATCCTGCCATCTCATCTTAGGTCTACCAACAGCTCTAGAAACTGTAGGCTTCCATTTATATAGTATTTTTAACTAATCTCTGTTGATCCATTCTTATCAGATGGCCAAACCATCCAGTTCTAAGAGATCTGATATGATTTATTATATTTTGATTTTTATTATATTATTTCATACACTATTTGTTTTCAGTTTTCAAGTTTGGTCTGATCCCTTATTTGGACCATAGTTTTTTCTAATATATTTCTTTCGAAAATTAACCATTTGTGTTTGATTGTTTCTTTGAGAGTACTAGGATTTATAAAGATTTGTAAGAATTTTAATGAATAACATCTCAGTAGCGTATTACTTCGGAATTTGTTAATAATTTATTAAAAAAACAAACTTGCTTAAGTAAAATGATTAATGGTTGTTGTTGAAGTAAGTAAGGAAAAGCTAGTACCGGAAGACAGAGTTTAATAATCTGGCAGCAAAGAGATAATGCTCAAGTATTCAAGAAAGTGGCATTGATAGGTATTAGCAGTTGGTATAAAAATGTCGGTTAGAGTTGCTAATTACGATTCATGAACAATCACAGGAACAAGCTTTCTCTTTGCACTTTGCCCAACTCTAATGTCCGTCCGTACCTTGCATCAATCCGGTAAACACACTGCATTCCTCCTCACTCTCAAATGCGAAACAACAATCATAAAATATTCAATCAACTGGATATGCTATTAACATTCGCGAAAAAATCTGCATGAATATTCATATAATGTAGGAAATAATTCCTATTTGTTTCCCTTTTCCGGCATTTTTAACTGACAATAAACATCCTTTACAATATTAAAATCATAGGCCTAATATTAAATTATTAAATTATGTACTTTATAGATGCGTCTCCTTATCTTCTTATAAAAAAAACTGAACTAGAGTAGACGGACCTTTAAGGTGCATAATTTTATAATTTTATATTCTTCTTCTTCTTCGTCACGGTTCAAGCTTTTTCCTAGCCTGTTGTGGCTTTCCAAACTTCTTCTTCCTCTTGGTGAATAGTTGTATGCTGCTTTTGGTATTTCTTAAGATAAAAACTTAAAATATGTACCTTTTGGCAGGTGCCGTCATCCTCAACTGTGTTAAAATATTATGTTTCAAATGTTATCCGAACGCCTTTCGGAAGTTAACTCCCATCGTCAGCAGGATGAGCATCTGCTACTAGTTGTTGTTTACGACGATATAGACTAACAGTGTCTATAGCAGCAACTGACTTGTTTTTGACGATCTCGTATAATGGGTTGTTTGAGTGGGGTGCGTTCTCATTAAGAAGTAAGGCGTTGTTTATTTATTTTATAATTTCAAGGTCTCAAATATATTTATCTTTGCTGGAATGTTTTCTCTGTGAATTATCATGAGAGTGTTTTTTATTGTGCTCATTTGGTGACAGGCGTTAATGAGATGTTTGGCATAGCTTGATTTACCACCCGCGTACTTACAGTTCTTATCTTATGACTTTTCACCTCAACGTATTTTGATATGAATTTTATTAGTATTTTGGTATTCTGTTCTCACTCATCCTTGCTAAGTGTTCTTTCCAGTTTATTCTGTATTTCACTATTGTTGTGTTTAATTCTTCTACTCTTAGTTGCTGTCTTATTTCTGTGTTGTGTTTTTTGTCTGTTTTTTTATATCCTGCTATTTGTCTGAGGAATTTCATTTCAGCAGCTTGGATTCTTGCAGATTGTTGTGTTGTCACTGTCCGTGTTTCGGATCCGTAAGTCATAATAGGAAATGCCATTGCCTTGTGTAATTTCATTATAGAGTCTTTTCTGCTTTATTTTTCAAAGTTATTTTTTTGTGTCCCTCTTATTTAGTTTATTTATATCTGTTTCCATTGTGTATGATATTTCGCAATCTAACTCTAATTCACTGGCACTATCGAACCCGTAGGTTCATGGCTGCGCGGATATAAGCTCTCCATTATCCCTATCCTGAGCTAATGTTTTCCAATCATCCCCTGTATAATCTACTTCCCTCAAATCATATTTAATATTATTCTCCCACCTCATTCTTGATCTACTAACTGGGCGTTTTCCCTCTGGTTTTCCTACAAGAAGCTTCCATGCACGTCTTTCATTCCCCATTCCTAGGAAGTTATATTTTGTCACTTCTTCTATTGGTTTATTTTCTAATATTATCTTTGTCCGAACTGGCTGAGTGCCCTTGAAAGCCATTGTTCCTTATTTTTCTGATGATATTTCCATATTATATTTTTTTGATATTTCGTTTAGTTCATATAGCATTCTTTGTAATTCGTCTACTGATTTTGCAATTAAAATCTGGTCATCTGAAAAGCTAATATTTTTATTATTAGCCCCAGTTGTTATTTTTTTAAATAATTTTATATTATAATTTTAATATTGTGACTATAATTATAATTTTAACTAACGTTTACTGGTTGCATTATAGATCGTATAATAGATATTATCTTTTTGATCAAATTTTTATTTAGTATTTAATATTAGAGTTGAAATTGTTATATCCTGATGTAATATATGTTTGTCCTGGTGAGTGGAAGAGAAGGCCACATGGCCTTAACTCCAGCAGGCTAAATAAATCTAATCTAATCTATACCTGAACGTAGTTTTACTGTGAATTTCATTCATGTTAAAATGTCTTAATAATAAGGATGAGAATAAATCTTATCAACAAATAAATGTTGACACCCGAATGAACAAGTGCTCTTGCTCGGATGCAGTTCAGTTATAGAAGTAATACATTTAAGAATATATGCATTAGAAAGATTTAGTTAAAGGGAAGAGGAAAAACAAAATATATAAACATAGGAGCCAGTATCAAGATATAAAATAAATGCTGGCACTTAAAAAATTAAAAAGATAATACAAGGAAAACTAAAATAGATAAACAATGTATAATACATTAATATCAGACTGAAGAAGGTAATTAAAGACATTTGGAAATAATATAGAACGAAACAAATTTAGAAAAAAGTTTCAAAATATAAAACTGACTCCAACATACACAAAGAATTAATGCAATGGACTATGATGCAAAGAAAATAATATATAATAGATTAATACCAAACTGAAGAAAGTGATTAAATAAATTTGAAAATAATAATAATAATAATAATAATAATAATAATAATAATAATAATAATAATAATAATAATAATAATAAAAATAATAATAATAATAATGTAAACCAAAATAGGTTACTACCTCCCATATTTCAGAACACTGTCCAAAAAATACCCCCCGCCGGTTGATTAAAAATCTAGTTTGGTATTTACTATTTTAAAATATTTAAATTATTAAATGATTAACATAATTTAATTAATTAATTTGATTTCTTAAATTAGTGAACGGTTTGCTTAGCTCTGGATTGGACCTCATTAATTGATTTTATAATTTGGGTCCTAGATGTCTACTATGTTTAGGTTCAGCAGCTTTTGTGCTTTCTCTCCTTCTATCTAGGTGTCTAACCTCCTTTACACTTTTGACGAATAGTGAAAATAATATTTTTATTCAAATCATTCTCATGAAAATATAAAGAAATAAGAATCATCTATTCCATTTAGTTCATTCATAGTGTTCTACTCAAGAGCAAGTCTTTCACTGCAAACTCAGCACTATAAACGGAGTCTTTTACCGTGGAAAGACTCATCATGCCACGTTTGCAGCTTTACTAGGGATATATAGGTGTGGTAGCTTCCCGTTTCTTTCCACGCCCCACACTCTCTTTTGCATCTTAAAATTTTAAAAGATCTTAAGAAGGTCCCGAGGGGTGCCAACTTGGAGGTGAGGAGAGTGGATTTGGCTAAGTTAGACCCTCCGGAATTCACCGAAATTCACCCCAAAGGTTAAATATCAGTTCCATCAGGGTTTTTGACCGGATCAAAGATCCAGAAATCCCAATTAGCCTCAGCCCCGAAAATAGCGTGGCAATATATAAAGGCTGGAAGTAATGTAAGTGCGCATTAAGCATGTATTTTATTTATTTATTTTATCTTATAGAGTTAAGACCGTAAGGTCTCCTCTACTTCACCAGGCTTGAATTTAACATATTAAAAACAATTATGAATTATCTACAACTTAGTTAATAAAGCATAATAGGCATAGATTACACAACATGCATATGACGAGGAATTAAAAAATGTATCACTTGTGGCAAACATAATCAAAATATATTCTATATAATATTACTGTTAAATCCACCTTCATATAAAATTTAACTTCATATTCAACAATAATCACAAATAGGAATGAGATGCACAAAGAAATTAAACATAGGCTCAATTCTGGAAATGCGTGCTATTATGCATTGCAGAGACTCTTGACGTCCCAACTCCTTTCAAAAAACGTTAAACTGAAAATATATAAAACTATTATTCTACCAGTTATATTATATGGGTGCGAAACATGGACTCTTACTTTAAGGGAGGAAAGGAGACTACAAGTATTTGAGAATAAAGTACTTAGGAAAATTTTTGGACCAAAGAGAGATGAACAGACAGGTAAATGGAGAAGACTACATAACAATGAACTACATGGTCTTTATAGGAAGCCAGATATAATAAGAACAGTTAAGTCTCGTAGACTGCGATGGGCAGGACATGTTGCACGTATGGGGAATGAAAGACTTGCATGGAAGCTTCTTGTAGGAAAGCCAGAGGGAAATCGCCCAGTTGGTAGACCAAGAATGAGGTGGGAGAATAACATTAACTATGATTTGAGGGAAGTAGATTATACAGGGGATGATTGGAAAGTATTAGCTCAGGATAGGGATATATGGAGAGCGTATGTCCGCGCGGCCATGAACCTACGGGTTCGATAGTGCCAGTGAATAAGTAAGTAAGTAAGTAAGTATTCCGTTTAATTAATATTATACTGTAAATCATCACCACTAATATATAAATTACACCTTGACCTGAAATACTATATATAAAAATTTCTAGAAAATATCTTGATGAAAACTCCATTATCTTTAGTGATTAAATAAAATAAAACTGTTCAAGTTTTATACTTTCGAAGAAGGTACAAAGTACTGAAACAGCTGTAACGAATTTGTATTAAAATAAATATGAAAATCGTATAAAAAAACTTCAACAGTTTTCTTTATTTAATCAGCAAACATAATAAAAATGTGCTACGGTAAACAAATAATTGGTTGCAGAATGTTTGGTATAACTGTAAATGTTAATTATAGTGCGGCAATTCACTAACAGAAGTCAGTGTACCTACTGCATTGTGACAAACAGAAAAGAAAGAATATTCTTGAGTGAAGCTGTAACGTTTATTACACCGGTACATTATGTTGCTTTTATTTCGTAACGTTGAGTCATAATAACTGCCTCATCAACTGATGAAAACGGCAAAGAGATAATGACGATGACTAGACTCCTAGCAACGTCTGCTTTTCCAACTCAATGGAATCTCTAAGTGCACGTCACTGTTGTTATTAGTGCTCGGAATTTGAGGAAAAATATTTTTATTTTATGTCTAAAGAGGCCCAACATAATATTTACATTTTAGGTCATTGTTCGGTCAGAAAATGGGGTTTTCATTTGTCCTTTCTTTTTCGATTTTTTTTTTGCTTATTGGTCCTTTTTAGCCTTTTTTTAGGTCTTGGAATTATTTTTCTTTCGACTATGTGTATACCATTTGTATAGCCTAATTACCGTATGCTTCTAGCCAAATATGCTTCTTGTTATACTAATTTGAAATTCAATTTATTTCTCCAGGATATCCATAGCGGATTCGTTGAATTCATTATACGTGGGAAAAAATTGTTCATTATCTACATTATCCAAGAACATTTTTTAACGAACACAGAATTCCTTTTCCAAGCTATGTCGAATTAATATATATATATATATATATATATATATATATATATATATATAGTCCACCGCTGTGATCACCAGGTAGCATGCTGCCTTGTCACGCAGCGGGCCCGGGTTCGATCCCGGTCGGGGCAGTTTTTCTTGGTGAAGTTTTTATCCGGGTTTTTCCTCACTTGTAAGACAAATGTCGGGAAAACTTTAAGGCCCAAACGGTCCCCGAAATCATATGGTCATCATCATCCTTCACCGGTGTGGAAAGCAACGGGAAGCTACCACACCTATAATTCCCTAGTAAAGCTGCAAGCATAGCATGAAAATGCTATGATTGCAGTGAAGGGCCTGCCTTCAGGCAGAATTACTATGGATGGATATATATATATATATATATATATATATATATATATATATAAGGTGTGGAAAAAAAGCATTTCAGTCTTCGTTTCTTTTTTTTTTGCAGTATATGTAGCATATCACTAGAATTTTGTACTTTTTAAACATTATTTTATTATAATCATTAAAATTGAGTTGAAATTAAAATTATTATTTAATATGAATTGCATTTTTATGCTCTTCTCCTTTCAGATTTAGATATTTTATAGGCATTTTATAGATCCTCAAATTCTATTGATCTATTGATCAAAAACAGCTTCAATATATGTGATTTGATAGATCCCTATTCGTCCCGCTAGGGGACATGGGTGCCTACCACTAGGGGAAGTTTCTTAACTAGACTAGTTTAGTTACGCTTATTTGCCTACATATGTCAACGAGGGACATGTGGTTAGTACATCATCTTGAGAAGACATCTAGTAGAAAATTAATGTATTACTTGGATGGCAGAAAATCGGTTAAATTTTGCTCAGATGTATTTTTATTCACACTTGAGGATCTTTTACGAGCCCGAAAATCTTCAGACTCGGGACCCACAGCTTAAAGTCTCTCCCGGATGACTTGTTCCTTGATTTTCCCATCTAAATAAAAAATCCATCGACCCCATGGTCGGGTTTGAACCCGCGGCTCTCGGAACTAGAAGCAAGAAACATAACCAGTATACCACATCGGTCTCAATATATGTAGGTATAATTTTTTATATCGGAATTTATCCACAATACAATGGTTTTCCTTCACCCTCAAGAAATTCTCCTTCTCGAATTGTAGCCGTCCTGAACACCCTCATTTGTAAAGTCCCAGTTCACCCATTCCTTTTTTCACACCGTAGATCCAACCTTCATTCGGTCTTCCAATTTTTCCATCTATTCTCCACTCCAATACCCTCAAGGATTCTATCAGAAGGCATTCTCTTGAGATGTCCATGCCATCTTAATCAACTTTCTTCAATTGAGGGGTGTAATGAGAGAGGGAGCTATGCCACTTTGAGAGGAAATGGAAATAATCAGTGCTATTTATATTGAAATTTATTTTTTTTTCCTTTTGAATAGTTTATATAACAGTTAGTTAAAAGAAGAAAAAATGCACCCCTTTATTGTACAAATAAGTTTGTAATACAATGCTTTATAAAACCCAATTTATTTACATTTCTTCTCAAAGTGACATAGCTCCCTCTCTCACTAGACCCCTCAATTGGCTGTAACATATTTCTTTCAACTTCTGTAAGTTTCCAAATTTCAACGAGTCGGGACAAGATTCCTGGGTGAGTTTTTTACGAGGTTTTTCCTCACCTATGAGACAAATGTCAGGAAACTTTATGGCCTAAACTATCCCCGAATATCATCTGACCATCATAATCTTCATTATCATAAACGCCATGTTTAGTATGAATGTGTGTGTGTGTGTGTGTGTGTGTGTGTGTGTGTGTGTGTGTGTGTGTGTGTGTGTGTGTGTGTGTGAATGGTGTGTTCCGTTTTAATGTTGTGTTGTCTACGGGGAGGCCCTGACATCGAGCTGATCCCTCATTCTGGGAGGCACTCCATGTCCTTGTGTGGTCAAAACAGAATGTGTGTGATCCATAGTATAAAATTCCTCTCCCGACAGGTCGTGCCACTGTACTGTAAGGCCCGGACTGCATGTGACACATAAAATTACCTATAAGGCGAGAGGTTAAACTGTTTTAATGGAATGGAATAAAATATATTTGGAAGAAACTTACCTTGCTGCCCATGCGATCAATTTGTAAATAGTTATATTTTGAATTATATTTATTTAATCTTATAAAGACCTAGGTTTTTCCTCACCTGTAAGACAAATGTCAGGAAGCTTATGGCTCAACGGTCCCCGAAAATCATCCGGCCATCATCATCAGCCTTATCTTTATCATCATCATCCTTCACCGGTGTGGAAAGCAACGATACCTATAATTCCCTTGTAAAGCTGCAAAGCTTAGCGTGAAAATGCTATGATTGCAGTGAAAGACCTTCCCTCGGGCAGAATTACTATGGATGGATAAAGCCCTATTACTGATTCTATATGTGAGAAGATGCATCGGGTGACAAGTGGTCTAAATGACAAGTTTTACACGCTGCAGAAATGTTGACTATTCTATGCCACAGTGCCGCCAGTGAATATTCGATCAGAGAACAAATGACTTTTAGTATTGTGTTGGCCCATGTGATAACAATATTCCCGCTAGAGCCATTTGCCATGTTTCCTCACATGTAAGGGGATTCTATCCCAAGAGTCCATCTACATTAGTGAGCAAGTTAGGGTAATAAAATAGACAAGTTAGTGTTAGTTTGGACAAGTTCGGGTGAGAAAAAGGCCACATTAGTACACCAGATTAGTTTAGCGTTCACTTGTTTGTTAGTAGTTTTAGTGATAAATTGCCTACACTGTTTGAGCAATAACTAATACACATATTTAAAAACTGCAAATATGCTGACTTTAGGATAGTTTGAACTTAACTTCACATTTTATTTTAAACCATTTTTCACATTATTTTGGAAACATAAACATATACAGAATGTAGCATAAGTCAGTTAACCGAAAACGCAAATATTCATTTTCTATAGCTTACAACATCTATACAAAAACAACTCCGAAATTATTCCCCAGTTAGCAAATTACAACAAGCAGTAGTGTTTGAGATTATATTCTGAAGGTCCCGTATTCAAACCCCAGTTTCAACCAATCTGATTTTTTCCCCTTGCAACCATGTGCAGTGGTTAACTGACTTATGCCTGTTATTTCTCTCAGGTAACACTGGACAACAAATTTTCACTTTCAGAACATAGCACAAACTTTGAGATGTGCCCTAATACAATTCAGGTGTGCTGAAACCAAATCTGCAAACGTTTCCTTGTATCACGACAGGAGTTTTTGTAAAACAGATATTAGTGTAACGCTCAATGCACAAATACAGTGGTTTTAAGACAAACTTCTTTTATGATTTTTAAGTAATATAATTATGCAATTTCTGTTAGAAATGACTAAATATGGCAATATTGCCAATTTAATTATCAACTTAATATATAGTGATAAAAAGTACAGTTAATATTCAGTGTTAATGTCATCTTGTTTTTTTTTTTTTTTTTTTTTTTTTTTTGCATGTGGAACTTTATCTTGTTGATTTCCTTTTATAAACACTTCTAGGAGTTGCCCTCTTCATCATCCAACAGTAGTCAGCGAGCATTGTGGTGCTCCACCTGCCTTGGTACCTTGTTTTTAATTCCTTCAGATCTTGGTGGAATCTCTCCCCATGTCCTTCGCTGTAGTCCCCAAGATTCTCGGGAAAGTAGTCCAACAAGTGAGAATGTAGCATGTGGCCTTGAGACTCATGTTACATCCAAGTTCCTTAAATGCATTCAACATTTTGTTCACCAAATTTTTGTAATATGGATCCTTTATATTACCTAGAAACTTTGTAATAACGCCTCAGAATGATTGCCATGCTAACAACCCTTTCGAATTCATTTTACTTTCAAAAGTATCATCATGAAGCAGCTTCCTGATATCCGGGTCTGTAAAGATACCTTCTTTCACTTTTGCATTGCTTAAACCCGGGAAATTTTCACTAATGTACAAGAAGCAATGCCCTTCCTTATCCTAGCCCTCGACAAATTGTTTCATGAGCCCTAACTGAGTATGGAGATGAGGTAAGAGAACATCAAATGTTTCAATAAGACTCTTCTTCTTAATGTTTTCTGAATCAACATTAAATTGTCTTCCTGGCCATTCCTTCTTAATCCAATGTTTTGTCTTCGCCCGACTGTTCCACTCGCAAGTGAAACACGGATATTTTGTATAACCTCGTTGACCCAACAAGAGTGAGATAACTTTGAAATCTCCACACACTTGTCATTTATGTTCTTCATATTTTGTCTTGGTATCAACAGTAGTTCCAGATTTTCATAAGTATCTTCGTAAATCACTAAGTAACCAACTGGAAGTGAAGCATATAAATTCCCATTATGTAGGAGGACACCCTTCAAACTGCGTTTTGATGCATCAATAAAAAGACTCCATTCAGTAGGGTCATAACTATAATTTCCGAGGAAATGTGATATGATGGGATTTTTCTGAGTTCAAATCTGGATTCTGTGGGTACGTTTCACCCTAGATACAAAATTGCACTTAAACATAGGCATGAATTTGCAGGTATTGTGAAACAAGGTTTTTTCAGAAAATTACACATAATGGAAATTCATAAACTATAATTTCTGAGGAAATGTGATGTCATGGGATTTTTCTGAGTTCAAATCTGGGTTCTGTGGGTACGTTTCACCCTAAAGACGTTAAGAAGTTCCATGCAAGAAAATCATTGTTGCCCAGTGTAATTATTCACATTCTGCAACAATAAATTATGTATCTTCCGTGTTTTATTTGAATTTATGTTTTTGATAAAATATTAAAATACAAAATTAGTTCCTGGTAAATCAGTCGTCCTCAACTAAACTATAAAATCCATCAAGCAGTTAAAATATGAAGGCCTTTCAAAAACATTACTTCATCTTCTGCATTTCAACTGGTACTGATGTTGTATAAGTCATACAACCGGTTTAGGTGTGCGGGCGTGTTCTCATTGAGCAAGTCTGTATTCTTAGCTTCTTTTAAAATGTTTACTATATGTCATCAAGGATGCTAATCTTGTTGTTATACTCTCTGTGTAATATTAACATAGTTTTATCGATTTTTCGAATTGATGACCCATTTCTAGTATGTGTTTGGCAAAACTTGATTTTTCTTCGTTATATATATATGTTCAGAGTATCTTGAGTTAAAATTTCTTGTTGTTCTACCTATGTAAAACTTGTAGCAATTGTCGCACTCTAGTTTATAAACGCCTTTATTTCCGTATTTACTTCAATGTTGTCTGATACGATTTTGTTGAGTTTGTTATTAGTTTTAAAGGCGATTTTAATGTTTTTGTTTCGTTTCTTGATCGAATTAGCTAATTTGATTGTATAATTTATTGTATAAGTTAGTGTAATCCAATTATTTGAATTAAAATTAATTTTAAAAGCACTGATTTATGTTGGTGTCATGATGGCATAGAATGAAATCAAATTACAGAATGAAATATAGCTATACTTATACATTTCCTTAAAAGGCGTTGCATATCTTCTGCATTACATCTTCTCTGATTAACCTAATTTCTTGTGAATATTGTTGTTAATAAGTTGGTGGAACTGACAGCCTGAGACCGGTCTATGAATAAACGTTCAGTAATTGGAAACTGCTATCATTAATTCTGTATTCTGGCGTTTACAAGAGTTTTCTCTCCATTGTATTATAATGTATCTGCTGTTACTGAATATGTTATTCCCTTGTGATATCTCACTTTTGCCATACGTTCTATTTTACCGGTAACTGCAGTTCAAAGAATTATTATAATCTAGACAGTTAACTAGTAATGCCAACTTTACATATTAAAATTTAGCTTGTGTATTTTGTTCTCGCAAAACTCGAAAAGTAGTCTGTCTATTGTTATGAAAATTTATACATACAGTTTTTCAGATACGGAGAGTGTTCAGTCGCTATCTATTATTCTCTAAAACTATTAGGTGTAGGAATTCATCTGAAACGAAAATTTAAAAATTCCTCTAGCGGTCGCAATTTTCGATGTTTCACAGCGAAATTCAGTATAACCTATTAAAATAAACCGACGTAGATACTGTCCAATAATCAGCGAAATTCGGTATTTAGAAATGAGGGTTTAATTGAAATCAAAAATTAAAAATTGACTAGCAACCACCATGTTTGTTTCGTCGCAATATATATAATACAATTTAATTAACCCATAATCTTTCTCTTAACTTATTCAACTAAAAACAAAAACACATATTTCATTTATTTAGGCGTAGCAGCGAACTCTGGATATTCGCTAGTAA
Organism: Diploptera punctata; assembly: GCA_030220185.1. NCBI lineage: Eukaryota > Metazoa > Arthropoda > Insecta > Blattodea > Blaberidae > Diploptera > Diploptera punctata. The sequence continues at coordinate 2,419,973 of JASPKZ010001233.1, read as the reverse complement.
TTATATCGGGTGTCTCTAAAGTCATTATCCATTTTCAAGGAAATATATATATATATATTTTTTTTACTTTCTTTGTTATCTTAGTTTAGAACGAAAGAACGGGTTGCCATTGTTTGTTCACGGATATGAGGATTGTCATATGAAGACGTCACAGCTGAATATACCCATAAATTCCCTTAAACTATCCCCAACAAAGTCACACATTCATCTGCTTGTAAACAAATTTAAGCGTACTAGCAGTGTGTGTGATGAGGCACTTCATTGATGACCACGTGCATCAGCAGAAATAGTGCAGCAGGTTCAAATTGTTAGTGATTGTCCGAACGCATCAACTCGACGCCTCAGTAGGGAGTTGAATAACCCTCACAACTCCCTTGGCCTACCATCCGGCTGCTGGCCTCACATCCACATGTGTTAATTACATAGGTAGACAATCATCCTATCAATGTAGAGGTGACATGAGGTCAGCATGTCGGGTCCCCAGCCTTTATATATGGTTTTCTCAACCTGGAACGGCTACTTATTGTAGCTACCCAAATTCCTCGGAATGCTGAGGACACCGGTCCAATACTGGCCGAAATTCCATGAGAAAATCCCACATGCCATTATCTTATGAGTAATATACGTGTGTGTGTGTATGTATGTATGTATGTATGTATGTATGTATGTATGTATGTATGTATGTAGGATGTATGATGTATGGATGGTGTATGTATGTATGTATGTATGTATGTATGTATGTATGTATATCGTATGTATGTATGTAGGATAGTAGTATGTATGTATGTATGTATGTATGTAGTATGTATGTATGTATGTGTTGTAGGGATGTATGTATTGTATGGATGTATGTATGTATGTATGTATGTATGTATGTATGTATGTATGTATGTATGTATGTATGTATGTATTTGTAGTATGTATGTATGTATGTATGTATGTATGTATGTATGTATGTATGTATGTATGTATGTATGTATGATGTATGTATGTATGTATGTATGTATGTATGTATGTATGTATGTATGTATGTATGTATGTATGTATGTATGTATGTATGTATGTATGTAGTATGTATGTATGTATGTATGTATGTATGTATGTATGTATGTATGTATGTATGTATGTATGTATGTATGTATGTATGTATGTATGTATGTAGTGATGTATGTATGTGTATGTTGTATGTATGTATGTTGTATGTATGTATGTATGTATGTATGTATGTATGTGTGATGTATGTATGTATGTATGTATGTATGTATGTATGTATGTGGTGTATGTATGTATGTAGGTATGTATGTATGTATGTATGTATGTATGTATGTATGTATGTATGTATGTATGTATGTATGTATGTATGTATGTATGTATGTATGTATGTATGTATGTATGTATGTATGTATGTATGTATGTATGTATGTATGTATGTATGTATGATGTATGTATGTAGTATGTATGTATGTATGTATGTATGTATGTATGTATGTATGTATGTATGTATGTATGTATGTATGTATGTATGTATGTATGTATGTATGTATGTATGTATGTATGTAGTATGTATGTATGTATGTATGTATGTATGTATGTATGTATGTATGTATGTATGTATGTATGTATGTATGTATGTATGTATGTATGTATGTATGTATGTATGTATGTATGTATGTATGTATGTATGTAGGTATGTATGTATGTATGTATGTATGTATGTATGTATGTATGTATGTATGTATGTATGTATGTATGTATGTATGTATGTATGTATGTATGTATGTATGTATGTATGTATGTATGTATGTATGTATGTATGTATGTATGTATGTATGTATGTATGTATGTATGTATGTATGTATGTATTGTATGTATGTATGTATGTATGTATGTATGTATGTATGTATGTATGTATGTATGTATGTATGTATGTATGTATGTATGTATGTATGTATGTATGTATGTATGTATGTATGTATGTATGTATGTATGTATGTATGTATGTATGTATGTATGTATGTATGTATGTATGTATGTATGTATGTATGTATGTATGTATGTATGTATGTATGTATGTATGTATGTATGTATGTATGTAGTATGTATGTATGTATGTATGTATGTATGTATGTATGTATGTATGTATGTATGTATGTATGTATGTATGTATGTATGTATGTATGTATGTATGTATGTATGTATGTATGTATGTATGTATGTATGTAGTATGTATGTATGTATGTATGTATGTATGTATGTATGTATGTATGTATGTATGTATGTATGTATGTATGTATGTATGTATGTATGTATGTATGTATGTATGTATGTATGTATGTATGTATGTATGTATGTATGTATGTATGTATGTATGTATGTATGTATGTATGTATGTATGTATGTATGTATGTATGTATGTATGTATGTATGTATGTATGTATGTATGTATGTATGTATGTATGTATGTATGTATGGATATGTATGTATGTATGTATGTATGTATGTATGTATGTATGTATGTATGTATGTATGTATGTATGTATGTATGTATGTATGTATGTATGTATGTATGTATGTATGTATGTATGTATGTATGTATGTATGTATGTATGTATGTATGTATGTATGTATGTATGTATGTATGTATGTATGTATGTATGTATGTATGTATGTATGTATGTATGTATGTATGTATGTATGTATGTATGTATGTATGTATGTATGTATGTATGTATGTATGTATGTATGTATGTATGTATGTATGTATGTATGTATGTATGTATGTATGTATGTATGTATGTATGTATGTATGTATGTATGTATGTATGTATGTATGTATGTATGTATGTATGTATGTATGTATGTATGTATGTATGTATGTATGTGTATGTATGTATGTATGTATGTATGTATGTATGTATGTATGTATGTATGTATGTATGTATGTATGTATGTATGTATGTATGTATGTATGTATGATATGTATGTATGTATGTATGTATGTATGTATGTATGTATGTATGTATGTATGTATGTATGTATGTATGTATGTATGTATGTATGTATGTATGTATGTATGTATGTATGTATGTATGTATGTATGATGTATGTATGTATGTATGTATGTATGTATGTATGTATGTATGTATGTATGTATGTATGTATGTATGATGTATGTATGTATGTATGTATGTATGTATGTATGTATGTATGTATGTATGTATGTATGTATGTATGTATGTATGTATGTATGTATGTATGTATGTATGTATGTATGTATGTATGTATGTAGTATGTATGTATGTTATGTATGTATGTATGTATGTATGTATGTATGTATGTATGTTATGTATGTATGTATGTATGTATGTATGTATGTATGTATGTATGTATGTATGATGTATGATGTATGTATGTATGTATGTATGTATGTATGTATGTATGTATGTATGTATGTATGTATGTATGTATGTATGTATGTATGTATGTATGTATGTATGTATGTATGTATGTATGTATGTATGTATGTATGTATGTATGTATGTATGTATGTCTGTATGTATGTATGTATGTATGTATGTATGTATGTATGTATGTATGTATGTATGTATGTATGTATGTATGTATATGTATGTATGTATGTATGTATGTATGTATGTATGTATGTATGCATGTATGCATGTATGTATGTATTGTATGTATGTAGTAATGTATGTATGTATGTATGTATGTATGTATGTATGTAGTATGTATGTTATGTATGTGTGTTATAATTTTTTTCGTCATATATATATAATATATATATATACATAATTTCAATATTGAAATATTGACACATTTCCGTACCTAAAGTTTTATTTTCCTTCGCCACTCGTCTCTATCCACTCATTCCATTTCCTCCAGTCCTCTTGTTCTTATTCCAGTTCTTATTTCTTGCATCCACGAGTTTCGGATTCTTCATTTCCTTCTTCTTCCAGGTGAACACAATTCTAGTTTTTTTTTTTCTCTGGGTAACATTTCTTCTTGCGTTCGTCTACATATCCATACAAATTTAATTGCTTGTATCTTATATAATCTACTATTGAACATAAAATATTCTTCTTTTTTTTTCTCGTATGACAGTATTTCTTATTTTTTCTAATTTGGATTATCTTGCAACTCTCCTCAAGAAATCCATTTCCATCGACATCAGTTTTTGTTGAATTTCCTACCTTCAGCTCCATATGTGACAGTACTTCTCACTATTGAATTATATATTTCTAATTTATTTTTTCTGGTTATATGTCTGTTCCATAAGACTCCATTTTGCATTGATGTTATTGCTCTACCTTTATTTATTCTGTTCTTAATATCACTTTCTCGTCTGTCCTCTTTATCCACTTTTACTCTCAGATATTCAAATTCTTCACATCCTCTAATATACCCCTTATTAATTATCTTCTAATATAAAATTTTCGGTTTCTGTCCACATCCCATATAAACTGTTTTTTCTAACTTTATTTTCAAACGACAAGTTATCGTATTCGTCCAATAATTTTCTGAACATTAACTCTTGAGTACTTGAGTATCGTACTATTCGTGTGAGGAAGATGTAAAGTACTAAAACAGCTGTAAAGATTTTTTACTAAAATAAATATAAAAATCGTATAAAAATTTCACAGTTTTATTATTAGTTATAATGGATTTTCATCAAGTAAACACCAAATCAATTGATTAGATTTATTATGATTTACTTGTCCACCGTTGTGGTCTCGAGGTAGCGTGCTGCCTTGTCACGCAGCGGGCCCGGATTCGATTCCCGGTCGGGACAGGCTCCTAGATGAGGTTCTTTTCGGTGTTTTTCCTTACCTGTAAGACAAATGTCAGGAAGCTTAGGGCCCAATGGTCCCCGGTAATAATCCGGCCATCATCAGCATCATCCTTCACCAGTGTGGAAAGCAACGGGAAGCTACCACATATATAATTCCCTAGTAAAGCTGCAAAGCATAGCATGAAAATACTATAATTTCAGTGAAAGACCTGCTCTCGGACAGAATAACTATGGATGGATAATTTACTTGCTGGGAAGTTGAGGATTTTTTTTTGTCTGAAGGCCAGGCCCAACTTACTATATATACGTTTAGGGTCATTGCAGGCCAGAAATTGGTGGGGTTTATACGTCCTTTTTTATTTATTTCTTTTTTGACTTTTTTTTTTTTGCTATTGGTCCTTTTTTAGCCTTTTTCAGATCTTAACGGCTCTTTTTGCAACTTAACCTTCTTTTGACTACATTTACACTATTTGTATAGGCCTAATTCAAAAACCGTAGAGTCTGGTCTCAATTCCAACTTTTTTTTTAAAAAGCACTATATAGTTTTACTTTCCAAAGATTTTTCACATTGCAAACACGTTTGTTCCGCGAGAAACTATTCAACTCTCACAAAATATCCTGTTTTTTTAACCAGCCTACTGATCGCCTGATATCCATTGCGGGTTCGCCCAATTCATTCTATTTGGGGAAAAAAAAAAAGATTTCATTCGAAATTCTCCAATAACTTTATTTTAATGAACACAGAATTCCTTTTACAAACTATGTTGAATTAAAAAACAAAATATGAAAGAAGAAGCATTTTCAGTTATCAATTTTTATCGCAATGTGTGTTGCATTTCGCTAGAATTTTCAAGTTTTTAAACATTTTTATTTTATTCATAAAATGCAGTTGAAACTAAAATTATTAATTAATTTGAATTGCCTTTTTATGTATTTTTATCAGTTTATAGGTATTTGTGGGATATTTTAGTCTTTTTTAAAGGTATTTTATAGACATTTTATAGGTCCTCAACTTCCGAGCCCTACTCATCAGTATACAACAAACAAACTAACTAACTAACTCACTGGCACTTTCGAACCCGTAGGTTCATGGTCGCGCGGACATAAGCTCTCCGTACAACCCTATCCTGATAATACATTCCTATCCTGATAATGTTTTTCAATAATTTCCTATATAATCTAATTCCCTCAAATCATGGGAAATGTTAGCCTCTCACCTCATTCTACTCATCAGTATATACAATTCTAAAATCGTCTTTATTTCTCTCACTGTAATTCAATCTACAACCACAATATAATATCCTGCTGTAAGGATCCTTTTGTGAATGATTGATGGAGAGTAACTTTTTAAAGTGGTATGCGGAGATAACAGGAGTAAAGTGTTGGAACTTTCTTGTGGAATGTTTCCCCCGTGGCAGTGCGAAGAGAGGTGTTTGTTTAGATATACTACCAGGTGAACATATCTGTATGCGAATCGTAAAACGAAGAAGGAGAGAGAAAGTTGTAGACACTTTGCAATATTTTATAAATGAAACTCTGCTTGCATGAACATCAGGATTGCATTATAACCGATGTATAAACAATCTCTACCATTCACATTGCAATTAATATACGTGGCTACTAAAAAAATCAACAACTTTTTGAGTTATATTAAACAAAAGTAAGTCACGCATGAATTGCGTAAACTAAGCAAATTTCTCAGCAAGTGGTCGAAAGAGTGAGATCTAACGCCGTATAAAATACAACCGTCAAGAAATGCGGACACGGGTTTCGCTGGAGTAAAATTTTCCGGAGGAAAATGGTTCTCCGGGCTGGGAATATTTAAGGGAATCTATGCCAAAGCTCAAACACAGGGACATGTTCCTAGGAACATGGAATGTTAGGACATTATACAGTAGTGTGGCAATAGATGTAATAACGTGGGAATTATACAAATTTATTCTCCCTGTTATATCATATGGATGCGAAACATGGGATGTTACTTTAAGGAAAGAGAAAAGATTACGAATAATTGAAAATTAGGTTCTTAGAAAAATGTTTGGACTAAAGAGAGATGAACAGATAGGAGAATGGAGAAAACTACTAACAGAGTGCATTAACTTTATAAAAAACCATATATAAAAAAAAGAATTAAATCTAGTAGACTGCGATGGGCAGGACATGTGGCAAGAATGGACAATGAAAGAGGGGCATAGAAGCTTCATATTAGAAAACCAGAGGAAAAATTGGCCAAGTATGAGGTGGGAGAATAACAATTATGATTTGAGGGAAGTATATTATACAGGAGGGATTTTGAAAACATTGTATATTACATGAAAGGAAAAATAAACGCCTGAACCGGGATTGAACCTAAGATCTCTAATTTTATACCTTAGTGACATAACCACTAGTTCGCTTTGTTCTAGCATAAACATTTGTTTTTCCTTCCATATATATATGATTATCAATGGCAACGTGACATCGGTATCACTGCCAACCTGCGGCTTCTATAACAAGTAGGCATTTTAAAGAGAATTTTTTTTCATATCATATTTGACCTTCATTGTTAAATGTCAACATTTAATCTCAACATCGAAATATATATATATATATATATATATATATATATATATATATATATATATATTCCACCGAAGTGGTCTCGAGGTAGCGTGCTGCCTTGTCACGCAGCGAGCCCGGGTTCGATACCCGGTCGGGACAAGCTTCCTGGGTGAGGATTTTTCGGGGTTTTCCCTCACCTGTAAGACAATATTGTCAGGACGCTTTCAGGCACAAACGGTCCCCGAACATCATCGGGCCATCTTACCATCATCATTCTCAACCCGGTGTGGAAAGCAACGGGAAGCTACCACACCTATAATTCCTTAGTAAAGCTGTACAGCCTAGCACGAAATGCTATGATCGCAATGAAGGACCCGCCCCAGGGCAGAACACTACATAATAGAGCTACAGTATATATATATATCTCCACCGCTGGTCTCGAGGTAGCGTGCTGCCTTGTCACGCAGCGGGCCCGGGTTCGATTCCCGGTCGGGACAGGCTCCTGGGTGAGGTTTTTGTCGGGGCTTTTCCTCACCTATAAGACAAATGTCAGGAAGCTTAGGGTCCAACGGTCCCCGAAAATCATCCGGCCATCATCACCATTCCTCATCCGTGTGGAAAGCAACGGGAAGCTACCACACCTATAATTCCTTAGTAAAGCTGCAAAGCATAGCATGAAAATGCTTTGATTGCAGTGAAAGATCTGCCCTCGGGCAGAATTACTATGGATGGAATATGGATATTTTATAACTATTCTGCCAATAGAATTTCTTGTTTTGTAGTGACAAAATTCTATTAAAATCAATGTTGGAAAACTTATTTTTTTCTTCCCCTGTAAAATTTGCTTTTCACGACTACCTTTCCCATGTCAATGCCTCATTTATAAACTCTTTATCGCCTATCTCATAATTATTTCGCCTGCTCTTAGATTATCGATGACGTATTTTGCAATAGAACAATATGTTGCAAATATCCGATGTGGCAGGTCACTGATCCAATCAGCTGTGGATGACCTGAGGTATCGATCCTTGCAATTCGAGTTCAACAAAATGCTTCTGTTATCTTTTAGACAGGCTATTATTTGCACTTTCTCAAACGTTTTGGTATTTTTCTTTCGTCACTAGCGCAACCAAGCGTAAAAGCTGCCCTCATATATACTTTGTAGACAAATGCATAGATTGAAGCAACTGTTTTTTTGTTGATGCATGCACAGACATTACACTCAATATCAATACAATTTATCTTCACTGAATTGTTCAATGATCCATGTGTAGGCCTACATACAAACTAATTTACTTTAAACAATATATATCTAAAATAATAATAATAATAACAATAATGATAATAATAATAATAATAATAATAATAATAATAATAATAATAATAATAATAATAGATAGAATATTTAACTCATGCCCCAAATGGGAGTAAATGACCAATCACATTTCAATGATTTTTTATTTACAACCAATCACAGTCGTGTTTCGCCTGAAATTTACCAACTAAAGTTTATCATAATCAAGAAAGCACCTCCTTTTTAACATTCTGAATAGGTCATAGCATTATTTTCCAGTGACTGACCCTCCAAGAAATACCGCTACCAGATTGTATATATAGTGCACGAATGTCAGCAGAAAGCATATGCGATAGATAATATAAAAACGTTTGTAACAATTGATAATAAAAAACACTGTTTGCACTTTCTTAAACGAATTATTTTCCAGAAAATGACATTGCAGAAAAATATAATTGACATTTACATCATAGGACATCAGAAACCTATAACGTTGGTTATAAATTTCTCCACTAGGGTGCATTCTTACAATATTGGGATCCTCTGGCAATAAATAGTATTATGATCTTGATACAGTGATGAACAAAGAAAGGAAGGAAATGAAGCGTACCAATCGTTTCTCATTTGTTTTCAAACATCGCCGTTTACATTACATATATACATATTTTAAAATAACTATAGTTAAATAATGATTTGTGAGTAAACAGCTTAATTTTATTCGTTAAATAGTCCTAACAAATGCCACTCTTGATTTCCAAATTCTCTAGATAAATTCACTCCTCACTTCGTGAGTCGTGAATTTATCGATAATTTGGAAATCACTCGTGGCATTACTTATGATAAATAGATCATCGGTTGATTAATGTCTTTGACATCGTCCGATTCCTAATAGCCAATTTTGTCGGTCCATCCAATCTCCTGGTTGTAGATGTTTCTCCTTCATGTATAAAACATATTCACTGACTCCAGGAGGTTTTAGGTCTTCCTCTGCTTCGTCTTCCCTCAGGTTTACATTCCAAAACATATTTTGGTAGCCGATCCTCTTCCATTCGCCGGACATGTCCGTACCATCTTAATTGCTGAGTTTTAATCTAATCTAAAATAGTGTCTTCAATCTTCATTTCCTCCCTTATAACTGAGTTCCTATTTTTTTCTCTTCTTGAAATTCTTGCTGCCCATCGTATAAAATCCATTTCCGTTGCCAAAATATACTTATTTGTTTTTGTTGTTAATGGCCAAAGTTCTGCTCCATAAGTAATGATGATTTCAACAATTGTATGATATATATTCATTTTATTTTTATTACTTATATTTTTATCCCACAATATTCCATTGAGGCAAGCAACTGCAAATTTTCCTTTATTATTTCTATTTCTTATTTCCTCTTCAAAACTTCCATTTTTATTTATTTTAATTCCTAAATATGTGATCTCACTACAAGATTTTATTGTTTCTCTAGTCTGCAAAATTAAATTTTGTTCTGGTTCACCAATTGATAAATATTTTGTTTTTCACGTTCAAAATTAATCCCCATTTTTTGTATTATTCTATTAATTTTCTAGTCATATATTCAAAATCTTCATAATCTTGTGCAATTAACAATTGATCATCTGCAAATTGTAAGTTGCATACAGTTTTGTTGTTTGAAATAGGAATTCCCATGCTTGAACATTTTCTCCTCCAATTCTTTAATATTTCATGTACATTTTTTTTAAACAGCGTCAGTGATAGACAACAACCTCGTCGAAGGCCTTTATTTATCGTAAAACCATGTGACAATTTACTGCCAATTTTAATTTTAGATATGCAATTGTCATATAAATTTTGTATAGCTTTTAATTATTATAGTCTTAATTCCCATACGTCCACCGCTGTGGTCTCGAGGTAGCGTGCTGCCTTGTCACGCAGCGGACCCGGGATGAGTTTTTCTGGATGAGGTTTTTAACGGGGGTTTTCCTCACCTGTAAGACAAATGTTAGGAAAACTTTAAGGCCAAACGGTCCCCGAAATCATATGGCCATCATCATCATCATCCTCATCCTTCACGGATGTGGAAAGCAACGGGAAGCTACCACACCTACAATTCCCTAGTAAAGCTGCAAGCATAGCATGCAAATGCTATGATTGCAGAAAGGACCTGCCTTCGGGCAGAATTACTATGGTTGGAATTCCCATACGTCCTAAAGCAATCCATTGTTTCTCTATAGGGACATTGTCGTATGCTTTCTCAAGAATAATAATAATAATAATAATAATAATAATAATAATAATAAAATAATAATGATAATAAGATGCGCTATCTCCTCTACAATTAAATTTTCGGGAATAGTCCACTTTAACTTACATGATATATTTTCGAAGTCCTATAGAACAACAATGCGCATACGCCAGAGTTTTTAGAGCCAGCGATAACCCACCATTGAACCACATATCGATTATTATCGTTGTTTCGATTATTATCTTCTTTTTTGTTTTATGTATTTAGACACATTTAAAATGTAATGAACCTAAAAGCTAACTAACTAACTCACACATAACCTAATTCAATTACTCTAACCTAGGGTGGATCCCATGAATCGCCCTTCTTTTCACTCCTTAATAATCGCAACCATCGATAACCCACTGATTCCAACATAAAATATATTCTGGAGAAAATAGCAAGTCACCATCACAATATATGTATTTGAATAAATACTTAAAATTCTAAAATAAAGTTATAAGAATTGTTTTAAATGTTTTAAAATATTTTAAAATGTTGCTAAATACAGAAGAAGAGTTATAATAAACAAAAAAATCAAGGGTAAGTGTTTGTAAACTTGAGCCCCAACTATGACAAAACAAAACTTATGTTAAATCAAAAGAGTAACATCTCCAGTTTACATTATAACTTCATAGGTGTTCAATGTGAGCCCCGTTTTTCACATGACACACATCCAACCTGTAGGCAAATTCTTCCCATACATTAATAAGCATGTCTGCATTGATGACAGCAACAGCTTCTCGAATCCTGTCTCTCAACTCGGGCAGGTTAGCAGGCAATGAAGGCACGTAGACTCTGTCCTTTACAAAACCCCAAAGAAAATAATCGCATTGGGTGAGATTCGGTGATCTAGGAGGCCACTGGAGATAAGCCCGTCATCTATACCATGACGACCAATCCAGTAATGACAGTGTGGAAGATCTTACTAAAACGCTTACTTATGCGTCCCTACCGTTTACAATTGTTACAGGCTATAAAGTCTACTGATTACGCTGACTTAGCACTTGAAATGTGCAGCAACAACATTCTCCTCAGACACTCTTGGTCGTCCACACTTTTGCCTTTACACAGACAACCGGTCGATGCGAACTGATTATGCCATCGACGGATGTTGTTGGCATTGGGGGGATCACGATTAAACTGCCTACGAAACGCACGTTGAACTGTCACAAGTGATTTACTACTCTCAAACTGCAAAACACAAAACGCTTTCTGTTGAGGTGTTGCCATATTTGTTATTATTGCTGCCATAGAAACAAAACAAAAGAAAGCTATCAGCTCCCTCACACAACTAAAACTATCTTCTTTTCTGTTTCATTTTAGTCTACATACAACTTTCTACGCCTCATCTGAGTTATAATATTATTACTTGAAACTACTACATTCTTTTATGTACGCACCGTATAATGGAAATGGACAGCTAATGACAAATGAGCAAAGGCTGAATTCAAATACCTACGAACAGTAACTATAAATAGGAATGTGGTGTATAAAAATTAAACATTGACTCAATTATGGAAATGCGTGCTATTATGCATTACAGGGACTCTTGTCCCAACTTCTCAAGAAAAAATAAAGAGGAAAAAGGACATTAAACTGAAAATACAACTTGGCCTAAAGTAACTTTAGGTTTTAATCCATATATAATACATAGCTTAAACTGGCGTAATACGGTTACCTCTGTTGGTGAAATCGACCCTAAGTAAATTTAAGGATATTAAACATTTTGCTTGGAATTAAATGTTATGCATGTCCAAATTTAAAAGTCAGTGGTTCACCCAACACAGATCTTTGTGGAAGGAGTTCGCGTTACGAAAAAGGTTGGGAACCGCTGAACTAACAGAATATAAATTTTATGAAGCAGTACGTATGTTCATATTTCACACCTGTTCAAGGTTAAACAGCGGTCACTTCATAACATTTCCTTTACAATTACTGAGGATAATAATAAGAGTTATGTAAAGACGGGTCGAACAGTAATTTACTATGAATGTAACCGCCAAAGAGCAACAGACTTACAACAACTGTAAATCCTGAAGACCTTGAAGATATATTTATGGTAGTATCTAGGTGTAAATTGTAGTTTAATTATCTGACAAATATTAGGCCAAGGTGTTTAACTGTGACAGTAAAACCGCCATTACAATGATTTATTTCGTCTGTAGCATTAATCAAACCACTAAACTAATTGAATTATCTAAATATGTTAGACCAGTAGAAATGCCATATTTTTCAATCCATTCGGTTCAATGACCACCTGCTAATCCAGCCTACTAGGCATTTTTTAATTGAAATTCACAATGGGATAAATAATGAAGATGCACTATCTTCTCTATTCACTTTTGTACTTGAAGATTCAATAAAATTTTTAGAGGATACATAAGATTTTTAAAATATATTACGAAACTCCGTTGAGGTCACTATGTTAACATTTTAATAAATATAAAACAGTACCTTAGATCTCAATCAACCTCAGCAATCAGCAGTGAAGTTTTGTAGAAGACCTTTCGATAAGTTAAGTTTCATCTTCTGCTTTCAGTTTGCTACTGACCGTTACTGTACAAAATTATTACCAGCAACAGTCAGCAGGCCTACCAAACTGAAAGCAGAAGATGAAACTTAAATTTTTCGAAAGGCCTTCATAATATTTCATACCAGGACATTCGATAAGTAATGGCAACACTGTTATAAATCAGCGATCCTAGTGGTGACCATTGTAATCTTGTAGTATGTTGTTGAGCGGTCTTTGTTGTATAAATCTCTAATGTTGAACGTTTCTAAATATTAATATTTTTTAATACATTCACTGTTTTTTACATTTAGTAAGTAATACCGTCCTAAAAATATGCTTAGTTGAATTTTTTAGAAGGGAATTGGGAAGTACTTGAACATCCACCAAATTCACCAAACAGGAGCCCTTCTGACTATAACTTATTCTGAAAGTTCAAAGAACGTCTACGAGGCATTCGATTTCAATCACGAGTTGATATTCAGAAAGCTCTAGATCGATCAGATAAGAGATATATCCAGAAATGGTGCTGCAGATGGGCCGTGTCGTTTTCCAAGGATTTGGCAACGTATAGTTGACTTGGCAGGAAACTATAAATGAAGCTCGTAATGTCAAAAGTAACCCAAATAATATTTTTGATGTTATACCTTTCAAAAAACGTTAAGCTGAAAATATATAAAACTATTATTCTACCAGTTATATTATATGGGTGCGAAACATGGACTCTTACTTTAAGGGAGGAAAGGAGATTACGAGTATTTGAGAATAAAGTTCTTAGGAAAATTTTTGGACCAAAGAGAGATGAACAGACAGGTGAATGGAGAAGACTACATAACAATGAACTACATGGTCTTTATAGGAAGCCAGATATAATAAGAACAGTTAAGTCTCGTAGACTGCGATGGGCAGGACATGTTGCACGTATGGGGAATGGAAGACGTGCATGGAAACTTCTTGTAGGAAAGCCAGAAGGAAAACGCCCAGTTGGTAGACCAAGAATGAGGTGGGAGAACAACATTAACTATGATTTGTGGGAAGTAGATTATACAGGGAATGATTGGAAAGCATTAGCTCAGGATAGGTATGTATGGAGAGCTTATGTCCGCGCGGCCATGAACCTACGGGTTCGATAGTGCCAGTGAGTAAGTAAGTATAGCGGTGGTAAATACCAATTAGCTTGCCGAAGATGGAACATGTTTTTCAAAGGCCTTCATGATTTAAATTTACATTAAGCTTTTTAAAATTAAAAATCAATGATTATTGAGGAAGATGGATACAATAAAACGTACTATGCAAGGTGTATCAGAATATGTATTACAGACTTGTAGGAGTTGTAGAAGGAATTTAATAGATAAAGTTTTGATAAGGAACCCATGTCCGTAAACATGCCATTCTGATTCAAAATAAGTTTTAAGATCGGAAGACAGTCTAGTGTTTCAGAATAAGTATTACAGGCTTCTTGAGGTTTTACTACATCTGTCGAGGCGGAGGAAGATCTTTTTGCGCGAATTCTGGCGGCAGTAGAAATTATTGAGGACACACCAAGTCCTGTGGGACATGTGTATGAAAACAGATACACTTTGTGCAATGAACAACAGGGTCGCCACATGGAACCACACTTCTAGTACAACCCCTACAAATCTGTAATACTTATTCTGAAATACAAGGCACACGATATCAAACCTTTTAGAGCTCCGGACTTATTTTACATCGAAATGGTACGTTTTCTGGACATGGGTTCATTATCAAAATGTTATATACTAAGACCCCTCTACAACCCCTAGAAGTCTGTAATACTTATTCTGAAACACTTTTAATTAGATTTAATAGCTTCAATATAAATACAGTAAAAGGAAAATTTAAATTTAAATTTCACTTAAAAATTTCCATCAAAATCCCTTAAAATAATTCACCAAATCAAACATAAATGTAATGCTTTAATATACTAATTTAATCATCATTATTATTATTATTATTATTATTATTATTATTATTATTATTATTATTATTATTATTATTATTATTATTATTATTATTATTATTATTATTATTATTATTATTATTAACATATGGTGCTGAAGTCTGGAAAATTCCTGTCAGGGAAACGAAAAGAATTTTAAGTACAGAAATGGATGTTTAAAGAAGATCAGCTGGAAAATCTAGAATGGATAGAATACGAAATAAAGAAATAAGGGAAATTATGGGTGTACAAGAGGAGCTGGACATCATAGACATTATAGAAAAGAAAAGATTACAGTGGTATGGCCATGTCAAAAGAATGCCAGAGCAAAGTTTGCCTAAAATTGTTATGGAATGGATCCCAATAGAAAAGAGGAAGAGAGGAAGACCGAAGAAAACTTGGATAGAAGGGGTAAAAGCAGCTATGAATAGCAGAGGATTGGAGGAAGATCAATGGAAGGACAGAGAGGAATGGTGTTTGGTTTCCGGAAGACGGCAGCAGCTGCCATGATACCAGATTATTATTATTATTATTATTATTATTATTATTATTATTATTATTATTATTATTATTATTATTATTATTATTACCATTCTAATTATTAAAAGGTATTATTATTTATAACACTTAAATAGCAGTGTTGCCATTACTTATCTAATGTTCTAAAATGTGTAGGAAATAAATGAACAAACATTATAAGTCGAGTTGTATACTTGACGTAACGAGGAAAATGGGAACATCCGCTAGCTAATGAAATTATATCATAGCAACTTTTGCAGCAGAGAGTGGGACAATAAACAAAAAGTTGAGAAAGTCAAGTGTTTGTTTGCTTCAACAAAAACAAGAGGTGTGAGTATTTTCTGCTCCAGTGAACACATTCATTCTTTTCACACAGAATGACGAGGTGTCAGCACTGTCACTCTTCTAACTTCCCAGACTTAATTTCTTACAATTACAACTTCTTACAGCAATTAACAAAAAATATAAAAAAGACCTATTAGCGTAAATCGTCAACTTTTTAAGTTCTCAAACAGATACGCCTATAATTCGTGCAAAAAATTTTAATTATATATATATATATATATATATATATATATATAAACTATGATTTGAGGGAAGTAGATTATACAGGGGATGATTGGAAAGTATTCTCTTAGGATAGGGATGTA
Organism: Diploptera punctata; assembly: GCA_030220185.1. Taxonomy (NCBI): domain Eukaryota; kingdom Metazoa; phylum Arthropoda; class Insecta; order Blattodea; family Blaberidae; genus Diploptera; species Diploptera punctata. Next base: position 2,403,433 of record JASPKZ010001233.1, on the reverse strand, counting down.
TGGAGAGCTTATGTTCGCGCGGCCATGAACCTTCGGGTTCGATAGTGCCAGTGAATTAGTTAGTTTATATATATATATATGTGTGTGTCTCTTAATGTTTGACCAATAACACAATATATACAGGGCTATTTCAGAAAGAAGGAACAGAATTCGGACATGTATTTCTTCCAAACTACAAAAAATAGAAACACAATTCCAACGTTTCTAGAAAGAGAAAAGTTTGAAGTTCCGATTACGGCCCCAATGGCGCTGTTGTTTGAAGTTGCGATCACGGCCGCATTGGCGCTGTTGGATTGGAAGAGGAGGAGCACAAGATCAACTTCATCGCCGCGGCCTCCCAGGTTACTAGATCTAACCTAGTGTGATTTTTATCTGTGGGATTACGTAAAAGACCGTGTTTTTACCTCCCTATGCCTGACACTCTTGAAAATCTCCGGCATCGAATTGTTGAAGCTGTGAATTCGATAACTAAAGACCAGCTGATTTGTGTGTGGCAAAAAATGAGCCACCGTTTTGATATTTATCGTGTAACACATGGTGCTCATATTGAACACATAAAATAGGGAAATTTGAACTTTTCTCTTTCCAGAAACGTTGGAATTCCGTTACTGTTTTTTTTTATAGTTTCGAAGAAATAAATGTTTGAAGTCTGTTCCTTCTTCCTGAATAGTCCTATATATATATATATATATACGTATATCATCATAGTACATTCAGGAATTTAGGCCATTTATTGACCTGTTTCGGCCTCAAGAGAAACACCATCCAAAAGTATTTTGAGTGGATGTCCTGGTCATCTTCTTCCTGCAGGTTGATAGCATAACATTTGATTGGGTATTCTGTGGTCTTCCATTCGATGAACATGTTGCATCCATCTTGACTTATAATCTGAAATTTTGTTTTCTAATGGTTCCATATGTAATTCTTCTAACATGTCTTCATTTTTTTTGTAATCTAGTAGTGTGTAACCTGCAATCCTCCGAAGGTACCTAATTTATATATGCACTAATTTTTGTTTGGACTAATATGATAATTGGGGTTTGAAAATAAATTTAAAATACATTTATATGAAATGTGGAGCAGAAACAAAATATTTAATATTAGAAGATTGGAAGGAGTATACTAGAGGGTGTGAAGAATTTGAGTATTTCGAGGTAAAAGTAGATAAAGAGGATAGATAATAGAGTGACATCAAGAACAGAATAAATAAAGGTAGAGCAACAACAGCAATGTTAAATGGTGTCCTATGGAACAGACATATAACCAGGTAAAATAAGTTACAACTATATAATTCAATAATGAGAAGTACAGTAACATAGGAGCTAAAACAATAAAAAACAAACCTAGTACAAAAACTTATGTCGATACAAATGGATTTATTGAGGAGAGCAGTAAGATGTTCAAAATTGGAAAAAAAATAGAAATGAAGTCATTGTTGTAATTTTACTATAAACACAAAAAACTGAATGAGACGTACATATGAAACTGTCAAGATTTCAAATGATATGTGGAACTATATATAGAACATTAAAGAACAAAACAAGAAGAGATACTAGATTGAAGTTTTATAAAACATTGGCAGTTCCTGCATTACTTTATGGGAGTGAAACTTGGGTAATGACCAAAACATAACAAAGTAGAATACAAAGCGTAGAAATGAACTTCCTTAGAAGAACAAAAAGGCTGCACAAGAATGGAACGGGTAAAGAATGAAGATATAAGAACAGAGCTAAATATATATCCATTGAATGATAAAATCAAAGAATATAAAGAAAAAATGGTTTAGACGTGTAGAAAGAATGAATGTAACAAGATTACCAAAAGCAGCATTTAACTACAAGCCAAGAGTTCAAGGAATGCAGGAAGACGAGTGAAAAGATGGACAGAACAACTGTGAGGCGGAATAGGCAATTTGCTTAGCCCGTGAAGTGAAGAAAAAGAAGAAGAAGTCATATGAGAAAAATGAATATTAAATATTCAATAAATTACAATGATATTAAATTAAATTGTTATGGGCACGTACGACGAATGCAAGAAAAAACGTTACCAGAAAAACATTTGATTAGTGTCCATCTGGTAAAAGAAATAAAGGAAAACCTCGAAACTCGTGGATACAAGAAATAAGAACTGGAATGAGAACCAAAATACTGAAGGACATGGAGTGGATGGAAAGAGGCGAGTGGAGAAGGAAAATAAAACTTTAGACACAGAAAGATGAGTAAACATTGAAAATCTGTATACAAAAACTTTATTTCACGTCATATTTGGCTTTCATTGCTAAATGTCAAAATTTAATTACAACATTGAAAATAAAAAAAAACCTTACTGCTATAAACAACAATAAAAATAAATATATGGTCACATATAGAAATACATATAATGGAAGTGGATAGTTAATGACAAATGAGGGATATTTTGCAGAAGTGGCTGAGTTAAAATATCGGAACAAATAGGAATGAGATTCACAAAGAAATTAAACGCAGGCTCAATTCTGGAAATCCGTGCTATTATACAATACAAGGACTTTTGTCGTTCCAATTTCTCTAAAAAAACGTTAAATTGAAAATATGGAAAACTGTTATTCTCCCAGTTATATTATATGGATGCGAAACATGGTTTCTTACTTTAAGGGAGGAAAGGAGATTACGAGTTTTTGAGAAACAAGTTCTTAGAAAAATTTCTGGACCAAAAAGAGATGAACAGACAGAAGAATGAAGAAGACTGCTTAATAGTGAACCAAATGATCTTTATTGGAACCAGATATAGTAAGAAGAGTTAATTCTTGTATAACTTGTGACAGGACGTGTGGCATGTAAGAAGAATCGAAGAGAAGCATGGATACTTCTTGTAAGAAAACAAGAGGTAAGGTGCCCAGTACGGCCAAGAATAAGGTGGGAGAATAATATTAACCATGATTTGAGGAAAGTACATTGTATAAGGGATGATTGGAAAACATTAGCTTAGTTGTATGGAGACCTGATGTCCGTGCGACCATGAACTTAAGGACTTATATAATACCAGTGATTTAGTTTTTAGTTAGACGATGAACAGGTATGAACGGCTTATAGAAAGGACCCGGGGAGGATGATCTTGAAACTTATACACGTGTAGATGAAGCTCTAGTCGGCCGTGATGGACTAGTGATTATGTTCCTTGCCTCTGGTCCCGAGGATCGCGGCCAGTGACGATGGACTTTTTATGACGGAAAAACCCAAGGAGCAAGTCATCAGGGAGAGACTTTAGGCCGTGTGTCCCGAGTCTGTAGATTTTCAGGCTCGTAAAAGATCTTTAAGCCTAAATAAAGATGCATGTAATCAAAATTTACCGACATTGTTCATCCTAGCAATACCTTAGTTGCCTACTAGATGTCTCATTGTGTCGGTATGTTGACCCCACACCATTCATGTTAACTTCAGGAAAGTAAGCATAATTTAAATCTTAAATCAAACCTCATAATGACAATATCAGTGATGACTGAAGTCTGAATACGAATCAAAATGGCCGACAGTTACTTAACTTCAACACCGGATTTTAACGTATATAATTAGAAGACTCAATATGAGGTGAGATGTAAAGCATTTTAATTTAAATCTCAGATTAAACCTCATACAGATATTTCCTAAAAAGTTCGATATAATTCAGTTAACTTAGTCTACTAATTTCTAACAATAGGAATGGCTAACGCCCAACATTGGACTATTACGCCATTTCAAAAAATGAAGCATTAAGCTAACAAATTTAAAACAATTTTTGCACGATATTGCGTTTTGCACTGTAGAATAAACGAATGAGAAAGGGACAGTGAAATAGATGGATGCAACATTGTTCAACTTTTTTCTTTTTATTTTTTCCATCCTGCTTCATTCTTCGCGATACTGTTCCAAGGAGAAATAGAAGAGATTTTTACCTCTACTTTATATATATAAAAGAATATTTAGACCTCTTAGTTTAGGAATATATTTTTTTACTTATGTCGGTGTTATTTACTTATTTCGGTGTTGCCAACCTATAAATAACTAAATAACAATATTGTAATATTACAAATTACCTACCTAGGACGGGAAGTAAAACCACTGCCCTTTATGTATACTCCGTACAATGCAGATACAAAAATATATCCAAAAGGTAGTGTTAATATACATTATACGAAACAATCACAGCATTTTAAATGAACTGAAATTTACTGAAAACAATAAATTCGTATTTGCCGCCATTTTATATCTGATTGGCGTCACGGCCTGCTGTAGTATCAACTAAATTATTTTCCGCATTTCGCTTATATACATTGGCTAGACTGCTAACGTCAATCAGTTGTTTATAATTAACGCAGATATTTCCAACAAAGATGTTATTATTTTATTATTATTTATTATTTTGAAAAAACCATCATGCAAAAAATGATGTACAACACACGTTTGTGAAGTGTTTTACAGAATCACGACAATTAAAAAACTCGCTATCGCTCGCTTTTTAATCATTTCCTCACTTATGTAAAAACCATTTCCCAACCTCGCATTGTACCACAGGTACGTTAAAAAGACAACTGTTTTTTCCAAGTATTTACGACAGAATAAAATGTCAATACGTTGTTCCAAATTTTATACTAACACAATTCCTCACTGGGCAGGTAAATTTCGCCAATACCTCCAGAGATTCAACATCAGAGAAAATTCAAGCTGTAATTGTGGTATTAGCAACCAAAGCGTTGAACATATTTTCTTTGATTGTCCTTTGTTCTGAAACGAAAGATTCGGATTCTCATGTCTTCTAAATAACACCGCATGTTGAAATGAACCGCCCATTACAGAAGTGATTATGACAGAAAATAACTACAGACTTTTTAATGTTTTTATACATAACTAATATATAAAAATGAATACTTGTTTGTTTGTTTGTTCGTATTTTATGCGCTGCCATATCGTTCATCCGATTGTGATGGGATTTTTGCAAAATATTCAGGATATTCCCGGGAAGGTTATAGGCTATAAGAGAGGTTCAATGCTGAAGCCCTTCACCCTTAAAAATCACCCTCTGTAGTGAAAAAGTAAAATAAAAATGGCTTTTTGTACGCTTAAATGGCTTACGCTGCCTAAGCCATAATAAATACACCAAATTAATGTACACAGAATTGAATATCTCAAAAAACCCTACAAAAAAATCCCGCGACAGCATATGTTTATCTTTTATGGATAACTTACAATAACCATTTTTGTCTTTCATAGATGCCAAGAAGATCGGGATAAGTAGATTCCCGGGCAAGTAGAGCAGCAGCACGGATAACTCGAAATAACGAATTTTGTCTTTCAACTCATTTATGCCAAGTACATCGGGATACGTAGATTCCCGGGCAATGCCGGGTAATCAGCACGGGGCATCTAAAAATAATAACGATGTAAATTTATAATTATTTTTCCTTTTACTTATTCAACTAAACGTAAAAACACATCACTTATTTAGGCGTAGCAGCGCATGCCGGATATTAGCTAGTAGTTCATAAAAAGCTTTTATTTTATATAAAATTATATAATGACTCACAATTTTGTAACAAACTATAACCCTAACGTACCTTAGGCGAAATAGGGTTTATAAATTTCAGATATTGAATAATAATAATAATAATAATAATAATAATAATAATAATAACATTGCATTGTAATAGGCTATAAATATACTATTAAGCGTATTAAATTATGAGTGTATTTTTTTTGTTCAATAACACTACGTTGTGCATTACGACAATCTAGTATTCTCTCCTGGCATGGCGTTATTGTAACTCACTTCTGAGTTGGGGCGCATATAAGGCGAAGTTACGCTTCCCCGATGATATATGATAGGTGGTAATGAAGCGCCAGAAGAGGCCTTAATCCCAAACTTAATGAATATGTTAATGATAATGATGATGATGGCCAGATGATGTTCGAGGACAGTTGGGGCCATAAAGTTTCCTGATATTTTAATTTATGTTGAGTTGTTTTTGACTCACCTCACACTTCTTAACTCCCTCGCAGACTCGAGTTTCTTCACTGTATTTGTGACATTCTCAATGCTGTATCACGTTCACAGCATTGAGAATGTCACAAATGCAGTGAAGAAACTCGAGTCTGCGAGGGAGTTAAGAAGTATGAGGTGAGTAAAAAACAACTCAACATAAATTAAAATAAACCTCATAGTGTTATTTCCTATCCACATAACTTAATTCCTGACATTTGTCTTATAGGTGAGGTAAAAACTCCGAAGAAACCATCACCCAGGGATACTTGTCCCGACGGGGATCGAACCCGGGACCGCTGCGTGACAAGGCAGCACGCTACCTCAAGACCAGAGCGTTGGACATGATTGTAAAAATAATTATCATTATTTGGATTGGAAGCAGCTGAGATACAATTTTTAGGAAATATAGCAGGATATACTCTGCTGGATAAGAAAGAAATGAAGATATAAGAAAGGAACTAAATATTTTCAAACTTACAGACCGAATAATTAAATATAGGAACGACTGGAAAGAACTTATTGATAGAATACCAGAAGGAAGATTTCCAAAATTATTGCTAAATTATAAACCGCGCGGAAGGAGAAATGTTGGTCGCCCACACAGAAGATGGTCTGAACAATTTTAACAATTCTAGCTTTCATGAAACCGGAACGAGCCAACAAGCTTAATCCTTGGAAGATGATGATGATGATGATCGTTATTTATTGAACAGCTCTCGTATATAAGAGGACAGCTGTAGATATTAACTTTTACTGCCGCTCTGAACTGTGTGTGCGGTGTGTTTCAAAAAGATGAGTATCTGTTTGGAAAGTGAGTGTGTTGCATTTTGATTGAAAATACCACAATCACTATTTAACACGTACTAGAAAGGTAATTTCCAAGTTAACGCTTACAGTGTGAAAATCTGAACAGAAGCCTTTCACTCATCGCACCTGGGCGTCACAACAACAAACTAATTTCTCATATCATTCACTCCTATTGGAATAATCTGAAGGATTTAAGGAAAGATCGACCTAAGTCCCATAGGTCGTGTCACTATAGGGCCTGGGTAGAGAGTTCCATGTAAAAGTACATATAAGGTGAGATGTCAAACTAACTTAATGAATAGAATAGATTTATTTAGCCTGGTGGAGTTAAGACCATGTGACCTCTTCCACTCACCAGGACAAACATATGTTACATATAAATACAAAAAATACAATAATAGTCATACTAAACAATTAATTATCATAAGTAATGCTACGAATGATTTCCAAATTATCGATAAATTCACGACTCACGAAGTGAGGAGTGAATTTATCTAGAGAATTTGGAAATCAAGAGTGGCATTTGTTAGGACTATTTAACGAATAAAATTAAGCTGTTTACTCACAAATCATTATATGACTATAGTTATTTTAAAATATTTATATATTTAATGTAAACGGCGATGTTTGAAAACAAATGAGAAACGATAGGTACGCTTAATCTGCTTCTTTTGTTTATCACTGCAACCAGATCATATTATTTATTGCCAAAGGAACGCAATATAGTAAGAATGCTCTCTAGTGGAGAAAAAATGAAACACACCAAACTGTATATTAATTAATTTCTGATGTCGTATGATGTAAATATGACAATTATATTTTTCTGGATTGTTACCTGGGAAAAAATACATTTAAGAAAGTGCAAACAGTGGTTTCTTTTTTTGGTGGTATAATCAATTGCTACAAATGTCTTTATATTAACTCCAACATGCGGCATGTGTTGACATTCATGCACTATATATACAATCTGGTAGCCGTATTTCTAACAGGCTCAGTCACTGCAAAATAATGGTCAGACCTGTTCAGAATATTAAAAAGGAGAAACTTTCTTTAATATGATAAACAGAAATCTATGCTTTTCATACAAGACATTAGGTAAATATATTAACGAATCTTAAATCTATTTTTATTAAATAATGAAAAAACACATTATTAATTTTTAAAAAGTAATATTAGTGAGTTGTTTCTGTTAGTAATTTTATATTCAATTTGTTTCTGAAAGAATGGAAATAAAAGTAACTCAAGCTTAAGTTATGATACCTCTGTAATTTGAATATGTGGATGAGAGACCAGTAGTCGGTTGGTAGGTAAAAAGCCTTCCAGACCTATCGCGCCATGCAGCATATAATTAAACAGGGTGTCCCTAAATTCACTGTCCATTTTAATGAAAAAAAGACAATGATAGGGAAAATCAATATTATTCTGAAGTTTTACACATATTCTACTGTATTTTTATATGGCCCTCATCTAGGTAAAAACACATACTCCATCTTTCAGCTGTGAAATGTAATGTAGACTTTAATATTTAAACCGTAAGAATGTCTGCTTCGGTGATACGTTTTCATAAATCAAGCAAACTGCCGGTACTTAAATTTGTTTACAAATAGACGAATGTGTGCTCTTGTTGTGGCTGGTTTACGGAATGTATGGGTAAATTGAGCTCTGACGTCTTCATATGACTATTTAACTCATGCCCCAAATGGGAGTCAATGACCAATCACGTTTCAATGATTTCTGTTTTACAACCAATCAGAGTCGTGTTTCACCAAATATTTATCAGTGTTATAATTACCATATTAAAGAAAGCTCCTCCTTATAATATTGCGATCCTTTGGCAATAAATAGTATGATCTGGTTGCAGTGATAAACAAAAGAAGCAGTAGAAGCGTACCTATCGTTTCTCATTTGTTTTCAAACATCGCCGTTTACAATAAATATATAAATATTTTAAAATAACTATAGTTAAATAATGATTTGTGAGTAAACAGCTTAATTGTATTCGTTAAATAGTCCTAACAAATGCCACTCTTGATTTCCAAATTCTCTAGATAAATTCACTCCTCACTTCGTGAGTCGTGAATTTATCGATAATTTGGAAATCACTCGTGGCATTACTTATGATAATACACGTACCTGTGCACAAACAACGGCAACCCGTTCTTCCGTGCTAAACATGTTGCACCAAGCTAATAGTGGATGCAAAGAAAAGGAAAAAATTATGTCCTCTTTATTCAATGCCACTAGAATGTGATTTCGACATTTCTGGTATTCTCTCCTTACATTAATATTATAATGATATTATGAAAAGAAAAATTAATGTTTGAACCAAGAATCGAACCGTGGACCTCTAGCTCTCCGTCCACGGTTCGATTCCTGGTTCATACATTAATTTTTCTTTTCACAATAGCATTATAATATTATAATATGATCCATTATTGGAACAGTGTTAAAATATCAGAATTGTAAAATATTAAATCTCATTACATTGACGTATTTTAGCCCTTTTCTCAGGTTGGGGCGTATGGAAGGCGTGGTTACTTTGTCCCAATGATATATGTGATGATGATAGTAATGATGCGCCAGGAGAGACCTTAATCCTAAACTTAATATAATGAGGTGAATGATAAATGATGATAATTATGGCCAGATGATGTTCGGGGATCGTTTCGGCCTTAAAGTTTCCTGACATTTGTCTTACAGGTGAGGAAAACCTCGAAAAAAAACCTCATCCAGGAATTTGTCCTTACCGGGGTTCGAACCCGGGCCCGCTGCGTGAGAAGGCAGAACGCTACCTCGCGACCACAGCAGCGTTTTCATGGAAATGTATAGTGACTTTAGGACACCTGTACAATTGTATTTTCGATTACAATTTCTGCTCAAATTGGATTCATGCTTTTAAAACCATACTTTTGTTTTCATCCGTAAAATTCTCATGTTAATGTGTGTGGGAAAATAATGCAATTATGTAAAAAAAATATAATTTACTATCGTTTTCACTTAAACAGCTCGCAATTATCTGTCGTCGAGTTTCCCTAATGGGACTTTTTACATACAACACGACAATGTAGAGAGACCCTGCCTGAGAGAGACAAATACGTAATTGAGCAGACAGTTCTTGCTTGAGGTACTTGTATTATACATACACATGCACCCAAGTCTTTAAAAACATAATTATGGTGTTGCAACCTTAATTACTCTGGCACTCCGGGCCACGCTGTGACCTACTTGTTCTCACTAGAAAACATCGCGCCATTAACAACCCTAAGTCTTCGTACAACCAACAACAAATATGTCTTCAGAGTATCTTCAGAATTTCGCAAGGCATGATAATAATAATAATAATAATAATAATAATAATAATAATAATAATAATAATAATAATAATAATAATAATAATAATAATAATAATAATAATAATCATCAACATCATCATTTTCCTCCTTTCAAGGATTAAACATTATCGGTTCGTTCCGGCTCCAAGTATCATAGCTGCTGTGTCCATCTATTTTTCCTCCTCTCGGTTGATAGTTCAGACTTTTCCTAGGCAATATGTTGGTATTCATTCTGCAGACATATTCATACCATTTTGTCCTATATTCTTCTATTTTATCTGTCAAACTGAATAGGCCTATGTGTAGTTCTTTTCGAATATCTTAGCTTCGTTTTTTATCCATTAGAGTAGGCCACAAATCGTAAATATTTGATTTCTGAGGTTTCTGTTCTTTTAATTGTCTGTATATTCAGAGTCCATATTTCTGAATCATACCAAATTGCAAGGCACTGCTAATACTTTATAAAATTTTTAATGTGTTACTTTTCTTACTTTCTTTCCCAGTGTTCTTTTAAGGGTGTCACATAAATATTGAAATATTTGTAATTTATTATTTTTGTCTTTTCTCTATTACAGCCTAAAGATACACCTAGGTATTTGAAATATTTTACTTGTTCTAGCGTTCTGTCATTCAGTACTATTTTTCTTAATAATAATAATAATAATAATAATAATAATAATAATAATAATAATAATAATAATAATAATGCCATTCAGTACTATTTTTCTTAATAATAATAATAATAATAATATAATCATAATAATTATAATACTAATATTAATAATACATAAATAACGTATATTAAATACTTAATAGAAGGTTATATAAGATACTAGCCAATACCCGGCGTGCGCTACTGCACATAAATACATTTAATGTATCCTTATATTTAGTTAGTCCACCGCTGTGGTCTCGAGGTAGCATGCTGTCTTGTCAAGCAGCGGGCCCGGATTCGATCCCCGGTCGGGGCAGTTTTTCTGGGTGAGGTTTTTATCGGGGTTTTTCATCAGCTGTAAGACAAATGTCAGGAAAACTATAAGGCCCAAATGGTCCCCGAAATCGTATGGTCATCATCATCATCCTTCACCGGTGTGGAAAGCAACGGGAAGCTACCACACTTACAATTCCCTAGTAAAGTTGCAAGCATAGCATGAAAATGTCTGCCTTCGGGCAGAATTACTATGGATGGATATTTAGTTAAACAGGTAAAAAGAAAATAATTTATTATAAATGTATATCGTAGTGCCAGTGAGTTAGTTAGTTATCAGTTTATGCGTTGTTTGTTCGGGTTAGAGGAAGATTCGCCGGTTTAAGGGTAGTCTTGCCGTTTTAGATGTAGTTGATCGGTTTTCGGTTAGTTCTCTCGTTTCAGTGTCAATTTCACCAATAGAGGTAACTGCGTTACTCCAGAGGTAAAACTGTCGTAATACAGTTATCTATGTTTAATTAATGTTGGGAAGTAAACATTATGAGGTATAATCATTAAAATTCATCGGAGAACATATTGTTTAAACAACTCACCTCATAGGATGCATGCTTCCATGATATCGCGATTTCAAACATAGTCATGTTCATCTTCAGCCATAACTCCGACTGACTGAAGAATTTCGTCAGTCGGAGTTATGGCCGATGATGAACATGACTATGTTTGAAATCGCGATATCATGGAAGCATGAATCCTATGAGGTGAGTTGTTTAAACAATATGTTCTCCGATGAATTTTAACAGTTATCTATGTTGGTGAAACCGACCTTTAGAGGTAGTTTGATCGGTTTACTTGTGGTTTCCACAATTGAACCGATGTTTAATTTATTTGTGCATCTCATTCCTCTTGTAATTAGTGTTCCTAAGAATTTGAATTCAAGCATTTCTTCAAAATTTCTCTCTCCCCAATTAATTTAAGAATTACTTGTGGTTTCCACAATTGAGCCTATGTTTAATTTATTTGTGTATCTCATTCCTCTTGTAATTACTGTTGCTAAGAATTTGAATTCAAGCATTTCTTCATAATTTCCCTCTCCCCAATTAATTTAAGAATTAAAATGTTCAATAATAACAACAATAATTAATCTTTTCTCAGTCAAAAAAATCAACTTATACAAGTCGAATTAAATTTTTTTGACTGAGATAATGATTAATTAATGTTTCTATTATTATTATTATTATTATTATTATTATTATTATTATTATTATTATTATTATTATTATTATCTACTCTCAGGGAATAATATTTATAAAAGCATATTAAATAAAATGTTTAATCCTGACGGATTTCGAAACGGGACCCGCTAGTCAGGAAACCGGAATGCTACCACGTGAGCCAGCACGGCGGACCTGAAAAAGATACATGGCATGGAATAATAGTATATTACAATGCGAGGTTGGGAAGCGGGTAAAACACTTCACAAACGTGCGTTGTACATTTTTTTTTTTTTTTTGCGCGATGGTGTTTTCAAAATAATAAATAATAGTAAGATAATATATTTGTTGGAAATAGCTGCGTTCATTATAAACAATTGACTAACGTTAACAGTGTGGGCAATATTTATTAGTTGAAACTACAGGAGGCCGTGGGACGAAATTAGTGATAAATGGCGGCAAGTAGGTATTTATTGTTTTATATTGTTTCAAATAAAGTTCAGTTAATTTAAAATGCAGTGATTTATTTCGTATAATGTATATTAACACTACCTTTTGGATATTTCTTGTATATACATTGTGTGTAGTAAACATAGAGGGCAGTGGTTTTACTTTCCACACGCGTATTTGTAATATGTAATATTACAGTATAGTTATTTTATTACAGTATAGTTATTTAGGTTGGCAACCCCGAAATTTAGGAAGTTGAACTTTCAATTAATGTCGCCGTTGCTGTAAGTACGACAAAACGCACTATCGCGTAAAAAAAAACATTTGCTTCATATAAACACATATTTATGTTGGCAAATTAACATTCATTCTGCAGATGGATTTTTTTGCGGTTCTTACAAGGTTGTACAATCTGCAACTTGCAATTAGGTGTTTTGGATACAAGGTTCCATGTTGATGTAGGTCAAATCATGTGACAATTTGCAATACGCAAGAGTGAAGGGTAGAATTATTCCCTGGCATCCCATCACGGGTAAAGTCTTCCTTTCATCAGGAACTGGGGCGATTTCTCCGAGGCGATGATGATATTCAAGTACCAGGGAGTGAAAGGATGTGAATGTATGGTGGGGAACCGATAATCAACTCGCTTCAACCAGGGTGTACAACCTTATCCGCATTCTAGTAATTATAGACTCTTCGCTAGTCAATCAAATGTGCTATTTTGTTTAGCGAAACGGACACATAGTTAAGAGTAATGTACTGTGGATGCTCCGTCCTTCCAGAAACTCTATCGCTTCAATTATATATATATATATATATATATATATATATATATATATAACCTAATCACTTCATGTTCAAATGCTCAATGCATATCCCCAGAAAAGGCATTTAAGTCACCATAAAGTATATTGTCTATTTTCAGATATTCAAAACGAACAGAATATAACGGTATTTAAGATCTCAATATGGGTGAAAGCCAAAACACTTTCCTCTTCTATTCATAAATGTTAACAAAACATTATCCTGCCAAGGGATGTACAAAAATTGAAAAATATATAACAGCAGAGTTAAGCGAGTGTACCTCGACGTCTGAGTTGAAGGCCATTTAACTGCCGGCGAGTGTATCTCGTCTTCTGAGGCAAATGGGTTAAAGGCAACGAGTCCGGCGTGTTGGCTCAGCTAGTAGCATGCCTCCTTCGTGACTAGTGGCGCCGAGTTCAATACCCAAGCATTTTTTTAAAGAGATGGAACTTTTATAATAATCTATCTTCGAGTTTTTACAGCTGCTGCCGTCATCCCGTGCCAAACTTCCAAAGCCTACATTCTTGTGCTTCTTCAATGCTTAGCCCTCTTGCTTGCATTGCTATCTTCATGTTTTCAATTCATGTTAACTTTGGTCTCCCTCTTTTTTATTCCTTATCAGTTGCCATTGATATAATTGTTTCGGCCACCGTTCATCTTTCCATTCTTAAAATATGTCCTAACCATTGCAATTCCTTCTCCTCAATTCTTTCAATTATGCTTTCTTCTGCTTCCATTATGTTTCTAACTTCCTTATTTGTGACATGTTCTAATTTTGACTTTCTGAATCTTTATAATACGCCTAATAATATTTTTTATTAAGGATTTTCTCCAAATTACAGTAGTTGTCCTTCAGCCCAAATGTATTTTCTATTCTCAGTATCTTCTTTTTTGAGGTCTCTGCTGATCATGTTTCTTATCACTTCATCCATCCACTGTTCCCTTGGTTTCCCTCTCCTCCTCCTGTCTTCAGCTTTCCAATCCAGCATCATTCTTGGGATTATTTTATTGTCCATCCTCTTCAGATGCCCATGCCATTTCTATTTTTGTTCTTCTATTACTTCTATAATTCATCCATCCATAGTAATTCTGCCCGAGGGCAGGTCTTTCATTGCAATCATAGCATTCTCGTGCTATGCTTTGCAGCTTTACTAGGTAGCTTCCCGTTGCTTTCCACACCGGTGAAGGATGATGATAATTATAAGGATGATAATGATGGTCGGATGATTTTCGGGGACCATTGGGCCCTAGGCTTCCTGACATTTGTCTTACAGATGAGAAAAAAACCGAAAAAAAACTCACCCAGGAGCATGCCCCGACCAGGAATCGAACCCGGGCTCGCTGCGTGACAAGGTAGCACTACCTCGAGACCACAGCGGTGGACATACTTCTATAATGTTATGTTTAATATTCATTATTTCTCTAATTTTCTGGTTCTGATTTTCTCTTTTCTTGATTTTCTTGATGCCCTTCGCCAAAAATCCATCTCTGTTGTCAATAATGTTCTTGCTTTTTGTCTATCTAAAGCCCAGGTCTCTGCACCATACAACATAACACTTTGTACTAATGACTTAAACATCAATGTCTTGGTTTTATTTATAACACTTTTACTCCATATCACTGAATTTAGCATTCCAATTCCTTTTATTCCTTCGCTAATTATTTCCTCAATTTCACTACAACTTTTCCCATTTTATTCTAAAATTCATCCTAAATATTTGAATTTATCAACTTTCTTAATTTCCACAAATGCACATTGTAATTTCTCTCCATTCTCTAGTTCTGTCGTGAGATATTAAATTTTCTTAATATTTATATTTAATCACCATTTCTTGTATTCTTCAATTAATTTCCTTCTCATGTATGATGCATCATCCGTATCATAAGTAATCACAACTGGGTCGTCTGCAAATAATACATGGTTTAACACATATTGTTGATTAATTGGAATTCCCATTGGTTTACATTTTCTAGTCCAGTTTCTTAATAATAATAATAATAATAATAATAATAATAATAATAATAATAATAATAATAATAATAATAATAATAATAATAATAATAATAATAATAATAATAAATATATCATAATGACGTAGCCCATCGTTCAGCCACAGTCTCTCCTTTGTTTGGAGATACTAAACCAAGTTAATTTTTAGTTACTTTATTTGCTCACCGATGTCATGAGTGGCATGCGTTTAACACACCAACACAATGAGACATCTAACAGTCAACTAATGTATTACTAGGACTTTGAGGTCGGTATTTTGCTTAGAGGTCTCTTTGTTCAGGCTTAAGGATCTTTTACGAGCCTGAAAATCTTCAGACTCGGAACAGACGACTTAAAGTCCCTCCCGAAGGACTTGCTCCTTGGATGTTTCCTTCCTAAAAAATCCATCGACCCCCGTTGGGTTGGGACCCACGACCCTCGGGACCAGAGGCAAGGAGCATAACCATTAGCCCATCGCGGCCGACAATAATAATAAAGAGTAAATATTAATAACTGGAATTGAAAAAAAAGTCATACGAGAAAAAAATAATATTAAATATGCAATAGTAGATTATATATAAGTCCACCGCTGTGGTATCGAGGTAGCGTGCTGCTTTGTCATGCAGCAGGCCCGGGTTCGATCCCGGTCGGGGCTGTTTTTCTGGGTGAGGTTTTTATCGGGGATTTTCCTCACCTGCAAGACAAATGTCAGGAAAACTTTAAGGCCCAAACGATCCCCGAAATCATATGGCTATCATCATCATCAATCTTATCATTGTCACCATCACCATCCTTCACCGGTGTGGAAAGCAACGGGAAGCTACTACACCTACAATTCCCTAGTGAAGATGCAAGCATAGCATGAAAATGCTATGAATGCAGTAAAGGACCTGTCTTCGGGCAGAATTACTATATATATATATAACTCCTTTCAAAAAACGTTAAACTGAAAATATATAAAACTATTATTCTACCAGTTATATTATATGGGTGCGAAACATGGACTCTTACTTTAAGGGAGGAAAGGAGATTACGAGAATTCGAGAATAAAGTACTTAGGAAAATTTTTAGACCAAAGAAAGATGAACAGACAGGTGAATGGAGAAGACTACATAACAATGAACTACATGGTCTTTATAGAAAGCCAGATATAGTAAGAACAGTTAAGTCTCGTAGACTGCGATGGGCAGGCCATGTTGCACATATGGGGAATGAAAGACTTGCATGGAAGCTTCTTGTAGGAAAGCCAGAGGGAAAACGCCCAGTTGGTAGACTAAGAATGAGGTGGGAGAATAACATTAACTATGATTTGAGGGAAGTAGATTATACAGTGAATGATTGGAAAGCATTAGCTCAGGATAGGGATGTATGGAGAGCTTATGTCCGTGCGGTCATGAACCTATGGGTTCGATAGTGCCAGTGAGTAAGTATATATATATATTGCCAAAGTCAAAACAGTTATATACGATTTTCTCCTCTGATTGTCAATCGATTTTTTAGTAGCTATTGACGAGTTTTAGTTTTATCGATAAAACAATGTGGAAACAGTTCTGCCATTCTTAACTGCAAGGCAGTTTTTATGGAAAATCTCCATGGTGCAAGAGTTAATTTTTTTCCAGAGAAGTATATGATGTACAAAGGCCATGTTAAAAAAAAACGTCTGCCTTTTTAACTGCAATGCACTAAAATCCAGTGCCAAAGCTCCCATTTAAACAACAGGGAGGTAATACATGCACATGTGTTAATAATAATCCTGCCAGTTTAAAGGTGACATGTGGTCAGCAAGATGGGTCCCGCAGCCATTATAGCTGGCATTCTCAATGTGGAGCCGCTATCAAAATTCCTCACGATGCTGGGTGCTAACTTACAAATACTAACTCCCTTCATCGGTTACACTCCAACATAAATATAGGCTACATATTTTGTGAGGTAATCATATTTCTGATTCAGTTATGATTATGGTCATTTAAACCGATTTTTAGTAAGTATTGACGAGCTTTAGTGTTATCAATAAAACATTTTTGGAAACAGTTTTTTTTTCTACCTTCGACACAAAACAGTTAAGTATCTTCTTCTCTTGTGTTTGTCAACCGATTTTCTTTTTATACACATGCTGTATATAATAATAATAATAAAACGTTCAGTACAATGTCAAATAAAGTAAAATACAATTTAAAACTAACAAAGTCTAATATAATATAAAGTGAGATAATAAGTTCGGTGACGTATTATTTATGGTCGAATTTCGACCAATGGGCGAACACTAGTCCTTTATAGACTTCTAAACTGTCCAACCGAACTTCGTGAAAATTTGTATGTTCAGGTTTTCAGATGTGGCGAATGTTTAGCCATTATCTATTATGTTCTAAAATCATTAGGTGTAGGAGTTCATCTGAAACGAAAGTTTAAATTTGCTCTAGCTGTTACGATTTTCGAGTTTCACAACAAAACACAGCACATCCTATTAAAATAAGCCGAAGTAGATATTATTAAAAAATGAGCGAAATCAGACAATTAGTAGTGGAGGATTACTTGAAATCAGAAATTAAAATCTGCTAAACGACTGGACCGAGATATATTGTGTTTGTTTAAATGGGTCCCTGGATGGTTTAGATTCGCAATTGAACCCGGTATATGGCGCTGCGATCGGGTTATAGGCTAAGATGTTTTATGTCAAATGTGTAGTCATTTGCATTACCGACATATTCCGCGCGACTACAATGTAACGTCATAATGCAAGCTTCTTGAACCACAACAGAGGCAGCAAGCTTATTAATTAATTAATTTTACGGTAAAAATGTTACTTATATTTGTATCGATAGGCTATAACACGAGAACTGAACGTTGGGACAAGTAAATGTCTGCCGGGTCCGCTAGTATAAGAGTGAAGCAGTTAAATTGGTATGAACATGTACGAATGTGTAGTCTTCTCAATCCACCTGTCTGTTCAACTGTCTTTGCTCCAAAAATTTTCCTAAGAACTTGATTCTCAAATACTCGTAATCTTTTCCACTCCCTTAAAGTAAGTGTCCATGTTTCGCAATAATATTATATAACTGGAGAATAACAGTTTTATACATTCTCATTTTAACATTTTTTTAGACATAAATAATATAAATAAGGCTCTGAGTAGTAAAATAAAGCATCATAAAATGCCTTTTGTTACATTCATTCTCGATTAATAATATTTTAAATTTTAACACTGATTCACAAAAGAATATGTCCTATAATAGTTGTTGTGAGACAAGATTTAACCTGAATATAATTTAAATGTTTCATAATATTATTTTAACAAAACTTTCTTGCGTCATTAATATATAATATACATACTGATATAAAAATATTTTTAATTATAAAGGTAACATTATTGCGACAAAACATGCATTAGACTGAGAGTCTTGCAGTCAGAACTCCTGACTACAGTCCATGAGGTATCAGATTAGATTCCTGATCAAACTACAGATGATTTTTAAAGGGTTATTCTGTTGTCGCTATCATTTCCTTCTATTTTGAACGTTTTCTAACGCTTCTTAAAACACTGCATATAATTCATAAGTAATAAGAGAAACTTTTAATAGTTCATAAGAATTTTTCGAAGTTCTTGTCGTTAGATGGCAGCACATTATCTGTGAAACATATTCTACGATATATTTGAGATAGCCTAAAGAAAAATGTAAATAAATTAAAACACATATATTTTCCATACCTCCCCAATTTGGGGATATCTATTTATTCTTATCCATACTCATTTCTTGCACAATTAATCACTAGGTGATGCTGTTTTCTGTATTTGTACAAACTGCGCGTAATATGTTCTGACGTCATAATGATGATGAATATGTGGCGTAATATGTATGGGGATTCTATTGTTATATAGCTCCTGTACAACGTTTATTAGTAAGGAAATTATACATGATGTATATAAGGCTTATACATTGTATAACTAAACAACTGTATAAGAGATGTTTATTAGTAAGACCATAAGTATACAACACATAATAAAATACTCTGAATGTAGATAAAATATTGTACACAACACGTTATAAAATTATGTTTAGTTACTAGTTGCTCCTAGAACATTCCCTTCGGTCGTGTTCTAACTTGGGCATCTCGTTACTAAACCTCTGTTTTTTTTATATTAAGTCGTCTAAATAACTATTAGATGTTGATTGTAAAGAGTGGAGTATTCATGCTGGCTATGATCAGGCACCTGTGAACGAGTGATTGTGCAGTTGTTAGAAATAACAGCCCTCATATCGGAATGAATGAATTGCAAACTATATTACGTATTGTTGTCCTCTACCATGACCTCATGCGCATCACTTTCTCTTCAGCGTTACACTGCAATTCTAATGAAGCAGCACAGCTCTCCCTTTCAAGTCAACACCTAGTTCTCAGCTCATGACGTAATTACACTAATTCGTACAGCCTCATTCAGCACCAGGGAGAAAGGTCTCTAAGTACAGAGTGTAACTAAATTCAATACTCCCACTTCTAGGGACAAACAAGACATCACAACAAAAGGTTTTAAGGGAATTCTGAAAGAATTTAGTTTCTTCTCATGAAACGATGTTTTAATTTTTTTACAGAACTTCACCGATCCTAGCCAGTAAACATAGAATATGATCATGAATAAATAAATAAATAAATAAATAAATATATATATATATACATATATATAGAGTCCACTGCTGTGGTCTCAAGGTAGCGTGCTGCCTTGTCACACAGCGGGCTCGGGTTCGATTCCCGGTCGGGACAGGCTCCTGGGTGAGGGTTTCTTCGGTTTTTCCTCACCTGTAAGATAAATTTCAGGAAGCTTAGGGCCCAACGGTCCCCCAAAAACCATTCGGTCATCATCATCATTATCATCATTCATCACCGGTGTGGAAAGCAACCGGAAGCTACCACACCTACAATTCCTTAGCAAAGCTGCAAAGCATAGCATGAAAATGCTAGGATTGCTGTGAAAGAACTGCCCTCGGGTAGAATTACTATAGAATAGAATATATATATATATATATATATATATATATATATATATATATTCTATTCTATAGTAATTATATATATATATATAATCATCATTATCCGGTATCATGACAGCTGCCGCCGCCTTCCGCAAACCAAGCGCAATTCCTCTCAGTCCATCCATTGACCTTCCTCCAATCCTCTGATATTCCTAGCCGCTTGTACACTTTGTATCCAAGTTTTCTTTGGTCTTCCTCTCTTCCTCCTTTCCATTTGGATTCATTCCATAATAATTTTAAAACAATCTTTGCTCTGGAATTCTTTTGACATGGCCATACCATTGTAATCTTTTCTTTTCTACAATGTCTATGATGTCCGGCTCCTCTTGTACACCCATAATTTCCTTTATTTCTTTATTTCGTATTCTATTAATTCTAGATTTTCCAGCTGATCTTCTTAAAACATCCATTTCTGTACTTAAAAATCTTTACATTTCCCTGGTAGGAATTTGCCAAACTTCAGCACCATATGTTAAAACGCTCTGAACTATGGTTTTGATATATTTTTAATTTTCCATTTTTGTAATATTTTTGCTCCACCAAACAGAGTGTAAAGCATTTATTGCTTGTTTTGTTTGTGCGATTCTATTTTTAATTTTCACTGTATTGTCGCCTGAATGGTCTAATTTTGTTCCTAAATAAGTGTATTCAATATTAGGTTTTAGTTTTTCTCCATTGCTGAAATGTATATTTTCCATTTCGTCTGCTATACACAGATATTTAGTTTCCTCTATACTTATATAAAGTCCCCATTTTTCATATTCTTCTTTTAGTTTTCTTGCCATATATTCTATGGCATCATGATCTTGTGCTATTAATGCCTAGTCGTCTGTAAAATTGAATTAATATACATGCGTATTTTTTATTGATATGCCCATTTTTTGACATTTTTTCCTCCAGTCTCTTAGTACTCATTCAAGATAAATTTTGAATAGAGTTGGAAATAAACTGCAACCCTGCCTTAAACCTTTTGTAACAGTAAATCCCTCTGTGATGTATATATATATATATATATATATATATATATATATCTCCATCCATCCATCCATCCATAGTAATTGCCGAGGACAGGTCTTTCATTGCGATCATAGTATTTCCATGCTATGCTTTGCAGCTTTACTAAGGAATTATAGGTGTGGTAGCTTCACGTTGCTTTCCACACCGGTCAAGGATGATGATGATGATGATGATAATGAAAAGGGTGATGATGATGGCCGGATGATTTTCGAGGAACGTTGGGTCCTAAGCTTCCTGACATTTGTCTTACAGGTGAGAAAAAAACCCTAAAAAAACCTCACCCAGGAGCCTGTCCCGACCGGGAAACGAACCCGGCGTGACAAGGCAGCACGCTACCTCGAGACCACAGCAGTGGACTATATATATATATATATATATATATATATATATATATATATAATCTTTATTTCGATGTTATAATTAATTTATTTTACATTTAGCAATGAAGACAAAACATGGCATGAAAAGAAAAAAAAAGGTTTGTGCTAGGAGCCTGGGTGCATAATGGTTATGTCGCTAACGTATAGAGTTAGAGATTCGATTCAAATTCCGGCTCGGACGTTTATTTTCCTTTTCATGTCATTATATATATATTCTTACTTTAAGGGAGGAAAGAAGATTACGAGTATTTGAAAATAAAGTTGTTAGAAAAATCTTTGGACCAAAGAGTGATGAACAGATAGGTGAATGGAGAAGACAACATAACAGTGAACTACGTGGTCTTTATTGTAAGCCAGATATAATAAGAACACGTCTCGTAGACTGCGATGGGCAAGACATGTGGCACGAATAGGGAATGAAAGATGTGCATGGAAGCTTCTTTTAGGAAAACCAGAGGGAAAACGCCCAATTAGTAGATCAAGAATAAGATGGGAGAATAACACTATTCATGATTTGATGGAAGTAGATTGATTATACAGGGAATGATTGGAAAATATTATGTCAGGATAGGGATGTATATATATAATATATATATATATATATATATATATATATTTATTTATTTATTTATTTATTTATGTATTTATTTATTGCCTATATATAATTCTTCTATATGTGTGAACTCCTCCTAAACGAATGAACCTATTTTGATCAATTGTTTGCCTGTGTTTAAGTGGATCCCTGGATGGTTTATATTCACAATTGGACTGAGTAAAACCATTAGGTGTAGGAGTTCAGCTAAAACAAATTAAAAAATCGCTCTAGCAGTCGCAATTTTCGATGTTCAACAACTTAACTCAGTACATGATATTAAAATAAACCGAGATAGGTATTGGCCAAAAATCATTAAAATCCAGCCGTTAGAAGTGTGTTTACCTTAAATTCGAAAATTAATAATTGACTCGGAACCGCCATGTTTGGTTTGTAGCAGTATATATCACATAATATAATTAATCCTTAATATTTCATTATTTAGGCATAGCAGCGCACGCCGGGTATATGTCTAATTGGGTAGGTATGTTCACCGCGTACCATTCATGACATCCATAAGCAAATAAACGTAACTAATTTAATATAGGCCTATATATATATATACATACAATGGCGTTATGGCCCAATGTTTGGCCTTAGCGTCTCCTTTGTTAGGAGTTATTACAAGTTGACTTAGTTACGCTTATTTCCCTACGCATTCCACGAACTGTATGCGTACAACACACCGACCCGATGAGACATCTAGAAGGCAACTAAAGTATTACTAGGATGAAGGAGATAACATTTGCTTAGATACCTCTCTATTCAGATTGATCTATTATGAGCGTGAAAATCTTCAAGATCGGGATCCACAGCTCTAAGTCCCTCCCGAAGGGACGGATCATGGAGAATTCGAACAAACGTAGAAATAAATATAATTATCAAAAAGATAAATATAATTAAATTTATTAAGCACAAAGATTAAGCTGGATTGGAACATATCGCTCCTTTGCTGTAACACCGTCATAACTAGAATCACGATTTTTCAAGGGAAACATTTGAAGTTTTAAATACTGTCATTCCAAGTCTCCCTGTGATATTTACTAAAATATCATGATTTTTGAGTTATGGCGTTGTTGCAAAAAATGAGCGATATATAGAATGTGTGATGAAAGGATGGTAAAAAAAATCTACAAATGGAAGTCATTAATTCATAAATATATTGGACGACCCAAAAAAGAAGATGGAAAGATGATATTATGCTTGCGTTCGATTCATTTTCAATATCCGCCGTTATGACCATATTTCTGAATACTTTAATAACCTCTCTTGGCTCCGCCTTACTACAGACGTAAATTGCACTCTCTTTCACTACTTTTCAAGCTTCTGAAGTCCTACACTCCTTACTTTGCGTCCAGATTTGAGAAGTTATCCTCTTACCACAATATTGACACTAGGACACAAGATAACAGTCTGATAACAACTCCTCTTCATAGCACTTCCTCTTATTCTACTTCCTTCACAGCAACCTCTGCCCGCTCCTGGAATTTCCTTCCTCAAGATATCAGGGGTTGCCGCACACTTGGCACCTTTAAGTCACGCTTATACAGTTATCTGTTGTCTAATAATTAATTTTTCTCTATTTATTTAAATTTTATACTAAGTCATTAATAATTTTTTCCTCGTTTTTTATATATCTTGTACATATTATATATTTAATTCGTTAAACTTAGAGTAAATCAAAATACATTATAAATATTAATTGTATTGTATTTATAACATGTAATAGTTTATATATATATTGTAATTTAGATGTAAGACTATTGTTTTGTATTTTTTAAAACCTGGTTGAAATGCAGACAAGGCCTTAAGGTCTTAACTCTGCCAGGTAAAATAAAGCTAATATTTATTATTATTATTATTATTATTATTATTATTATTATTATTATTATTATTATTATTATTATTATTATTACTATTATTATTATTATTATTATTATTATTATTTATTATTATTATTATTATTATTATTATTATTATTATTATTATTATTATTATTATTATTATTATTATTAAATGATATAAAATTGATGAAGATAAAAAATTGGAACAACTGTGTCCAGAATAGTAAAGTGTGGAAAGAACTCGTTGAGAATGCCAAAGTATTCTCCAATTCAAGATGTATCGCCTTATTAAGAAGAAGAAGAAGAAAATATGTTCCATTCCAAATAAAAATATCCATGGACCCTAGCCAGGTTTGAATCCGAGATCCTCGCGACCAAAGGCAAGGAACAATAACCACGAGTTCATCTCGGCCGATAAAATACTTTCATATGACAAGTAAAACAGCTTCAAAGAAGCGTGAACAATCATTCACAAGAGTCGATAAAAAACTTCGTTCCACTTAAGCTCTTAGTTTGGACTCCCTTAATAAGGAAAAGTGAGTCAGTAAATAATCTAGTAGAAAAAGTGAGTTTTTCTTGTCATGTAAGTTTATTGAACGCTGTTGTGTTAACAATCGGTAACATTGAGGTCGGTACAATATTGAACAAAGAAGTTGTAATTTGTTCATGTACAGTGCTGTTACGCTCTAATTCACGATTCTTCTTCATTACGGGAAATTTTATTTAACAACTCCGCAAAATACTTGTACGATGTAATAGAGACTATCTGATGTACAAGTGTAGCAACTTTCACTTCTTCACATTTATTTTTAAAAAATATATATTTGTTGGCGTAATTGGTTAGTGCTAAACGGTACAAGCCGTAAGGTCGAAGGTTAGAGTACTGATAGGTTTATGGCCGCGCGGACATAAGCTCTTCATACATCCCTATCCTGAGCTAACGCCTTCCAAACATCCGCTGTATAATCTACTTCCCTCAAATGATGGTTAATATTGTACTCCCACCTCATTCTTAACCTATCATCTCGGCGTCTTCCGTCTGGTTTTCCTACAAGAAGTTTCCGTACCCTTCTTCCATTCCAAATTCGTGGTACATGCGCTGCCTAACGCATCTAAGAGACTTAACTATTCTCATTGTATTTTTTTTTCTTACAAAGATCATGTAGCTCACTGTTATGTAGTCTATTCCGTCTGCCTTCCTGTTCATCTCTCTTTTATCCAAAAATGTTATTAAGAACTTTATCCTTAAATATTCGTAATCCCCTTTCCTCCCTTAAAGTAAGAGCCCATGTTTCGCATCCATATAATACACCGTGTCCGCAAATATAGTATCATACTTTTAACCACTATTACGTCGCTTTGGATAAACGTATCTAAATGGAATTGGTGATAAGCAAAAGAGAAACTCATAACGTTTTTGCTATATCTCATATACATTGAATGTGGCCTCCACGAGTGACCCTGCAGACAACTAAATCTGCGAAATATCCAACAATTAATCCATATCGACCACAAAAAAAGCATGATCAAATTTAGTTTAGTTACTGTATATTGTCCATTATTCTCCATTGTTGACATTGTTAACATGCACAAAACGTTTTGAGTTTGTCTTTTGATTGTCACCACTTTCATTTAGATACGATTATCCAAAGCGACGTAGTAGTAGTTTAAAGTATGATACTATATTTGTGGGCACGGTGTATAACAGGGAGAATAACAGTTTTATATATTTTCAGTTTAACGTTTTTTTGAGAAGTTGGGATGACAAGAGTCCCTGTAATGCACAAAAAATGTATTTCCAGAATTGAAGCTTATGTTTAATTTATTTGTGGCCCTCATTCCTATTTATAATTATTGTTCGTAATTATTTTAATTCAGCCACTTCTCGAAAAGTTCCCCCATTTGTCATTAGCTGTCCATTGCCATTATATAATGTATTCCTATACCTGAAAAAAAATAATATGATTAAGAAAGTTTTCTTCGGTTTTCCGCGTCATGTATTCAAGATCGCCCTTTGGCCACTGATTCCGACGTTTCGGCATGATCCCACATGCCATTACCAAGAAATTATAGGTTCTAGTCATTGGTTTAGGTCTTATATAATCAAACACATTGAGTTATCGCCTTGGATGGGTGTACGGCTTCTTAAACGGACCACAGTGAAAACTCAATGTGTTTGATTATATAAGACCTAAACCAATTGACTTGAACCTATCATTCCTTGATAATAGTGGGATCATGCCGAAGCGTCGGAATCAGTGGCCAGAGGCCGACCTTGAATCCATGACGCGGAAACCCCATGAAAAACCTTCTTAATCAGACTTAGGCCTAT
Organism: Diploptera punctata; assembly: GCA_030220185.1. Taxonomy (NCBI): domain Eukaryota; kingdom Metazoa; phylum Arthropoda; class Insecta; order Blattodea; family Blaberidae; genus Diploptera; species Diploptera punctata. The sequence goes on along the minus strand of JASPKZ010001233.1, from coordinate 2,376,728 downwards.
ATCCGCGAAAATCTACAATATAACATTTACATACTATGAAAAAGAAAAATTAATGTCTGAACCGGGATTTGATCGCGAGACCCATAACTCTGTACGTTAGTGCGTTACCGACCACGCTATCCAGGCATCCCAGAGTTAACATTAATTTTCTTTCCTTATAGACTAGATTCTGAAATCATAAGAGGTAGCGGGAAATGTAGGCACTGCTATCTTACAGCTTATATAACAAGACAGCATTTTAATGAGAATATATTATTTTTATATATCATATAATTCTTCTGTACTTGTGTAGTATGTCACTCAACTCCTCCTAAACGACTGGACTGATTTTAGTGAAATGTTTTTTATGATCCCTGGATGATTTAGGCCTATATTCACAATTGAACCCTCTAAAACCATCAGGTGTAGGAGTTCACCTGATGTGAAAATTTAAAAATAGCTCTAGCGGTTACTATTTTCGATATTTCTCAACGAAACTCAGTATAGACCTATTAAAATAAACCGAAGTAGTTATTATCCAAAAATGAGCGAAATCCGACAATTAGAAGTGGAGGTTTACCTGAAACCCGAAATTAAAACTGACTAGCAAATCGCCATGTTTGGTTCGTCTCAGCGTATATCACAGAATTTAATTAACCTTTAATATTTAATTTATTTAGGTGTAGCAACTCACCGGGATATTAACTAGTATATATATACGATTGAATTAACAGAAATAAGATATAAACATTCTTTTAAATAGCAAAATCGGATCGTAAATTAAACTTACTGAGTAATTTGCATACTCCACGTCATAGCAGTCCAAAAGTATCTGTATCGCGGGCCAAATGGAAGAAACATGAAGGTGGCGCTGGCCATAGGCCCTATTATAGCTTTTGTGGATAATAATAATATTATTATTATTCTTAGAAGAGATAAAGTAAGGAACGATGTAATTAAACAAAATATGAATGTTCAAACTGCAGTTATGAATTTCATGAAAAACAAACAAATTAAAATGATATGGTCAACTAAGAAGAATACGGAAGACAGATCCCCAAGAAGAATGTTAGAATGGGTGCCACTTGGTAGAAGAAGAAGAGGACGGCCAAAAATAACGTGGATTGATTGTGTTTTCTGCAGCATGTGTGGAAAACGTAATGAACGATGGAGATTGAGATTAATTGGGCGCGAAAACTGTGATAAATTATTGTTATAATAATAATAATAATATAGTTTTATTGTTACTGTTATTATTATATATTTTATTATTATTGTTCATGTTGTTATTATTATTATTATTATTATTATTATTATTATTATTATTATTATTATTATTATTATTATTATTATTATTATTATTATTATTATTATTATTATTATTATTATTATTATTATTATTATTATTATTATTATTATTGCTAACGTGTGTTCAACATTAATAAAATTCATGATAAAATTCCGTTGAGGTATTATTCATAAAATTAAAAATTATAATGTGAAATTATAAAATAATTACCTAAAATGTCCGTCTCCTCAACTTAAAAATGATTTATTGTCTGTAGCGCTTTCGGGACTAGTCCCATCATCAGCAGAAGTAACAAGATGAGGGTTCTTATCAGTTGTCCCCTAATTCAGTTGACTCCTATATTGAATCAGGGGCCAACTGATAAGAAGCCACATCCTGTTACTTCTTCTGCTGATGAGACTAGTCCCGAAAGCGCTACAGACAATCAATAATTTTTAAGTTGAGACGGACCTTTTAGGTAATTATTTTATAATGTTAGATTATAATTTTTAATTTCATTAACGGGTGTTGATTTGCAATTTTTTTGTTATGTCATTATAACAATCAATACTTTGTTCTTTTCCATTTTAACACATCGTTGAGGTTATGTAATAAAATTATAAAAATATGAAATGAGTACCTGATAAATTAGCCGTCCTCAACTTAAATAGTGTTCTGTTTCAAAAACTTCGTCAAGTGGTTAAATATACAAAGGCCTTTCAAAACTATTTAATATTTCTAATATTTTTATATTTTTCTTCTTCTTCCTTCCTAGTATCAGGTCAAGGCCTATGACGATCCTATAGAAAATTTTCGTCCAGCGTTTCATAGGACGGCCCAGAGATCTTCATCCTCTTGGTATATAATTGTAAACAGCTTTGGGGATCCGATTTGAACTCATTCTTTCAAGATGGTGTTTCCAATTTAGTTGGTACTGTTTAATATATTCCAAAATTGGCGTAGTCTTCAATTCTTATAAGATATCGGTGTTCCTTTTCCTATCCCATCTGGTGTAACCAGCTGTTCTGAGCATGAATCTCATTTCACAAGCCGTTATTCTGCTTTCATGTTGTCTTTTTAGTGTCCATGCTTCACCACCATAGGTCAACACTGGTCTAAGCCAAAGTGTTACATAATAAAACTATTTTTATATTTTTAATACGTTTAACTACTTTAAGTTTTTCAAGCAAAACATTATTTAAGTCGAGGACGACTGATTTATCAGGTACTCATTTCATATTTGTAACATTTTATTTCGTTATAACATATTTCGCAAGTCCTTGCAACATTACTGATACACTAATAGTATAGGCCTTCCCTTGGCATAATTTAATATACTGGAATGTTATAGGCCTATAGGGGCCTGATAAAAAGTGATGGAGAGCCATATCGGGACCACGGACCGTAGTTTGAACGTCCCTGCTCTATGTAGTTCCTGCGTGATGGACTTTTACTAGCTAGTAAATTCAAATAAAAGTGTTGAACTGTCTCTTGCATAATTTGTAATGCGTTATTTGCTGTGCATAATATATTAGCTTAGTAGTGGTCACTGCTGTAGGACATTGTGCAATATCACAGCTACTAGATGTCAGTAAGTGATTTACGCAACTCTCTGACGTATCTGACCTCTTTATCACGATCCCAAGATTGATTAGAATATTTCAAACGTATTCTTTTACAAAATTTAGCCTCACATTGATTTTGAAAGAGAACCTTCAATCAATAACAATAATTAACGAAATGGCAAATCGAACCCGGAGATTCATAGCTGCACGGACATGAGCTCTCCATACATCCCTATCCTAAACAAATATTATTATATTATTATTATTATTATTATTATTATTATTATTATTATTATTATTATTATTATTATTATTATTATTATTATTATTATTATTATTATTATTATTATTATTATTATTATTATTATGGAATAAACATTAAATATTCAATAGTAGATTATAATAAGATACAAGCAATTAAATTGATATGGGGATGTACGATGAATGCAAGAAGAAAGGTTACTCAGAAAGACATTGGAATGGTGTCCACCTGGAAGAGGAAAAAAAGGAAAACCTTGAAACTTGTTGATACAAGAAATAAGAACTGGAATGAGAACAAGAGGACTAGAGAACATGGAGTGGATGGATAGAGACGAGTGGAGAAGGAAAATAAAATTTTAGACACAAACATATGTGCAAACATTGAACATTTGTATATAAATAAATTAATAATAATAATTATTATTATTATTATTATTATTATTATTATTATCATCATCATTATCATTATTATTATAACCAGATGACGGGATACTAAGATGATAAATTTTTAAGCGGAGATCAACAGAAGAAAGGGCAGACCAAAAGAACAGTGGGTTCAAGAAGTACATAGGAGTATGGCGTCGAGAGAATTAACAGAGAGTAATGCTGAGAATAGGGATTTATGGAATAGTAATATTTATAATGGGGTGTAGGAAACTACTGTATTGCAGAGAAATTGCTAATAAAGAAATATGATTATTATTATCATTATTATTAATCTTATTATTATTATTATTATTATTATTATTATTATTATTATTATTATTATTATTATTATTATTATTATTATTATTATTATTATTATTATTATTATTATTATTATTATTATTATTATTATTATTATTATTATTATTATTATTATTATTATTATTATTATTATTATTATTATTATTATTATTATTATTGATACGAATTCATATTAAAATTCCGTTGAAGTAAACAGTCACAGAGTAAAATGTTAAAATAAATAACTGGCAGGTGTTATGTCCTTAAATAGGTGATTTTTTAATTTAAAAAACTATAGGCCTTTCGGAAACCGACTTCCATCATCAGCAGGATATGCGCTACTAAATGTTGTTTTGTGACACTTTTGACATCAGCGGCCTTCAAGTATCGTCGGTAGCTACTAACTGTTGTTTTGTAATTCCGTATAGAGGGTTGTAAGAGTTAGGTGTGTTCTCATTTTTAATTAAATCGTTGTTAATGTATTTTAAAATTTCAAATTCCTTGTATGAGAGAAAAATCCAACAACTGATAAACGTAATATTTTTAAAAACTGGAATAAGATGCAGAAGGAATTTAAACATAGCCAAATTTTATTTTTATAAAATAACACTTATATAAAACAACTATGTTTTATAAGGACTCTTGTTATCCCAAATTCTCTAAAAATGTTTAACTAAAAAAATAAAATAAAACAATCAACTGATTTGATGTAACTTGATGAAAATCCATCATGTTTATTCATTAAATAAAACTATCAAAGTTTTATATGATTTTCATAAATATTTATTTTAATCGACATTTTTAACAGCTGTTTCGATACACTGTATCTTCTTTAGAAGAATGCCACAAATTGATTTGTATTATGACATTCGTCTGAAGAAGATACAGTGTATCGAAAGAGCTGTTACGAATGTTGATTAAAATAAATATTTATGAAAATCATAAAACTTTGATAGTTTTATTTAGGAAATAAATATATAAAACAGTTATTATTACAGCTATATGGCTGTGAAACAAAATATCTTACTTTAGGGGAAGAGTAGTTCATCCCCAACATACCTTATAGACTCTCTCTATCTCTATGGCCTAACTATATAATCACACAATTTCTCACCAACCAAGGACTATTTAAATCCTACCTACACAAAATGAACAAAACTGCTTCACCTTATTGCAACTGCCCAGAAAAATCACTGCAGACTGCCCACCATCTGATGACTGAATGCAACATGTTCTCCAGAGATCGACCAGCTATACTACAAATTGCTACTCCGCCAAATATTCTGATGTTCCACTTTAACACAGTGAACGTTGCAGAATTTCTTACGAGGATCTTCCGTCAACTACAAGAACAACTAGAACAATAACTGAACAATTGTAAAACTGTAAATATCCCGTGATATACCATTGGTGAAACACGGGTTGTAGCATATATGTAAAAAAAAAAAAAGTTTACGAACATTTGAGACTAAAATTCTTTTAAAAAATTATGGACCAACGAGACGAACAGATAAGTGAATGGACCACTTAACAGTGAGCTACATGATCTTTATAGGAAGCCAGATATAGTAAGGACAGTGACCTACATATAATACATATAATAAGAATAGTAAGGTGTTGTAGTCTACAGTGATCAGGCTGTGTGTGTGTGTATATATATATATATATATATATATATATATATATACTAGAAGTCCCGGCCACGCGTTGCTGTAGCTAAGGTATACGTTAAAAATTTAAATTAAGTTGCTGTCTTTCAGCCAGATTACTTACAACTAATACACAAGAAATTAATAATATTGAAAAATAAAATAAACACTGAACACACTTAAATTATGAAATAATCAATATTTGTAATTCAATTGAAATTCGTGGTTGCAACAAAAAGCGCAGCCATCTGGATCTCTCTTTGTTAAATAATAAACCTTATCAAATTACCTTACACCGCCATCTGTTAGAATCGTATGGAACTCCCAGATAATTACACCGCCATCTGTTAGAATCGTATGGAACTCACAGATAATTATCTCTTTGTTAAATAATAAATAATTTGCAATAAAAAATAATGTGATTTTAAATTTAGTTATAAACTACCCTAAGTCTCAAGTTGGATCAAACTGCACACAGTGTGCAAAATTTTATTAAAATCGGTTCAGTAGTTTAGGATTCCATCGCGGACAAACACGTGACACGAAATTTATATATATATATATGTCATGAAAAGAAAAATAAATGTCCGAGTCGGGATTTGAACCCGAGTTTCTAAACTTTATGTTTAGCGCTCTAATCATCTGAGCTACTCATGAATCCTAACACAAACATTTATTTTTCTTACATATATATATATATATATATATATATATATAGTATTCTCAATTTAGACGAGAGGTAGCGGGATATCGTTCCTACTGCCATCATATGGCCACTATAATAGGTAAGCATATTTAAAGATAATATTTACTTTATAGCAGTAACGCTTGTATATTTACATGTTATATACACACATATATACAGTGGAATAATAATTATTAAATTATATATTATTTAATAATATGAGTGGTATATTAATATTATTAATTCATTTTATTACAACATAAGTTATGCTTTCTTCATAATTTTCTTTAAACTATTTCAATTAAATTAATTTAACCTTACGTGTACATTTTACTTGCCACACTCCACCGGGGCCTTAAAGTCGCACAACCTGTCGAGAGAAATTTTAAACTATGAATTACATACTTTTTTGGCCAGACAAGGACATGGAGGACCTCCCCGAATGAGTGATCAGCTCAATATCAGTTCCTCCCCGAGACAACACAACATTAAGACGAAACACACCATTCAAACATATATTCATTTTAAACATGGCGTATACGATGATGAATATGATGACCATTTGGGCCTTAAAGTTCTCTGCTATTTGTGAGGAAATACTCCGAATAAAGACAAATGCTACAAGTGTGTTAACATTTGAGTGTCTCAGTGCCATAGGCGCCTAACCCACAATTTAAAAAAATATGTTTTTCTCTGTAATTGCACTAGAAATAATCATCTCTGTCAGGGCCACATCTGCCTATAACATTATGGATGAGTTAAAATTAACACAAAAATGTTATAGGCAGATGTGGCTCTGGCAGAGATGATTATTTCTAATGCAATTACAGGGAAAACATAACTTTTTAAATAGTGGGTTAGGTACCTATGGCACTGAGGCACTCATTTAAAAGAAAGTGCGAAATTTATTTTATCTGACGCCCAAAATTTTTCCCTGTGCCCTTCCCTGAAGGGAATCTATGTTCTACCTTGCTTAGCTAGCATATCATTTCATACCAACAAGCACTCATTTATTTTGTTTTAAGATCAAGCACAAATCGCAGTGAGAGGAACCTACATTCACCTCGTTTGATTTATATGGACGAAAAATAATCTCTTACATATACAAGCAGTAATTACAATCACGTCTGCCTTTACAAGTGTTAATACATTTATATATATGATAACATATACATAATGGAAACTATGTGAAACACTAACCCAATTTCTCCTGTCGGTAGCAGCATCTTGTGCAAGCATTGAGCCATGTTTTAATGAGAGTGGGCTCTTTTGTAATACTCTCAGCAAGTTTCCCGGTACAACGCATTGCTATAAAAGTAGTGTTCTTATGTTACAATACCTAGCCACATTGGTATTGCTCTATATCCATCAAATTATTGTCATATGCATAGGTGATAGTAAAGCTTTGATTTATCTATGACTCAAAACGCCAGCACAAACCGTCCCTTGTTTTTGAACGCATGAGGTTTAGCGAGGAGATACTAAAGGCCAACAAGCATACAATATTGAGTAATACTAAGAAATTGGGACTGGAAGTAAATATTAATAAACTAAATATATGGTCACACATAGAAGTACATTATATCATGGAAATGGACGGCTAATGACAGATGAGGGAAGTTCTGAGGAAGTGGCTGAATTCAAATACCTAGGAACAATAATCACAAACAGGAATGAGATGCACAAAGAAAAATTGAGCATAGGCTCAATTCTGGAAATGCGTGCTATTACGCATTACAGAGACTCTTGATGCCCCAACTCCTTTCAAAAAACGTTAAACAGAAAACATATAAAACTATTATTCTACCAGTTATATTATATGGACGCGAAACATGGATTCTTACTTTAAGGGAGGAAAGGAGATTACGAGTATTTGAGGATAAAGTTGTTAGGAAAATTTTTGGACCAAAGGGAGATGAACAGACAGGTGAATGGAGAAGACTACGGAACAGTGAACTACATGGCCTTTATAGGAAGCCAGATATAATAAGAACAGTTAAGTCTCGTAGTGTGGAAAGCAAGGGAATCTTCCACACCTATAATTCCCTAGTAAACCTGCAAAGCATAGCATGAAAATGCTATGATTGCAGTGAAAGACTTGCCCTCGGGCAGAATTATTATGGATGGATGGAAGTCCCGTAGACTGTGATGGGCAGGATACCTGGCACGAATGGGGAATGAAAGACGTGCATGGAAACTTCTTGTAGGATAACTAGAGGGAAAACGCCCAGTTGGTAGACCAATAATGAGGTGGGAGAATAACATTAACTATGATTTGATGGAAGTAGATTATACAGGGAATGATTGGAAAACATTAGCTCAGGATAGGGATGTATGGCGAACTTATGTCCGCGCGGCCATGAACCTACGGGTTCAATAGTGGCAGTGAGTGGTTCCTCTACAACGCGGAGCGTTGGCGCGAGAATTTTACGCTGACGTGATACGTCGTATAGGCTTATTTGATCTACTTGAATTTCGGAAGCAATTTGCCGGCGTTTCCAAAGAATACAGAAGCTATTATCCGAACTCATTGGTGTAATTCCTAAAAACAAACGAAGATTTTATGATAAAATGTCGGCAAAACAGCGCTTATTTTATAACTTCAGCAAATTTAACGACATTTTAATTATTTATGTTTGAAATCATCTAGTTCTGTGCTATATGAGGAGAATTTCTAATAGCATGCTATCTGGTGTGAAAAGTTAGGACTATTTCTATACAGCTGTTTTATGTCATCATCATCCATGCAAGTATTAGGCCGTGTGGCCTGTTACGGTCTGAAAGAGGAGTTTTCCATCCAGCGCTTTTTGGACGTCCCAGCGATATTTTGCCTTCGAAGCAGCAACGAAGCATGACTTTTGGAATTCTATGAGTTGACATTCGTTGAAGATGGGCCTTCCAGTTGTTCTGGTAGTTTTGTATATGGTGAAGAATGAGTTCTATATCGAATTCTTCCATAATTTCCTCATTTATTTTATGGTCCCACTTTGTATAGCCTGCCGTACGGCGCACAAATCGCATCTCATTTGCTGTTATTCGGCTTTCATCTCTTCTTCGTATGGTCCATGCTTCACTGCCATATCTTAATACTGGTCTTGCGAGAACGTTATAAAGCCGTAATCTTGTGTTCTTCTACTAAAGATGGTTTCATTATACTGTTAATTATCCCCGTTTTTTTATGAAATTTGTGATTTTCTTTGACATATCAGCTTCATCTTGAAATGTTAAATTATATCCTAAATTCATTTACTCGTTCTAAAATTTCATCATCCAAAACAATTTTGCTAGGTATAGGGTATTTCCCACAAAAGGTCATCACTTTAGTTTTCTTTGTATTGATTTCCATATTGTACTTTTTTGCAATTATATTAAAATTGTGTATAGAATACTGTAAATCTGTTTCTGTTGGAGCTATTAATACCAAATCATCTGCAAAAAACAAGGAGTCTATTTTTATGTTTCTATTAATTTGCTTGTTTTATGTGTACATGTTATATGATCTGCACTTTATTAGCCCAAAAAACCAATATAAATAATTAAATATTAATACATGATGTATGATATACAATAAAAATTGTGCGTTACAGTAGTTGGCATTGTTAAACTTAATAAAGTAACTGATATGAACTTAATTGTGTTAAGGTGAAGCTTTGTTAGTGTCGAATTACGTAAGTTCATTTTCGATTTACACATAAATTATATTCAATACTCGTAGAGAACCCCGGGATACTCAGTCAGCTGATTTAGAAAAAAAGACGAGTGAATGACCATAGAGCACAATGACTGATAATACAATCCTTGGAAGGACGATATACGCTCCATGTGAAACCAGTATCACGCCGAACGTAAAGTGCCGACGCAACACGTCGGGCGTAATACGCTGTATAATAAACCAAAGCTTTAGAAGTTTATATTTTGAGTTCAGACCAGTCTCATAGGCAATTGGTCAGTGTTTCTGACTACAGTTCATGAGTCTTGAGTTAGATTCCCGGTCAGACCATAAGATTTTTTTTCCTTAAAGGTTTTTTTTTCCTGTGGTTGCCCATGGTCTGGATGTTGGGTTAAGCGCCGTAGCCGTGTAGTTAAAGCAAGATGCCTTTGCGCAGAGCTACGGGACTAGCGCTGGTCCGAGTCACAATGAGGGAAGACATTTTCGGAAATACTTTACAACATGTGACGCCAAAAATTGTTCCAATCATGCGCATGCGCCAACAAACGCGAAGCGGTTTACACTATAAACCTAATTTAAGCATTCTAACTCGTGAAAGAATACAACGCCCAAAAAATAAATAGTAAGTTCTGAAATTCTGAAGTATATGTGTGCAGTTAATTAGTACATACTCTATGTTGGCTGCACTGGAACATGGCTTTATTCTCGCATAGAATATTCTTTAAAATCAATATTGTTTTCATGTCTTTATGCTACGTATGTAGTTAAATATCATAGAAAAATATATTGAAATAACCGTTAGAAAAATATAAACATCATTGCAAATGGTGGAAAATAATATCAAAAAATGAAACTCCAATAATAAAATTTGCCAGGAGTTTATGAAAATTTAAAAAGTCGCGTAAGGTTGTAAAGTTTAGCCAAATTTTCTTATGGAATTTCGCTCAGTATGGGACCGGTGCCCGCCCAGCATCGTAAAGAATTTGTGTAGCTACAATAAGTAATGGCTCCAGGTTGAGAAAACCAGCTAAAACTGCTGGGGACCCGAAATGCTGACCACTTGTCGCTGCTGCAGGATCTCTACCTATGTGATTAACACATGTGGATATGAGTCCAACAGCTGGCTGGTAGCCAAGGGCGTTCTAAAACTTTCATGCAGTAGAGTTTTTTTTTTTAGGTTAAGGACTCTCCTGGCCGAAATAGGTCTACAAAAGCCTATTTCGTGACGGATGATGATAATGATTATATAGGCTATATATGATAATACTCCGGCAAGAATAACGACACAATTAAAAATGGACGAATTAGAGTTAATCTCCAATTCAAAACAACACAATTTGTTTAAACTGTATAAAATAAATCAGTAACTGAATTCCTAACTAATCAAACTAATTGAACTCTGATGTAAGTGAACTTTCTTTTTGCTGTACTGGAAAATGAGTTGTTTTGAGTTGTGACGTTATTTTTGCCGGGGTACGTTATATATATATATATATATATATGTAGAGAGAGAGAGAGAGAGAGAGAGAGAGAGAGAGAAAGAAGTTCGAGTAATGTGGACCTTTCTGTTTGAGTGGATCCTTTGAATATCTTCTTTAATTGGTGCTGCCCTCGAACAGAAAATATTTTTAATTCTTCCCCTCATCAACTTTGACGGGTTCAAGGCCAATTTATTTTATTCTTTGTGCGAAGAAGGGTTTATTTGTGATATTTATGAAAATGGCAAATTTAAAAGTTTTTCAAGCTGAGAATCAATTCTTAATTTCTGCTATTGAATATTACAAATGTTCAAAAAACTCCTAAATATATTATATTATGTAGATGCTGTTTTAATTTACTGACGGGTTTGGTTTGATATTATGTGACATAGTGGCTGTATAAAATAATTAAACATAACAAAGTAATTCGGTTAATGTGGACCCTCCACGAGGACCTGGGTCCAGTTTACGTGAATACGTATATTTCATTAATGAGGATACTATCTGTAAAAAACATTCACTTAATTAATATTATTTAATATCCTTGTAATTTTATTAACCCAAAGACCGTCGCTTTCTGCAGTTGAATGACGTGTGAATATTTTCAAAACATTAAATAAATATCAACGCTTTTTAATTATGATCAGTCATAAGTATGTTTAGATATCTGTGCCTGTCTGTATAAATTAATAGAGTAAATAAACTTAAAAAATAGACTAAAAGCTACGGTGGACTCTGGGGTCCACTTTATCCGAATATGGAGGTTAAAATGGACCTTTCTTGTAATGTAAAAAAGTTTATAAATTGTGAAGATGTTTCCATATTTGAATAAAATAACAATGCTATTTCATAGTTAAAAGACTAATGATAATCACTGTAATTAAACGAAATTTAAATCCCTTAATTAAAAAGAAGAAAAACAACAAACTCAAAACAGGGGACAAATTACCCGAATTATATATATATATATATATATATATATATATATATATATATATATATATACCGGTATATATACATTTTATAATAGATTATTAAAGTGATAGCGAGGAGATACTAAGGGCCAAACACACAATAAAGTAACACTAAGAAATTGAGACCGAAAGAAAACATTAATGAAACTAAATGTATGTTCACATATAGAATACATTACATAATTTACAGGTTGGCTACACCACTGCTTCGTATCTAATTGATAGTTTAGCAAGTTAAAGAGTAACTTAAGTAAAAATATGTGTAATTTAACTGGTATAATGTTTTCTACATTATAATCTCCATTGCAAGTTCTCAGTTAACTTTACCATGTAATTAAAACAAAACATGACGAAACCATCAAAACCGTTTTCAAGTTACGTTCCACAGTAATTAGCATTTGTACGCTTATTAAATCAACGTTTAATACTGTAATTAAATGCTTTACGTGATATTACATAAACTAGATTAAACAAAGGCTAACGAGGTTAAAATAACATATACCGTAATAGATAAATCCAAACTGGTTGCAGAAAATTAAGATAATGAAATATTTTAGATAGATATAGCTTTATATAGAATTCAATCCATTATGTTTTATAAACATACTAGTACATCTATAAAGCATATGTTCACACATAGAAACACATATAATGGAAACGGATAGTTAATGGCAAATGAGGGAAATTTTTGAAGAAGTGGCTGAATTAAAATACATAGGAATAATAATTACAAATAGGAATGCGATGCACAAAGAAATTGAACATAGGTTCAATTCTGGAAATGGGTGCTATTAGCCATTATAGTGAATCCTTTCGTCCCAACTTTCCTAAAAAAAACTGAGAATATATAAAACTGTTATTCTCCCTGTTATATTATATTGAACCCAACATGGAGTCTTACTTTAAGGGAGGAGAGAGATTACGAGTAGGCCTATTTGATATTAAAGTTCTTAGAAAACTTTTAGAACAGACAGATGAACAGATAGGCGAATGGAGAAGACTACATAATAGTAAACTTCATAATCTTTATGGGAAACCACATATAACAAGAACAAATAAATTTAATATACTGCGATGGGCAGGACGTGGAACGAATGTGGAAGAGGGGCATGGAAACTCCCTTGTCGAAAAACCAGATGGAAAGTACCCAGTAGGTAATGCAATAATGAGGTGGGAGAATAATATTAACCATGATTTGAAGAATTAGATTAAACAGGGGATGATTGAAAATCAATAGCTCATGATAGGGATGTAAGGAAAGCTTGCGTATGCACGGCCATGAACCTATGAGATCGATATTGCCAGTGAGTTGGTTCAATAGTTTTAAAATAAAATAAGTTAAAATATACCTTCTTAGGTAAAATCCGTCGTCCTCAACTTATAAAATATGTAATCTTTATGCCTGTAGGCCTTTCAGAACATCCGTCCCATCTTCAGCAGTTCATTCTTCGCTACAGTATCCAATATGATGTTTGATGCTGCTGGACGGATGTTCTGAAAGGCCTACAGACATAAAGATTACATATTTTATAAGTTGAGGCTGATCAGTTCGTATAAATAGCCATCAATTAAATATACTAAGGTCGAGTTTTTTAACCAGCAAAATACAACCCTTAGGTTCATCGCCACGCGCACATGAGCTCTTCATACATCCCTATCCTGAGCTTATGTTATCCAATCATCCCCTGTATAATCTACTTCACTCAAATCGTGGTTAATGTAATTTTCCCATCTGATTCTTTGTCTACTAACTGGGCATTTTCCCTCTGGTATTCCTACAAAAACCTCTTTCATTCCCTATTCGCGCCACATGTCCTGCCCATCGCAGTCTAAGAGACTTAACTGTTCTTATTATATCTGGTTTCCTATAAAGATCATGTAGATCACTGTTATGTAGTCTTCTCCATTCACCTGTCTGTTCATTTCTTCTTGATCCAAAAGTTTTCCTCAGAACTTTATTCTCAAACACTCGTAATCTTCTTTCCTCCCTTAAAAGTAAGTGTTCATGTTTCGCATTCATATATTATAACTGGGAAAATAACAATTTTATATGTTTTCCACTACCCTGTTGAATTGACTATACATTCCTATGCACGCTGTCAATGAATTCTGTAGAATGGCTTTGTATATTATGATCTTCTTAATGATTACATTCTATGAATTTGATAATTTAATTCCAATAACGATATCTAACTTACATTCTTAGAACACAGGAAGTTTATATAATATATTCAGAACGTGAATAAATTGTCTGTTGGATCAGGCGATAGTGAGAAAATACTAAAAGTCGACACACGTATTCTATTAAATAACATTAACAAGGGAACTGTCAACTATTACATGCTAAAACTTACCTTGAAATATGTTCCAGAGAAGCGTTGTAATGTTCCAAGGCCGGGTTCAAAAAATATCTGCCGTTTTTAACTGCAAGTCACTAAAATTCAGGACCAGAACTCTAATTTAAACTATAGGGAAGTAACACAACTTCCTAATTGACAGATTTGATAACTCTCACTACCTGTCGTCCAAGCCGCGTCCTGCCTCACTCCAATCCGCTCTTACTCAAGCAGGGAGTCCATCTGTTCCGTGGGTTGCCATTACTGAATTATGGGTTATATTTCTGTACTTTGCATTAAAACCCGACAAATAGATATATATATATATATATATATATATATATATATTGGAATGGTCTTGGTAAATCAAAACGCTTCTCTGGGAGAAATTTCAAGGCAGGTTTCGACATGCAATGGTTGACGGTTCCCTTGTAAGAAACAGCGCGCTGTAAATACATATAAAAAAAAAATATGTCAGACGAATAAATATAATAGACCTACAAACCGTATAATAGAAACTGACACACAATGACAGATCAGGGAAATTTTGAAGAAGTGACTGATTTCAAATAGAAACGATAATTTGGCCTATAAATAGGAATGAGGTGCACTAAGAAATTAAACATAGGCTGAACTCTGGAAACGCATTCTTTTATGTATCATAGAGTAACTTCGGATAACGTGAACCCCTATTTTTAATTTGTTGTTTTTTATTATTTTAATTAAGGGATTTGTATTTTGTTTAATTACAGTTATTATCATTAGTGTTGTAACTATGAAATAGCTATATTATTTTATTCAAATATGGAAACATCTTCATAACTTTTTTTTTACATTACAAAAAAGGTCTACTTTAACCTCCATATTCCGGTAAAGTGGACCCCAGAGTCTATCCTAGCCGTTAGACTATTTTAAGTTTATTTACTCTATTAATTTATACAGGCAGGCACAAATTAATCTGAAAGTATTTATGGCTGATCGTAATTAAAAAGCGTTGAGATTTATTTAATGTTTTGAAATATTATCGTTGATTACAACATTCACACGTCATTCATCTGCAGACAGCGACGGTCTTTGGGTTTAGGTAAAATTACAAGAACATTCAATAAAATTAATTAAGTGTATGGCTTTTACATATAGCACCCTTATTGATAAAATATACGTATTCGTGTAAAGTGGACCCAGGACAACTTTAACTGCCTCGCGGAGGGTCAACATTGACCGAGTTCCTTTGTTATCTTTAATTACACTGGGGAACAGTGATTTTGGTGCCTTAATGTTTTCACCTATTTATGGGTATATTTGGGTCACTGATTCCAAAGATGATTTCAGTTTCGTCCTATCAGCTCTAGTTTTTGAGATAGAGTTTATTCAAATTATATACCAGTTCAAAAATACTGGTCCACATATACAACTATATTACTCGCATACAATTAAATACAAAAGAACAAATACTTTCTTTTTCATGAAACAACTGTATCTATATAACTACCATAATTTATTTACACATTAGTCTCGTTAGAATCATTAATTTTCCTCCATCAGGTCGCAGAATCCCCGTTTCTGTGATTTCCTCCGATGCAATGATCTTGGACATTCTCGGTGGATGCTCCAACAGTAGTCCGCCATCATATGTATATCCCACCGTCCACGATACCTTTCTTCCATTGTACTTAATTCCTGGTGAAACGCTCACCCTGTTCCTCACTTACATCTCCAAGATTGTCTGGAAATCGATCCAAATGACTGTGTAGGTAGTGTAATTTGATGCTCATGTTACAACCTAGTGCACAAAAGCAGTGAGCATATTCTCCACTAGTTCATCACTATTAGGAGACTTATAGTTTCCAAGGAAATTCTTCACTACCATACAGAACGAAGACCATGCGGCTGCTTCAGTATCATTCATTGAGTCTTGAAATTGATGGTCATTAATAAGTTGGCGGATTTGTGGTCCATCCAATATACCTGCTTTTATTTTTTCTTACTCAGTGCAGGAAATTTTGTACATATGTAGCCAAAACATGTTCCATCTCTATTCAACGCCTTGATGAACTGTTTCATTAAACCAAGTTTAATATGCAGTGGTGGCAAGATGATGTTGTTTCTGTCAACCAAAGGTTCTGCAACGATGTTTTTTCTCCAACGGTCATGCTTTCTCTAAGAGGCCAATGCCTTCTCACCCAATGTTGATCTTTGGCTCTAGAGTCCCATAAACATATAAAGCATGGGTATTTGGTGTACCCACCTTGTTGTCCTAGAAGAAAATTCACCATCTTGAGATCGACACACATTACCCATTGGTGATCACGGTAAGAGATCTTCTCTAGCACTGTAGCTATTGTATGTTGATTTTCACGCATAGAAACTGAGTGACCAATTGGGATTGACCTGTAATGTTCCCATTATGCAAAAGAACACATTTTAGGCTGCGTTTGGAGCTATCTATAAATAACCGCCATTCACTTGGTGTGTATTTTCTTACACCCAGCTTCATTAACAGTCCTTCAACATTCATACAAAAAACAAATTGATTTTCTACTGTGAAGAATGGCAGGAAGTCTGTTTCTCTTTTGCGATAGACTGTGACCTTTGTTCCCGGTAACAGACATTGTTTCTCTGCCAGCCTGGAAGCTAACAACTCAGATGACTTCTTTGGAAGACTTAGATCCCTATGAGGTCGTTCATTCCGCTTGACTAAAACGGATGAAACTGATGAAGGTCCTGGGAAATCGCTGTCATTTCCCTCAGAATAGCTTTCAGTTGAATCATCCTCTTCTTCTGGTGACTCTGGAAGACTGGTAAAAATTGGAACAGGTATCTCCTCTGAATGTGGAACAGGGCGTCTTGCGGAGCGTAGATTGGGATATACCCATCTATTCCGGTTTTTGCTATTGATGCCCTTTACATTGACTGAACAAAAATAGCAGTCATCACTATGGTTAATTTGTTCTCGCCAGATCATTGGTTCCCCAAATTTCAAGCATTTCCGTTTCCCATTTGTCCATTGTCGTAGATGCTCTGTGCACGTTTTACATACAATGTGAGGTGCCCAAGGCTTATCTTGATCTCCCAGTTGTACTTTGAAATAGGCCAAATAAGCTCTTCTTACAAAGTCAGTTATAGGTTTTCTTTGTTGAGTGAATGTGTACTCCCCACAGATGAAACAAAACACATCAGGATTATTCACACATTTTCTTCGTGTTGAAGCCATGTCAGTCTAGAAAAAGGATAAACAATTGTCAAATTAGTAAAATTACATATGCAAACGGCAACAACAACATGAATATAACTTGGATTAAATCAATTAGTATTATGCAAACAATCGATTTTACAATGGTGGTACATAAGAGCAGTATCATCAATATCTTGCAAACTAGAGCTGCTGCAACAAAATGGATGACATTTTTGGAATCAGCAGTGCCGAAATACCCAGAATCAGGTGAAAAATTTCAGGCACCAAGAAAAAAATATTTTTTTTGTTCCCCAGTGTTATTTTATACAGCAGCCATGTCACATAAAACCGTATCAAACCAAACCCATCAACTTATTAGAACAGCGTCTACGTAATATAATATATTTAGGATTTTTTTCAACATTTGTAATATTCAATAGCAGAAATTAAGAACTAATTCTTTAGCTTAAAAAAACTTTTAAATTGTCGTTTTCATAAATATCTTAAATAGCCCCTTCTTCGCGCAAAGAATAAAAGAAACTGGCCTTGAACACTTGAAAGAAGATGAGGGAAAGAAATTAAAATATTTTCTGTTCCAGGGCAGCACCAATTTAAAGAGATATTAACAGGATCCACATTACTCGAACTTCCTCCACAGTATTGTGTTCCTAACTTCTCTAAAAAGAGTCTAAAATATATATAACTGTTATTTTTCATTCATACGGATGAGAAACAGGTATCTTACTCTAAGAGTGGAGAAAATGTTATTTTGAGACTAAAGTGCTTAAGGACAATTTAGACCAAAAACATACGAACAGATGGATGCAGAAGACTGCATAACAGTGAGATACATTATTATCTTTATGCAAATAAGATGTTAAGAACAGTCAAGTCTCGTAGACTGCTGGACATTTAGTGGGCATGAAAAGACTTGAAGGGAAACCAGAAGGAAAACTTCCAATAAGAAGCCAACAATAAATTTGCTGAATAACTTTAACTATGATTTCAGAAATATGATTTATATCGGGAAATATTAACTCGAGATAGGGATGTTTGGAGAGCTTATGTCTGCGCGGCCGTGAACCTACATGATCCTTAGTGTCTTCTCTATAAAATATTACACACATCTACCTTATTATTTATCACACCGCTTCACTAGACTCTCTGATACACATAAATTAGATACCCGATCCCTTGAGTACATTGTCCTTTATATCCCGCCTCATCACACTACCTATTATTCGAAATATTTTACAGTTTCTCTTGCTAGAACGTGGAATTCCCTTCTACCCTATGTCAGAGACTGCCAAACTTTACCACCTTTCAGAAACACATTGAAAATAAAATTATTAACAGAACAACTCACTAATATTACTTTTTAATATTTATTTAAAAATACGAAAACAAGTGTAACTAAATTAGCATGGTTCAAATTCTTCCCTGTAGGGGGAGAGCGCCTAAATCTCTGTTAAGGGAAACATGGGCTTACAAGATACAATAAGATTTAATAAAAATAGTTTTATGATTAGTGAATATATTTGCCTAATGCTTTGTGTAATAAGCGATCGAAAATTCATTATAGTTTATTACTTCCTTTGTATTTTTTATGTTCTTTTTATGTATAGTGGATTCGAGCTGTTATTCCTTTCTGTATACATTCTTTCATTAGTTTAATTTTAATTGTATTTAATTTCATTGTATTATTAGACGATATTTTCATTATTGTTCAGTTTGACAGACAATAAATTGTTTAGTATGTACTATTATTGTAATTGTTTGTATTTAAAAGTAACATGTATGTGTGTCCTGGTGAGTGGAAGAGATGGCCACATGGCCTTAACTCCACCAGGCTAAATAAATATATTCTATTCTATTAACTTCGTTAAGAAAAAAATTATCCCAAAGAGAGTCGTACCAACAGGTGAATGGAGAATATTGCATAAAAGTGAGCTACATAATATTTATGGTAAACCATGTACAATAAGAACAGTTATTCTTTTAGACTGCGATCTGCGATGGATAGAACATTTGGCACTAATGAGGAATGAAATAGGGGCATGGAAATTTATTGTAGGAAACCAGAAAAAAACGCCCTATAGGTTGGCCAAGAATGAAACAGGAGAAAAACAATAATCATGATTTGGGGAGGTGAATTGAGTATTTGAAAATAAAGTTCTTAGGTTGAGGAATCAGCTATAACGGCTGGGGGACTCGACATGCTAACCACATGTTACCCCTACACTGGCTGTTGATCATCTACCTCTGTGATTGACACATATGGATGTGAAGGGCCAGCAGCCGGCTGGTAAAAGGGCAACCGCTGAAAAGTGGAAAGACCCTCAATCGGATCGGAAGTTCTTAGGAAAATTTTTGGACCAAAGAGAGATCAACAGGCAGGTGAATGGAAAAGACTGAATAACAGTGAATTACATGGTATTTATAGGAAGCCAGATATAATGACAACAGTTAAGTCTCGTAGACTGCGATGGGCAGGACATGTGGCACGAATGGGAAATGAAAGACGTGCATGGAAGATTCTTGTAGGAAAACCAGAGGGAAAACGCCCAGTTGGTAGACCAAGAATGAGGTGGGTGAATAACATTAACTATGATTTGAGGGAAGTAGATTGGACAGGGGATGATTGGAAAACATTGGATCAGGATAGGGATATATGGAGATCTTATGCCCGCGCGGCCATGAACCTACGGGCTCGATAGTGCCAGTGAGTTAGTTAGTTGGGGAGGTGAATTATACAGGGAATTATTGGGGGAAAAATAGCTGAGAATAGGGATATATGAAGTGCTTACATTCACATAACCTAGGTACAGCTTTGATAGTTGCAGTGAATTAATTACATAATAAATTAATTTAATTACTGTATGCATCTTTACATATAAAATTCAGCCTGGGTATGTTTTTGTTTTATAGTACTCTAAACCGCTCAACCGATATACATGAAAATTTAAACATACAGGTTTTCAGTTAAGCTGAGTATTTATCCGCTATCTATTGTTATCTAAAACCATTATGGGTAGATGTTCACCTGAAACGAAAATTTAAAAATCCCTCTATAGCAATCGAATTTTTGGATGTTTCACTACAAATGCTATTAAAATAAATCGAGGTAGATATTGCCCAAAAATATCAATATCCGATCATTAGAAATAGGGGTTCACCTCAAACACGAAATTGAAAACTGACTCCAGCAACCGTCATGTTTGGTTGGTCGCAAAGTATACCAATACAACGTGATTTTCTTTTAACTAATTGAATTGAATATAAAAACACATACAGGGTGACTCAGGATAAGTATTACACACTTCTGCAGGTTATTGAGGGGACATAGTATGTAAAGTTTTGATAAGGAACCCATGTCCGAAAACGTACCATTTCGATGTAAAATAAATTTGAAGATGGAAATGCAATGGGCTGATATCGTGTCTTGTGTTTCAGAATAAATATTACAGGCTTCTAGGGGTTGTACTATACCTGTCGAGACGGAGCAAGATCTTCTTGCACGAATTCTGACGGCAGCAGATATTTTATTGAGCACACACTAGGTCTTGTGGGGCGTGTGTATGAAAACATGTGTCGCAGGTATACTTTGTGCAATGAACAATAGGGTCGCCACGGGGAACCACAGTTGTAGTAGCTACAACTCCTACACTCAGATTCTACCCAGGAAGTTACTGTTTGTTTCGAATAGGGAACTGGGTTGCCATTTTAACAGTATTTTCTTGAGAAAAATCCTTATATAAAACTGAAGATTGCAATACAGCAGGTACATAGTTATAAGTTGTAGCTGTCCAAGCCAACCCCTCTTAAAGAAAAAAATAGGTACCACTTGTCACTGAGCTCTTGCGGATCTGTACTATCGTGTGTGAAAGTTCGACTCTCACATTTACTATAAAACAAGTTTGCATACCGTAAAAGAAAAACTATGTTTTTTAAATGTATTGTACATAGATTTGGAAAAAGTACTACTAACCTTGCCGCTCCCTCCTTAACAAACAAATACCGTTATTATGAGTTTGGCAACATCTACCCCCTGCAGGTAGGGGGACACTGGCATGGCTCATAAGGTCTGTAGTAACTTCCTGGGTTAAATTAGAGTGTAGAAGTCTGTAATACTTATTCTGAAATACAAGACACGCGATATAAGACCATTATGTCTCTATCTTCGAACTTATTTTACATCGAAATGGCAAGTTTCTAGACATGGGTTCCTTATCAAAACTTTATCTACTAAGTCCCCTCTATAACCCCTAGAAGTCTGTAATACTTATTCTGAATCGCCCTGTATTTAGGTATAGCAGTGTATTAGCTAGTAAGTTTATATAAAATGTAATCAAAACGTGAATGAAATGGCTGCTAGGACCACTCCACGAAGAATTGTGAAACAGCGTTGCTGAAGGTTAAAGGCCTATAATGAGCAACAGTGGCCGGACCTAACAGTGACCGCAAGTTTCAACACTCTATGGAGCAATTAACATAATATAGGACACACCCTGGTATCGTTATGTGGGCTGAAAATCGTTCAATCTCCACACGACTGTGAATTCCATTCAGTTCGGTGCACACGATCCATTCACAGCATGCAGCTTCCATATATGGAAATACAAAGTAAACCTTACCCTGATAAATCACCAAGTTTTGTAATTAGTGGGCATACATTCATTCAAAAGGAGTAAATCATAGTAGGCTTATTGGTCTGATAGTTCGGATAACTGCTTAGGATTTTAGATGTGCACCTTTTCTTCCTAAGACATGTAACAGCTTTCCGAAAGTAATTAATTATTTTGTTTTTTTTATTTTTTACTAACTAATACCCGGCGTGCGCTGCTACTCCTAAATAAATGTTAATGTGTTTTTACCACCAGCCGTGCGCTGTTATACTTGCCCGGGAATCTGCTTATCCCGATCTTTTTGTCATCAATGAAAGACAAAAATGGTTATTGTGAGTTATCCGTAGAAGATAAACATATGCTGTCGCGGGCATTTTGTAGAGTTTTTTTAAATGTTCAATTCTGTGTATATTAATTCCCTCCATGGTATCTTTACCTTGTCGTGGTGGAGTGGCTTGCGTGCTTAAATGATCCTGAGAGCTATGCCGGCGGTAGCATTGCTGCCGATAGGGTTACCCATGCCGGACTGGTCGAAGGTGATAAGCCAGACGAAAAAAGTACCTTGGGCGAAAGAGTGACGATCTTTCACCGTAAAAAATACAACCGTCAAGAAATGCGGACATGGGTTCAACTGGGGTAAAATTTTCCGGAGGTCAAATAGTCCCCCATTCGGATCTCAGGACGGGGACTACTTCAGGGAACCCATGCCAAAGGCTCAAACACAGGGACATGTTCCTAGGAACATGGAATGTTAGGACTTTATACAATAGCGGGGCGCTAGAGATATCAACGCGGGAATTAGATAAATCGCCCTTGGATATAGTCGCTTTACAGGAAGTTAGGTGGACAGGAGAAGGTAGTCAGGAATCAGGAAGCTTTGTATTATACTACGGGGGTGCAGAAAGACCTGCATTTGGAACGGGTTTTTAGGTCAGAAGGAGGATCCTATCCGCTATCCGAGATATTAAGTTTGTTAGTGATAGGATATCATACATAATTCTTAAGGGTAAACGACATGATTTTATAATTGTAAATGTACATGCCCCCACAGAAGATAAAGATGACAAGATCAAGGATAAGTTCTATGAAGAATTAGAATGCTTGTTTGATAGCCTTTCACGATATCATATGAAAATTGTCTTAGGAGATTTTAATGCAAAAGTGGGGCTCCAAGATACTCATATATTCAAACCAACTATAGGCATATTCAGTCTTCATGAAGATAGTAACGACAACGGGGTTAGATTAGTCACATTTGCCACATCAAAGAATCTCATTGTTAAGAGCACAACATTTCAGCATAAGGATATTCATAAATACACCTGACGTCCCCAGATGGAGAAACTTGGAACCAGATAGATCATGTATTAGTGGATAAACGCTGGCGCAGTAGCATCATTGATGTTAGATCAGTTAGAGGGACAGACTGCAATTCGGATCATCATCTGGTCAGAGTGAAAATCAGACAACGGCTATCGCTTATGAGAGGAACGAACGCTAATGATGATTCTGTAAAATATGAATTAAAAAACTTGAAAAATGATGAAATGCGACAAGAATACCAAATCAAAATTGCTAATAGATTTGAAGTACTGGAATCTTCAGATGACAATGTGGCAAACGAAGAAGAAACTGATATAAATAAAGAATGGGTGGCTATAAGAGATACTATTAAATTTTCAGCATCAGAAAGCATTGGTTGTTTAAAAAAGAGGCAAAACAAGAAATGGTTTGATGAGGAATGTGTCGACATTGTAAAGAAAAGAAAGCTAGCAAAAATGAAATGGTTACACGAGCCAAATGAGGTAAATTTAGAGCAATTGGGTAGTGTTAGACGGGGAAACCACCAAGTTACTAAAGAGTAAAAAGAGGGAATATTTGAGAGAGAAGATTAATGATCTTGAAATGAATGCAAAAAATAGGAACATTAGAGAATATATCAGGGAATTAGTATAGAGAAGAAAGGGTTTCAGGCTAGAACAAACATAATTCGGAATGAAAATGGGGATATGATTGCAGATTCCAAGAGTATATTAAATAGATGGAAAGGTTACTTAATCAGCTGTTAAATGTACATACAGAACAGGACATTGAGGAGGATAATTTACAGACAGCAGAAATGCTAGTCGCAGAGCCAAGTGCATTAGAGGTTGAAATGGCGATTGAAAAATTGAAGATGTATAAAGCATCAGGTTCAGATGAGATCCCAGCAGAACTGATAAAATCAGGGGGAGAAAAATTGATGGACAAGATACGCTGGTTGCTTAGTAAGATTTGGGAAAAAGAAGCTCTTCCAGATGAATGGAAGGAATCAATTATCATACCAATTTATAAGAAAGGAGATAAAACAGATTGCAACAACTACAGGGGCATCTCATTACTTTCAACTTCGTACAAAATTCTAACAAATATATTAGTAAGCAGACTTACTCCCTATATTGATGACATTCTAGGAGATCATCAATGTGCATTTAGAAGAAACAGGTCTACAACAGATCAGATTTTCAGTTTAAGACAGATTTAGAGAAGAAATGGGAATATAATGGTACTGTACATCAACTATATGTAGACTTCAAAAAAGCATATGATTCAATTAAGAGGGAGAAGTTATATAGTATCCTGCTGGAGTTCGGAATTCCTAAAAAGTTAGTTAGACTTATACGAATGTGTCTAAATGGCTCAAAGAGTGGGTGCGTGTAGGCAAACAGTTTTCAGACACTTTTGAAATCCAGAATGGGTTGAAGCAAGGAGATGCACTATCTCCTTTACTATTTAATTTTGTACTAGAGCATGCCATTAAATCTTTAGAGAATGAGGAAGGCTTACAACTCAATGGTATTAATAAGCTGTTAGTTTATGCTGATGATGTAGTACTACTGGCCGATAGCGAGGAGATACTAAAGGCCAACACGCACACACTATTGAGTAACACTAAGAAATTAGGACTGGAAATAAATATCAGTAAAACTAAATATATGGTCACACGTAGAAATTCAGTATATAATGGAAGTGGACAGCTAATGACAAATGAGGGAAATTTTGAGGAAGTGGCTGAATTCAAATACCTAGGAACAATAATCACAAATAGGAATGAGATGCAAAAAGAAATTAAACATAGGCTCAATTCTGGAAATGCATGCTATTATGCATTGCAGAGACTTTTGATGTCCCAACTCCTTTCAAAAAACGTTAAGCTGAAAAATATATAAAACTATTATTCTACCAGTTATATTATATGGATGCGAAACCTGGACTCTTACTTTAAGGGAGGAAAGGAGATTACGAGTATTTGAGAATAAAGTTCTTAGGAAAATTTTTGGATCAAAGAGAGATGAACAGACAGGTGAATGGAGAAGACTACATAACAATGAACTACATGGTCTTTATAGGAAGCCAGATATAATAAGAACAGTTAAGTCTCGTAGACTGCGATGGGCAGGACATGTTGCGCGTATGGGGAATGAAAGACGTGCATGGAAACTTCTTGTAGGAAAGCCAGAGGGAAAACGCCCAGTTGGTAGACCAAGAATGAGGTGGGAGAACAACATTAACTATGATTTGAGGGAAGTAGATTATACAGGGAATGATTGGAAAGCATTAACTCGGGATAGGGATGTATGGAGAGCTTATGTCCGCGCGGCCATGAACCTTCGGGTTCGATAGTGCCAGTGAGTTAGTTAGTTAGTATATTAATTGGGTGTGTTTGTCATGGTTTAGGCAGCGTAAGCCATTTAAGCGTCAAAATAGGGACTTTATTTCACGTTTTTCACTACATAGGGTGATTTTTAGGGGTGAAGTGGTTGAATATTACAACTCTCTTATTGCCTATGTTCATCCCCGGAATCTCCTGAATATTTTTTTTTCAAAACGCCCCATCTTAATCGAATGAACGGTATGGCAGAGCACGCTTGCCCGGGAATCTACTTATCCCGATCTTCTTGGTATCAACGAAAGACAAAAATGGTTATTGTGAGTTATCCGTAGAAGATAAACATATGCTGTCGTGGACTTTTTTGTAGAGTTTTCTGAGATGTTCAATTCTGTGTGCATTCATTTGGGTGTATTTGTTATGGTTTAGGCAGCGTAAGCCATTTAAGCGTCAAAATAGGGAATCTATTTCACTTTTTCACTACAAAGGGTGAATTTAGGGGTGAAAGGGTTGAATATCACAACTCTCTTATAGCCTATGTTATCCCGGGAATCTCCTGAATATTTTGCAAAAAATCCCATCAAAATCGGATCAACGGTATAACCGCGCATAGAATACCAACAAACTAACAAACAAACAAACATTGATTTTTATAGGCCTATATTAGATTTATTTATTTATTTATTTTACCTGATGGAGTTATGACCGTATGGTCTTCTCTTTCACATCGCCAGGGTTAAATTATACATGTAATAACAATTATGAATTACCTACATGATTAAGTATACATAATAGATATCATCATCAATTGCAATCATGGATTAGGCCACTGGCCTGTTCCGCTCCTGGATAGAAATTGATTCCTCCATCTCTTCTTAGGTCTTCCTGAGTCTCTTCGTCCAGTGGGTATGTAGTTCAATAGCTGCAGAGGTAGTCAATTGTTTGGCATGCTAAAGAGGTGTACATGCCAATTATTCTGGTATATTTTAATGGTTTCAGTTAGTACAGGTGTGTTGAGATCTTTGAGGATATCTTCATTACGCATGTGGTCATAAAGTGTATAACCCGCTAAAGGTCTTAATAACTTCATTTCTGCAGCTACTGTCGTATTTAATTTACCTGTAGTAAGAGTCTAGGTTTCAGAACCATAAAATAGAGTTAGAAGAGCCATTGTTTTATAAAATTTTAGAATTGTATCTGGGCGTACTTTTCGGAGAAGAGTGTTTTTTATTGTTCCTATAAGTTTTTGCAACATAATAGATACAGACTATAGAATGTAAAGTTGACAAGAGAAAGAAAGAAAAATAGTAATAATAATAATAATTTATATTTATTTAAATACAGAATATTAATGTTTACACATCTTTCTGTGCCTAAAGTTTTATTGTTCTTCTCCACTCGTCTCTCTCCATCCAATCCATGTCCTCCAGTCCTCTTGCTCTAATTCCAGCTCCTATTTCCTGCATCCACGAGTTTCGAGGTCTTCCTTTCCTCCTTCTACCAGGTGGACACCATTCCAATGTTTTCCTGGGTGATCTTTCTTCTTGCATTCGTCATACGTGCTCATACCAATACCAATAATAATAATAATAATAATAATAATCTATAAATTATGTAACGAGTAAAGATGAAACTTCTCTTTCCAATGACGCGAGGTTGACTAAGCTTAAAACATACAGTAGAGGTCACTCTGAAGAGCGGTCACATGTAGACAAGTGCAGGATTCACACATAACGTACAAAGTATACTTGGGTGGAATATAAAAGTTACGTACTGGCTATTCGGAACATTTGGAGTGACATATATGAAACTAATGTAACTACTGCTCAGGAAACTAAAACACCACAGTTCAGCAAATGTTCATGTAATCAGACGACACAGAAAACTATTTTAACCACCTTCCCTCTGATGCCATGTACAATGGTCGCGTTAACCAAATGCTTATATCGTGTTTACAAAGAAATTGTTCTAACTGCAGTAATGAGTTAGACGTTCCTTGGAATTTAAAAGGTGATAATTTTCTATTACCTTTTT
The DNA here is from genome assembly GCA_030220185.1 of Diploptera punctata. NCBI lineage: Eukaryota > Metazoa > Arthropoda > Insecta > Blattodea > Blaberidae > Diploptera > Diploptera punctata. The sequence continues at coordinate 2,348,634 of JASPKZ010001233.1, read as the reverse complement.
TTTTTTCTTGTGATCTTTTGGCTTCCTTGGCCCACTCTGTGCACAAACCAGTTTTCCTCCTTTCTGAACTATTTCTGTTATTTTTTAAATGTTTTTGATACAGAGAATTTTTTTTACATTTAATATATATATATATGTCCACTGCTGTGGTCTCGAGATAGCGTACTGCCTTGTCACGCAGCGGGCTCGGGTTCGATCTCCGGTCGGGGCAGTTTTTCTAGGTGAGGTTTTTATCGGGGTTTTTCCTCACCTGTAAGACAAATGTCAGGAAAACTTTAGGGCCCAAACGGTCCTCGAAATCATATGGCCATCATCATCCTTATCATTATCATCTTCATCTTCACCATCATCCTTCGCCGGTGTGGAAAGCAACGGGATGCTACCACACCTACAATTCCGTAGTAAAGCTTCAAGCATAGCATGAAAATGCTATGATTGCAGTGAAAAACCTGCCTTAGGGCAGGATTACTATGGATGGATATATATATATATATATATATATATATATATGAGTGGATCTTATTTTCAACTTTTCGTATTTCATTCCGCACATCCTCATTTTTTTTTCCTTTGTTTGTAAGAAGTAATTTAAAGTCCATTTTGTCAAAATTTAATATGAGCTAGAAAAAGGCGCATAAAAAATATTGAAAAGAAAATATCGATAAAAATGATAATGATTTATGATGTTAACATATTCATTTTATTCAAACAGCTGTATTTGAAGATATTTATTGGTTTATTTATCTTGTTTAAGACAATACTCTTGCTGCAAGTATAGCATATATTAGGGTGGCCCTTATTATAGAGGTTGAATTAAAATGTCGTCTGATTTCAACGAACACCCTTTTGACCCATTTACGTAGTGTAACAAATTTTCATTACAATCAATTAACGGTGATGCACTGAACCTAAATTTATAAATATAAAAAAAATACTTGCAGTAAAAGTATATTTCAATTATCTTTAACCAGAAAAATAAATCAATAAATATCTTCATATACAGCTGTTTTAATTAAATTAATTATTGCCATGATAAATCATTACCATTTTTATCGATATTTTCTTTTCAATGTCGCGCCTGTCCTAGCTCAATGCGGCACGGGTTCCTCATCTTAAATTTTAACAAAATGTAATTTCAATTACGTCTTACAACCAAAGAAAAAAAGGATGTCCGGAATGAAATACAAAAAGTAAAATAATTAGGGACCACCCAAATATATTATATATATATATATATATATATATATATATATATATATATATATATATACGTGTGTGCGTGATATTAGTGTCAAAGAGGGAAATATGGTTAGCAATCGCCTCTATGAGTTTTCTACTAGTAGTAGCTTTAACATTCACAGGGGAAAAAATCACTATGAGGTTTAATTTAATAATTAAATTAATATTTTTAATACCTGGCCTCATATCCTTTATTTTCTAGACTGCAGTTTCGGAGCTATATTTCCATCATCAGTAGCCTCTAGTCAATCTACTGATGTGGAGATATAGATCCGAAACTGCAGTCTAGAAGAATAAAGGATATGAGGTGAGGTATTAAAAATATTAATTTAATTATTTTCAAGTAGCTATTACGTAGATGATTGAAGGTTCCTTAAATTTTGGACAGAGCCCTTTTTATTCAAGTTGTGGCCATTTTACGAGCCTGAAAATCTTAATACTCGGGACCCATCCCTCCCACAGGACTTGTCCGTTGGATTTTTCCATCCTAAAAATAAATCGACCCCGGGCCGAGTTTCAAACCGCGTCCCTCGTGCTTGGAAGCCAATACCTTTCCATAGACCATATGTAGTGTCATGCAATTGAGGACAATTAGAACTATTAGAACCTGCCGATACACGTGTTTAAATATTTCGAAATTAATGATAAGTGATATGATACTGACTCAGTGTCACTCATATGAGTCTATAATATGGGTCAATCGACCCATACCGATCGATATGTATCTTAATTAAGACCTTGTACAGTCAAGATGACGATAATCTTACGTCATAGTCATTAGGTCATAAATTCAACACTGGTACAGTTTTTACATAACATTATTTGTACCTTGCATGCTTAAGACTATTTTAAGTCATGACAGATCAGTGTAAGGTAATGTCCGCTCTTTTTTTTTTATACCCATACAATTTGACGAAATCTGTGTCCTTAATCAAGACTTTCTAGTCGCACCTTCTACTCATAAGTGGTTAAGGGTACCCGATACTAATTTCCTTGCTTCTTATTATTCTTCTTACTTATAATTTGTAGGATTTTCATCCTGATTATTTCAAAAATCACTCCTCGGAAGAAGACGTATTGCATGTGCATTCACTGCCTATCCATCTGGTATTCCTCTTGTTCTTCTCCCGTCCATTACCCTATCTTCTTTAGCTCTATTTTTTTTTTGCAAGTCAATTGTCTTCCATTCATTCTATATGACCTTTCCAAAAATTTTCGTCTACCTATTATACATTTGGTTATGTCTTGAATATGACATTTGTCCCTAATTTCTGTGTTGTGTAATTTCCTTGCAATATGGTTTAAAAATATGCAACATACAAAAATCATTTTTTCAGTTTATTCGGTTATGTGCATAATTAAACAAGTCTTCCTGAACATAATGGCACTCTGATTAACTTTTTAGACATATTTCTTCGTGAGTAATTTAAAATACAAAACAAAATGAAAATAAAAAATTCAACTTCTTAAAAGTATTGTTCTCCAAAGTTACTTATCTAATTGTTTCCAAAATTTATTATGTTATGTTCCATAGTTTATTTAACAATAATAAACTTTGTTTGTATTCAGATATGGATTGTGATTCGTTTAAAAAAATTCAAAGACCATTTTTTTTTTAATTTTGCATACTTCTCTTTTAAATTTCAAACACTATCAATATCACTAAGATAAATTTTCCTTTTTGTTATCATAGAGCTCTTTAAACTGCATATCCATGCGAAAAATTATTCTCCTATCTTTCATACTTTCAGAGAAAAGTGTACCGAAATATGAAAAAATCGAGTTACGGGAAAATGAAAAAACAAAAATGTGCACATTAGTAGAACATAGAGATGCCATTTTAAAAATAAATTGTATGGGTTTAAATGTCCAAAATCGACAAAATAATCCTACACGTCGATAAAATAGACCTTCCTGGATTTTTGAAGCAAAAAATAAAATATAAAAAAATAACCCAAGTAAGTACTGGGTGCTCTTAAGTAGATAAAATTTTAAAAAATAAAATGCAATAATTGGAAATAAAATAACTAATTGGTAGTACTGAAGAGGTATATTCATGGCCGAGCACATATAAGCTATCCATACATCTTTACCTTCTCAGAGGATGAATTACAAATGGCAGCACATCAATTAAATAATATAGCCAAACATTTCGATTTGAAATCGATCCCACGCGTCGTAGGATAATAAATAAACAAATAAATAAATATATAAATACGAATATAGAGGGAGACTATACTTATAAAATGCTATCATAAGCCCGGACTTATGATCTTTCCAAAAAACAAAAAATATGTGTAAGTGTGGAAAACACGTGCGAAGAGTTAAAATAGAATTAGATGAAAAAAATAATAGAACAAGTCTCTGATTTGAATTAACTCGGTCACCTAATATCTGATATTATAAATGGCACAGAGATAAAGTTATAGAAATACAATGCAATAAATGGAGACATAAATGAAATTTTGGTAAACAAATATCAACCACAATCAAATTGTGATTACACAATGTAACTACAAAATCAGGACTGAAATATAGCAGCGGAAAATGGATACTAAATTCTAAAATCAAATCAAACTTGCAAGCGGAACAGATGAGATTTTTATGTCCAATCCTAGGTTTGACAAAAATGGGCAAGCAAAAAAACACGATAAACTAAAAATTAAAAATATAGTTAAAGAAATTCACAATTATCAACGCGATTGGTTACAACACGTTCAAAGATTGGACCCATCTCGCTTTCCTAAATTAACATTGCAGTATCAACCTAAAAGATTTCGAGATAGAGGAAGACGAAAATTAAGAAGGACTGACCAACCATATCTTAAAATTTTATAGCGATAGGTTCAAACGACCTAAACATAAATAAGTTCATTATGATGACTATTTAACTCATGCCCCAAATGGGAGTCACTGACCAATCACATTTCAATGATTTTTTATTTACAACCAATCACAGACGTGTTTCGCCTAGAATTTACCAACTAAAGTTTTATCATACTAAAGAAAGCACCTCCTTTTTAACATTCTGAATAGGTCATAGCATTATTTTGCAGTGATTGACCCTCGAAGAATCACGGCTACCAGATTGTATATATAGTGCATGAATGTCAGCAGAGAGCGCATGCGAGAGATAATATAAAAACATTTGTAACAATTGATTATGCCATAAAAAAAAAGGAAACCACTTTCTTAAATGAATTATTCTCCAGGAGATGATGTTGCAGAAAAATATAATTGCATATTTACATCATAGGACATCAGACATTAATTAATACCTATAAAGTTTGTTATAAATTTCTCCACTAGGGTGCATTCTTACAACATTGCGATCCTTTGGCAATAAATAATATTATGATCCGGTTGCAGTGATGAACAAAAGAACAAATGAAGCGTACCAATCGTTTCTCATTTGTTTCGAAACATCGCCGTTTACATTAAATATATAAATATTTTATAATAACTACAGTTAAATAATGATTTGTGAGTAAACAGCTTAATTTTATTCGATAAATAGTCCTAACAAATGACACTCTTGATTTCCAAATTATCTAGATAAATTCACTTCTCACTTCGCGAGTCGTGAATGTATCGATAATTTGGAAATCGCTCGTGGCATTACTTATGACTATATCACTTTGGTCTCGAGGTAGCGTGCTGCCTTGTCACGCAGCGGGTCCGGGTTCGATTCCCGGTGGGGACAGGCTCCTGGATAAGGTTTTTTTCGGGATTTTTCCTCACCTGTAAGACAAATGTCAGGAAGCATAGGGCCCAACTATCCCCGAAAATCACCCGCCACCATAACCATCCCTATCATTATCATCAACATCCTTCACCGGTGTGGAAAGCAACGGGAAGCTACCACACCTATAATTCCCTAGTAAAGCTGCAAAGCGTAGCATGAAAATGCTATTATTGCAGTGAAATACCTGCCCTCGAGAAGAACACTATGGAATGGAATGGAATGATGATTATTTATCTCATAGACAGATAATTTTGCCTGTTCGTGTTGATAAAATTGCATCTTCCTGTTCGCAATGAGAGATATCTATGCAAATTAACTTCTTCGACAAGGTTATCGATTCAACAATGTACGATCGATATGGTACAGCAAGAAATGCCAAAAAAAACTATAACTATTTCTCATACAATTATCTGTTATTGATTTTTCCCAAGCCCAAAGAGATTTAAAAATAAAGATATGCTATTTATAACTATACAGCCGGCATAGAAATTGCCCGGAAGTAAGATCTGAATATATAACCTCACATTTGGCAAATATTAAACATTATAATTATTTTTAGCTTGTGATGTATTATTCGCTAAATAGTCACTCCAAATCCAATGCGACGTAGAGTTTTTCATTAGACAAAATCACTCGCGACTTTGTTGCTCGTGGTTTTTTTTTTTCAGAAAAACACAACATCTTGTTAGATTACTGTTGATAAATGAATACCAAAATATAATCAAAGTTGTAAGCTGCACAGATGATGGTAATGATGCGCCAGGAGAGTTCTTAATCCCAAACTTAATGTAATGAGGTGAATATTATAATGGTGAGCAGATGATATTCGGGGATCGAATTTCCTGACATTTGTCTGATGAGGAAAAATACGAAAAAAACTCACACAGGAAACTTCTCCCGATCAAGGATCGAACCCGGGCCTACTGCGAGACATGGCAGCACGCTACTTCGAGGCCACAGCTGTGGACAATTTTGCATTTATAATCAAATCATGATAGTATTCGTGTTTGAGGTTGTTTCAAGCAATTTGACAATAATATGCAACACCTATTAATTTTCTACGCATGCGCTCTTGAAGGTTAAATACTATTTTTCTTTTTTGATGGCGTAACTTTTATTTACTTAGGACTGCTGCATATCATCACTATATACTTACAAAGTCGCGCCACGCGGATTGTAACGTCGGTGACCAAGTTACAGTCTTGCACACAAACCTTTTTTCCACGTGCAGAGCACGAAAATTGTTTTATAATTATACTTATGTATCATACATTTTTTTAGAAAATCCTTTAACCCTTTCAGAATCAATACTTTTATTTACTTAAAAATACGGTAAAATATTCAATGTAGATTGACTATTTAACTCATGCCCCAAGTGGGAGTCAATAACCAATCACGTTTCAATTAATTCTGTTTTACAACCAATGACAGTCGTGTTTCACCTCGATAATTATCGAATTTTGATTACCAAAATAAAGGAAGCTCCTCCTATTTTTAACATTCTGAACAGGTCAGTGCATTATTTTGCAGTGATTGACTCTCTAACAAATACCTTTAATATATCAAATAATGAACAGATTCCTTCCACCTACACATTTGATAACTGTGTGTTCAATAATTCTATAGGAAGCCAGATATAATGAGAACACTTAAGTCTCTTAGACTGCGATGGGCAGGACATGTGGCACGAATGTATAATAGTTTAAAAAAGTAATATTAATGATTTGTTTTTTCGTTATTTAATAAAAATAGTATTAAGATTTGTCATTATATTTACCTAATGTCTTATACATAAGCGATAGATTAATTCATTAGAGTTTATTACTTTCTTCGTATATTTTTTTCTTTTCTTTTTATGTATAGTAGATTCGAGCTGTTATTCTTTTCAGTTTACATTCTTCCATTAGATTACTTTTAATTGCATTTAATTCATTATTAGACCGCTGTGGTCTCGAGGTAGCGTGCTGCCTTGTCACGCAGCGGGCCAGGGTTCGATCCCAGGTCGGGACAATTTTTCTGGGTGAGGTTTTTATCGGGGTTTTTCCTCACCTGTAAGGCAAATGTCAGGAAAACTTTAAGGCCCAAACGGTCCCCGAAATCATATGGCCATATCATCATCCTTATCATTATCATCTTCATCATCCTTCACCGGTGTGGAAAGCAACGGAAAGCTACCACACCTACAATTCCCTAGTAAAGCTGCAAGCATAGCATAAAAATGCTACGATTGCAGTGAAGGACCTGCCCTCGGGCAGAATTACTATGGATGGATGGATGGATGGATGGATTCCTATTTATTCAGTTTGACCAGATAATTAATTGTTAAATGTGTATTATCGCCTCACTATCATGGTTGTCCAGCGGCTCGCTTTGTTTCCCCCAACTGTTATATATATATATATATATATATATATATATATATATAAAATATACAAAGATGCCGACTACCGCCACTATAATAATTCCGCATGTTAACCATTGTCAAGCATTGTGGCGCGGCACCCGCTTTTATATAAATGGACAACCATCATAGTGAAGCGATAATACCATTATTGCATTTTTTTTATTTAAATGTAACATTTGTTTGTCCTGGTGAGTGGAAGAGAAGGCCACATCTATTCTATTTAACAAAATGTGCGTTTTGTTTTATTGCTCTTAAAATAATTACTGTGTTTTGGTATTTTTTTGGAATTATCTAGTTACTGTGTCATTAGCTAAGCAGTAATTTTCGTGCAGTTGAACCTGAAATTACCTGTTGAGTAAGGTTACTCTGTTTATGTAAAACATAATTTAAAAAGAGAACACTTGGCGAAAGCTACACTTTTAAATGTCACAAAGCAGACATATTGTGTGAAAGTATTATACTGATCTTCTTCCTGTTTCTTTTCAGGTGAGTTAGAGGTGATGTGACCTTCCAGAGCAAGTAAGTGAATCACTCTACTGTCCATACTGGTCACTCAAAATTACTTTCTTTATTTGAAGAAAAAAAATTGAAAGTGGTTGTAGGTTATCATGTGTAAATTCTTGGGACCGTTTCACTTCCTTACTCGAAGCAACATTATTGCGATGGAAGATCACTTTTAATGTATCAGATAGCATACTATCATAAGGTCCCTCCCTCAAGGGAAAGCTGATGACCTCACAAGATGTGAAGTTCAAGGTGGGAGTAAAATCTAGTTAGACTTGAAATATAATGGAAAGGTTAAGGAAAAACTGAATCAGGGCCAGACTCTAGAGCACCTTAATGCATACTTCAAAGTCGTTCAGAAAGAAATGTCCCTGGCTAGAGTTAATGGGATGAGAGACAAATCATAATAAAGCTTTTTAATAATAATAATAATAATAATAATAATAATAATAATAATAATAATAATAATAATAATAATAATAATAATAACTAACTCACTGGCACTATTGAATCCGGAGTCACGGCCGCGTGTAAATAATAATAATAATAATAATAATAATAATAATAATAATAATCTTGTCTTGTAAGCCCATGTTTCCCATAACAGAGATTTAGGCGCTCTCCCCCTACAGGGAAGAATTTGAACCATCCTAATTTAGTTACACTTGTTGTCGAATAGATGCCATTTGAGTGGTCCGTGGTCAGCGTTCCGGCTCATACTGACATCTAGAAAACCAAGGTAATACTAGGACGAGAAAATTCGGTAAATTTTGCTTTCATTCAGGCTTGAGGATCTTTTACGAGCATGAAAATCTTCAGACTCGGGAACCACTGCTTAAATTCCCTCCCGGAGGATATGCTCCTTGGATTTTTCCATCCTGAAAAATCCATCGACCCCGGCCGGGTTTGAACCGGCGACCCTCGAGACCAGAGGCAAGGAGCATAACCACTAGTCCACTGCGGCCGATACAATAGTAATAATAATAATAATAATAATAATAATAATAATAATAATAATAATAATCATTATCATCAATTACAGTCATGGATTAGGCCATTGGCCTGTTCCGCTTCAGGATAGAAATTGATCCCTCCATCGCTTCTTAGGCCTTCATGGGTCTCTTCGCCCAGTAGGTCTGTAGTTGAATAGCCTCAGAGGTAGTCTATTGTTTGGCATTCTAAGGAGGTGTGCATGCCAATTATTTTGGTATATTTGGATGGTTTCAGTTATTGCTGGTGTGTTGAAAGCTTTGCTGATATCTTCGTTACGCATGTGGTCATAAAGCGTATAACACGCTAAAGGTCTTAATAACTTTATTTCTGCAGCTATTATCTTATTTAATTTGCCTGTAGTAAGAGTCCAGGTTTTCAATAATAATAATAATAATAATAATAATAATAATAATAATAATAATAATAATAATAATAATAATATTTTTGAATGGAAACCTGAGGGAAGAAGAGGCAGAGGAAGACCTAAAACTTCCTGGAGTCAGGGAATATATTTATACATGAAGGAGAAACATCTATAACCAGGAGATTGGATGGACCGACAAAATTGGCTATTAGGAATCGCACGATGTCAGAGATAGCGCCTTAAGACCTTACCTACCACTCAACCAGGTTAGAAATAATACAAAAATTACTGTTACATCTAAATTACAAAGAAAAGATTATTACATAGTATATCTACAATACCGTTATTAGTTACCATATATTTTTATTTGCCAAGATTTAACGAATTAAATATAAAATGTACAAGATAAAAAATTATAAAAAATAATATTATAGACGTAGAATAAATTTGGTTATGGAGAAAAATTAATTATTTAACAACAAATAATTGTATAAGCGTGACTTAAAAGTGTTGTAGACAATATATTGTTATTATTAATAATTAATAATAATAATAATAATAATAATAATAATAATGTTTAATGAATAAATAAAATATAACGTATTTTAAATGTGTTATATAACCAAAATTAATTTGTATTCGTAGTATTCGTCCGAAATATATAAAACTATTATTCTACAAGTTATATTATATGGATGCGAAACAAGGACTCTTACTTTAAGGGAGGAAAGGAGATTACAAGTATTTGAGAATAAAGTTCTTAGGAAAATTTTTGGAGCAAAGAGAGATGAACAGTTGAATGGAGAAGACTACATAACAGTGAACTACATGATCTTTATAGGATGCCGGATATGAGAACAGTTAGGTCTCGTAGACTGCGATGGGCAGGATATGTGGCACGAATGGAGAATAAAATACGTGCATGAAAGCTTCTTGTAGGAAAACCAGAAGGAAAACGCCCAGTTGGTAGACCAAGAATGAGGTAGGGGAGTAACATTAAGTATGATTTGAGGGAAGTGGATTATACAGGGGATGATTGGAAAACATTAGCTCAGGATAGGGATGTATGGAGAGCTTATGTCCGCGCGGTCATTAACCTCCGGGTTTGATAGTGCCAGTTAGTTGGTTAGTTGGTTAGTTGGTTAGTTGGTTAGTTGGTTAGTTGGTTAGTTGGTTAGTTGGTTAGTTGGTTAGTTGGTTAGTTGGTTAGTTGGTTAGTTGGTTAGTTGGTTAGTTGGTTAGTTGGTTAGTTGGTTAGTTGGTTAGTTGGTTAGTTGGTTAGTTGGTTAGTTGGTTAGTTGGTTAGTTGGTTAGTTGGTTAGTTGGTTAGTTGGTTAGTTGGTTAGTTGGTTAGTTGGTTAGTTGGTTAGTTGGTTAGTTGGTTAGTTTGTGGTTAGTTGGTTAGTTGGTTAGTTGGTTAGTTGGTTAGTTGGTTAGTTGGTTAGTTGGTTAGTTGGTTAGTTGGTTAGTTGGTTAGTTGGTTAGTTGGTTAGTTGGTTGTGTGGTTAGTTGGTTAGTTGGTTAGTTGGTTAGTTGGTTAGTTGGTTAGTTGGTTAGTTGGTAGTTGGTTAGTTGGTTAGTGGTTAGTTGGTTAGTTGGTTAGTTGGTTAGTTGGTTAGTTGGTTAGTTGGTTAGTTGGTTAGTTGGTTAGTTAGTTAGTTAGTTAGTTAGTTAGTTAGTTAGTTAGTTAGTTAGTTAGTTAGTAGTTAGTTAGTTAGTTAGTTAGTTAGTTAGTTAGTTAGTTAGTTAGTTAGTTAGTTAGTAGTTAGTTAGTTAGTTAGTTAGTTAGTTAGTTAGTTAGTTAGTAGTTAGTTAGTTAGTTAGTTAGTTAGTTAGTTAGTTAGTTAGTTAGTTAGTTAGTTAGTAGTTAGTTAGTTAGTTAGTTAGTTAGTTAGTTAGTTAGTTAGTTAGTTAGTTAGTTAGAGTTAGTTAGTTAGTTAGTTAGTTAGTTAGTTAGTTAGTTAGTTAGTTAGTTAGTTAGTTAGTTAGTATTAGTTAGTTAGTTAGTTAGTTAGTTATAGTTAGTTAGTTAGTTAGTTAGTTAGTTAGTTAGTTAGTTAGTTAGTAGTTAGTTAGCTAGTTAGCTAGCTAGTTAGTTAGTTAGTTAGTTAGTTAGTTAGTTAGTTAGTTAGTTAGTTAGTTAGTTAGTTAGTTAGTTAGTTAGTTAGTTAGTTAGTTAGTTAGTTAGTTAGTTAGTTAGTTAGTTAGTTAGTTAGTTAGTTAGTTAGTTAGTTAGTTAGTTAGTTAGTTAGTTAGTTAGTTAGTTAGTTAGTTAGTTAGTTAGCTAGCTAGCTAGCTAGCTAGTTAGCTAGCTAGCTAGCTAGCTAGTTAGTTAGTTAGTTAGTTAGTTAGTTAGTTAGTTAGTTAGTTAGTTAGTTAGTTAGTTAGTTAGTTAGTTAGTTAGTTAGTTAGTTAGTTAGTTAGTTAGTTAGTTAGTTAGTTAGTTAGTTAGTTAGTATTCGTCCGAAGAAGTACAAAGTACTGAAAAAAATATAACGAATTTGTATTAAATTAAATATGAACATCGCATAAAACTTTAACAGTTTTATTTTATTTTATACTTTCATCAAGTAAAAAACAAATCAATTGATTAAATAATAATAATAATAATAATAATAATAATAATAATAATAACTTGACAGGTAGTTAATTTACAAGATGGAAAACTTCCGAGGTTTTACTGGATCTTCCAATTGCGAAAATATCTGAGTTAGTGTATCTTCAAAGTATGTGTGAATTGAGTTAGATTCTTATATCACTCAATAATAATGAAATGATTACTTTTGCATAAACGGATCATTTTACACTGCTTACAAAAACATAAAATAATGTTTAAAATATTGTGAAGAAATAAACATAGGGCAGTTACCTGGACTAGGAAGACGTACGATGTTTTCATCTGTAAAGAAAGAACAGAAATCATTAGTACACTGCTACTGGAATATGAATTAGTGCTGTGGAGAGGGATCGATAGGACACTTATGACTATAGAATAATCACAAACAGGAATGAGATGCACAAAAGAAATTAAACATATGCTCAATTCTGGAAATGCGAGCATTACACAGACTCTTGACGTCCCAACTCCTTTAAAAAACGTTAAACTGAAAATAAATAAAACTGTTAATCTCCCAGTTATATTATATGGATGCGAAACATGCAATCTTACTTTAAGGGAGAAAAGGAGATTACGAGTATTTGAGAATAAAGTTCTTAGGATTTTTTTGGACCAAGGAGAGGATGACAGACAGGTGAATGGAGAAGATTACATAACAGTGAACTATATGGTATTTATAGGAAGTCAGATATAATGAGAACAGTTAAGTCTCGTAGACCGCGATGGGCAGGACATATGACACGAATGGGGAATGCAAAACGTGCATGGAAGCTTCTTGTAGGGAATCCAGAGGGAAAATGCCCAGTTGGTAGACCAAGAATGAGATGGGAGAATAATATTAACTATGATTTGAGGGAAGTAGATTATACAGGGAATGACTGGAAAACATTAGCTCAGGATAGGAATGTATGGAGAGCTTATGTCCGCGCGGGCATGAACCTACGGTTTCGATAATGTCAGTGAGTTAGTTAGTTCGTTAGTTAGAGAGAGCATATTATAGCAATTTATTGGCCATAATTCTCATATTTTCACTCTTATAAGAATTAAATAACTTTTATCACACAATTTCTTTTTTCCCTGTTTGAATTATTATTATTAAATTTCTGAGAATTTTGTGTCTTGTAAAATCTATCTTCCTCTCCTATTTAGTTTCAATTCATAGTATGGATTTTTCCCTTAGGTATGTACCTGTGCAAATATCCGTGTATTGTCTCGCGATAAGAAGGTACCTACTGATAATTTTAATGAAATAAAAAGCATGCAACAATATCAAATTCCATAGTTTAACTTGCTTCTCATTTGCATTTTATTCTTAAACTAGCTAATACCCGGCATGCGCTGCTACGCCTAAATAAATTTAATGTGTTTCTAAGTTTAGTTGAATAATCAACTTTTATAAGATTCATGATGTGTTCCGTTGAGGTATTATTCAAAATTAAAATATAAAATTATGGATTATTCACCTGAAAGGTCCATCTCCTCAACTTAATTAATTATGTAACTGCAGCGCTTTCGATACTTGATGGGTGAAGTTACATAAGTAATTAAGTTGAGGATACGGACCTTTCAGGTGAATATTCCATAATTTTATATTTTAATTCAGTTGAATAAGTGAAAAAAAAATTATATATTTACATCGTAATTACTTTTACATACCCCGTTCTGATAACCCGGCGTTGCCCGGGAATCTAAGTATACTGATCTTCTTGGCGTAAGTGAGCTGAAAGACAAAAATGGTTATTGAGAGTTATCCACCGTACGCTACTACGCTTGCCCGGGAATCTAGTCATCCCGATCATCTTGGCATCAATGAGCTGAAAGATAGAAATGGTTATTATGAGTTACCCGTAAAAGATCGACATGCTGTCGCGGATCTTTTGTAGATTTTTTTTTTTTTTTAGATATTCAATTCTGTGTATGTATGGTTTAGTCGGCGTAAGTCATTTAAGCGTTAAAAAGTTCCGAAAAACACGTTTCTCACTACAAAGAGTGATTTTTAAGGATGAAGGTGTTGAGTATTATAACTCTCTTTTAGCCTAAGACCTTCCTGGGAATAAAGCGTGTTGTTTTAGTTTTTTAAACTATTATTTATTTTTTAAATTTTTAATTTAATTGATTGTTATAAACCGGAATCCCATGAAAATTTAATTGCTTGCGATATCTTTAGTGTCTACGCACGAATATAATTATATATTTTTAAAAATTATTATTATCTAACATTATTATAATATTTTTGAATATTTTAATATAGATAAATAGTTACAGTTAATCGTATCCTTCTCATATTTCTGGATAAATTACAATGTGGTAAGTTTACAAAACTGTCATTAATATTTTACAGAATAAGATAAAAATGCAAATATCTTTAAATTCGATACTATTGTAGTATGAGCTAAAAGTAATACTCTTCTAAAAAAAATCATCCGGACCGGATTTGAACCAGCGAGGATTACTGAAATTATATACCACTACAGTCCATCACTCTACCAACTGAGCTACGAGAGGATATAATATTAATTTCTTAAAACGATGGACTAAAAAGTCGATAAGTCCGCAACCTATTATATATTATTTATGAAATTATTGTATTGTTATTGGTCCTTTACAAGTATAAAAAGTTTCAAGTCAATCAAATGCTTTTAAGTGGGTGAAAATCATGTTGAAAGATTCCGTTACATAGATACAGGTCAAGCTAATATAAAGCGTGTAAAAATCAGTGAAATTTATATACTTATTTATTTTACCTGATGGAGTTAACACCGTAAGGTCATCTCTTCCACTTCACCAGGGTTAAATTATACATACAATAAGAATTATGAATTAGCTACATGTTGATTTATGATACATAATGTATATAGGCTACACAATATAAAGTTGACAAGGGAAAGAAAGAAAAATAGTAATAATAACAATAATAATAAATATAATAACCTGTAATTAGATTAAGTAAATGGCATGGTAAAGAAAGTTTAAAATATGACGGAATAATAAAATTATACATGGAACATGGTTATATATTATATTGCCTAAGGAAATATGAAGTGAGTTTCTTTTTAATTTTTTTTTTTTTTGAGTCGGACAGTCCTTGATATATGAGGATAGGTAATTCCAGAGTCGGGTGGCCAAAACGTGGAAGGATGAGGAATAGTGAGATCATCGATGTAGAGGAACGGCTAGAGTTAAATTTTCTCTGGATCGTGTGTTTAAGTTATAGTGGGAGGATAGCGAATGAAAGCGAGTATAAATATAAAGGGGTGATGAGGTGGACATCTATCGTTAAGACGGAGCCAAGAGAGTAAATTTAATCCAACGAAAAATGTTAAAATACATAATTATTGGCATGTGCCGTCGTCCTCAACCATGTGAAAATTGTCTTGATTTTAAAAAATTAGTAACTGAAGGCCTTTCGGAAGTCGACATCCATCAGCAGCAAAAGAAATATGTGCTACTAACTGTTTTTATTGTTGTACTAAGTTTTGGATAACAGTTAGTAGCACATAGGCCTATATCTTCTGCTGTTGATGGAAGTTGACTTCAGAAAGGCGTACAGTTTGTTTTTAATCAAGATACTTTTTAACACAGTTGTGGACGATGGCACCTGCCAAAATGTATATATTTTATTATTTTACTGTATGACTCGTGCTGCGTCCACTACAGCAACAAAACTCGTCCCCTCGGTGGCGTAGTGGGGAAAAGGTCGGTGGATCTGCTAGTCAGTCCTCCCTTCCAAGTCCGATGGACTCGCGGACCATAAGTGGGGTCAACAGGAAGATGAGGGCCCTGTTGCCAAACCTCGAGATCCCGGCCCACATGCGGGATTTGGGCCGCTGTTGGTGGAGCGGTGGGAGACTAGGGGATCGGTAGCTCCTTCTCTTGGTTCAATTGAACCCGTGACCATCTGTGGGGGCACCATGGGAAATGAGCACCCTGGATGCCTACATTGCACAGTGGGCTGTCTCACAGCAGCGGCACGACTAGGCCTAGGCTTGCGAACGGGCTGGTTGGGACAATACCGGGCGTAATGCTGGGAATTACCACCAGGTCAGTAAGCTCGGGAACGGAGAAAGCGCGATCTTTTGGGTCTGGGATTTGCGCCGACTCCTGAACCGGGTGACCCAAGGACAATCTGTGAGGTCGTCAGGAGTTGAGCGACCTGACGTACTAATGCTCAGGCTGGACCCACTTCAGCAACCAAACACGTCCCCAGCTGGTGCACTGGGGGAAAGGTCGGTGGATCTGCTAGACAGTCCTCCCGGTCAAGTCCAAGGGACTCTTGAACCATTAGTGGGGTAGGCAAGAGTTGAGCGCCTTGTCGTACTATTTGCTCATCTGTTGGAGCTTGCGAGCTCCGTGCTGGCCCACAACAGCAGCAGAAGGCGTCCCTGGCGGCAGACCAGGGCTCGGCTCGGACCAGTACAGAGGGGAGCAACTGTACTGGTTCCTGGCTCAGCCTACGGGCTCGTCGACAACTGTGGGGTCGCCAGGAGATGAGCACCTGGATGTACTAAAGTCTCACACTGTGGGGCTTGTGGACTCAAGCCCTAGCCGGTCTCACAACGGCTGCAGGATACGTCCCTGGAGGCAGAACAGGGGAACAGTCGGTGGATCTGCGAAAGCAGTCCTCCCGGCTAGGCTTCATGGAGCCCGTGGACCAACTGTGGGGTCGTCAGGAATGAGCGACCTGACGACTACGAAGCTCAGCAATTCCCAGAAGTTGCAACTCCAATACCCTCTCCCTAGGGGTGTTGGTTTCAAAGCCGTGAACTTGAACGTGGACGCGAACATAGGATAGGGAGGACAAGAAATTGTAGGAATTTAAGTTGGAATATATCTAACTTGCAATTATCAATAATTGCAATTTTTTTAAATAAGTTTTAATTATTGAATATTATTAACTATTTTGGCAGATAAGTGCCCCAGAGTTAGAATCTGGTCATGTAAACTATTTACAGATAGTATTGGAAT
Organism: Diploptera punctata; assembly: GCA_030220185.1. Taxonomy (NCBI): domain Eukaryota; kingdom Metazoa; phylum Arthropoda; class Insecta; order Blattodea; family Blaberidae; genus Diploptera; species Diploptera punctata. Next base: position 2,331,803 of record JASPKZ010001233.1, on the reverse strand, counting down.
TATTTATAATATTTATTGTTAGTTTGATCTTATTAATTTGTGGTACAATAATATAATTACAATTACAATAAATCATATAACAAAAAATAAGAAAAACGTTTTTAAATTATTATATTGTCAGCATTGATTTATTTTCCCTAAAAATATCAAACTTTTATAGAGTCCCTGTCCTCCAAAATATTCATTTCAACCCCCATCAAAAGACTTTAATGAATTCTAGGACTTGGGAGTATGGTTATGATGACCGAGGTATCCCAAGGGGTGGGGGAAGGGCCTAGATGTATGACTATTGTCTCAATGAAATTTAACATTAATTTTATTTGTATTAAGTTAAATCATACTAGGATAAAATTTGAAATATTTAATTTTGAAAAAAATATATATAGTTTTGATTAGAAAATTACTACCTGGCGCCCTTAAACTCAACAAAACGTAACTGGTATAAACCCGGGGGGGAAAAACCCATGTTCGATTTCCACCGTAAATATTTTAAGTCCTACAAAATAACAATATGCATGCGCATACGTTTATAGAGTTGTCGCTAGATGAAACCATGTATCTATGAAATCCTACAAAAGTAGCTGTAAAATCGACATGACCAACCTGTGCAATAAATTCCCAAACGTTTATTAGAAATGGATGTAGGCTACACTAACTTCTCCCTTCCTAACCTAAGAAAATAAACTACATGAATATTATTTACTGAAGTGTACACTAACACTAATACTAACAAACACTAACCTAACAAAATGAGGTTGTTTATTAAAAATATGGCTTCGAATTAATTACGATTGTTGATAACACCGATTTTACCGATATCTTGTAGACGTTATATTAAGCATTCACGCATCTTGCTCATGTGCACTGCGGTTCTGTAGAACTTTGAAGAAATTATTGCGTACATAAATAAATATTTAATAATTGTAAAAAAATGTTATAAGTATCGTTACAAAATGTTTAAAATATTACGAAATGTTAGTAAAGACAGAAAAAATAAGTAGAGTAAGAAAATTATAAGAATATAGTATAGAAAATCAAGTGGAAAGTATTATATAGTTGAGCCGTATTTTTTTCCCCTCTGTGTCCTATAGAGTTTAATCAAGGTTAATACTTAATTAGTATATATTTCAGAAAGTAGATTAATTTGATGCAAGTAGTTGCAAATAGGCAGCGCAACTATGTCAAGTAAAACTTAGCTAAAAATATGTATTTCTATTTGGTTAGCAGTGAAAGTGGTAGTCATTGAACGTACCAAGTTGACTATTTAACTCATGCCCCAAATGGGAGTCAATGACCAATCACGTTTCAATGATTTCTGTATTACAACCAATCAGAGACGTGTTTCACGAAATAATTATCAACGTTAGGATTATCATATATTAAGCAAAGCTCCTCCTTTTTAATATTCTGAACAGGTCTGACCGTTATTTTGCAGTGACTGAGCCTATAACAAATACGGCTACCAGATTGTATATAATAGTGCTTACATGTCAACATTTGTAGCAATTGATTATACCACCAAAAAAAGAAACCACTGTTTGCACTTTCTTAAATGTATACGACATCAAAAATGAATTAATATACAGATTGATGTGTTTCATTTTTTCTCCACTAGAGAGCATTCTTACAATATTGCGTTCCTTTGGCAATAAATAGTATGATCTGGTTGCAGTGATAAACAAAAGAAGCAGTAGAAGCGTAGGCTACCTATCGTTTCTCATTAGTTTTCAAACATCACCGTTTACTTTAAATATAAAAATATTTTTAAATAACTGTAGTTAAATAATGATTTGTGAGTAAACAGCTTTATTTTATTCGTTAAATAGTCCTAACAAATGCCACTCTTGATTTCCAAATTCTCTAGATAAATTCACTCCTCACTTCGTGAGTCGTGAATTTATCGATAATTTGGAAATCACTCGTGGCATTACTTATGATTAAGCAATGGTTCAAATCTACAAGGAAAAAATTACTACAATGGAAGTGATCAATCTTTGGGCATCTGACAGTTCAATATTTTAATAATTTATTTGAAGCAAAATCCGCATTTTAGTGAAGAAGTATTGTAGAATTTTCTATAATCTAGTCTATAATGACATAGCCCAATGTTAAGCCATAGCTTCTCCCTTGTCAGGAACCACCAGACCAACCTTAATATAGTTACCTTATTTGTCCATAGATGTCAAGAATGGCATGTGGTCAACACACCGACTCAATGAGACATCTAACAGGCAACTAAGGTATTACTAGGACGTTGAGGTTTGTATATTTTGCTTAGAGGCCTTTTTATTCAGACTCACGGCTTGAAATCCCTCCTGGAGGACTTGTTCCTTGGATTTTTCCGTCCTAATATATATATATATATATATATATATATATATATATATATATATATATAAACGTACAAATTAGAGTTTCACAAAAAATCGAAATGTTTTATTTTTAACTAATTCCCTCTTAATTTATTTGTATAATGTTTAAACAATTGCAACTACAATATGTCGGTACTTGCAAATTTTGAAAAGAATATTTAAACAATAATGTATTTTATTGTAAAATAGTAAATAGTTACACTTTTGGACATTTTGATGTTTCATTTACTAAATAAACGTTTAGTTTTAGAATCCTTCTATAGCCTACTAATCCAGTACAAATTTTCATGTCTTATGTTTTGCATGAAATCGGCACGGGTTGTCATGATCTCTTCTTCTTCTTATTCTTCTTCTTCTTCTTCATTCAACCAAGACTTAGGTCAATAGGCCTGTTACGATCTCACTTATGTATTTCGTATCCAGCGTTTCCTTGGACGGCCAAGAAATCTCTTTCCCTGTTGGACAATAACGAAACATGATCTTGGGAACTCTATCTGAAATCATTCGTCGCAAATGGTTCATCCAGTTGTTCTAATAGGCCTATCTATGTATGTATTCAATGACCGGTTCTACACGTAGTTCCTTCAAAGATATATATCATCGTTGCGTTTGGGGGTTTGTTATTTCAATTATTAAGGTCAAAGAGAAAAAAATACAGGGTATCCGCAAGAGATTTTTTTTTCTTGAAACTTGCACCTACTTTTGGTTGTATGATACAACATCCTTTCTTCTTTACCTGTATGCCAAAATGTGTTTAAGAAATTCTAAAGAACTTTTGCAATTTTCAAACAATAGAAATCACAACGTATTTTGTATTTCGAATGCGTAAGAATAAAACAATGCTTATTTAATGTATTAAACTTGAAATTATAATTTTAAGATTCTGCTATATAAGTTATATAGTCATGTGCTAGATAATACACTAACTAACTTATTCACTGGCACTATCGAACCCATAGGTTCATGGCAGCGCGGACATAAGATATCCACCAAAATTGACCCTATGATCTCCGGATAACACAGCTGCCTAGTAACGCATCCCTATTCTGAGCTAATATTTTCCAATCATACCCTGCATTATCTACTTCCCTCAAATCATGGTTAATGTTATTCTCCCACCTCATCGTTGGTCAACCAACTGTGTGTTTCCCCTCTTGTTTTCTTACAAGAAGCTTCCATGCACTTCTTTCATTCCCATTCGTGCCACAAATTCCTGCCCATCGCAGTCTATGAGACTTAACTGTTCTTATTATACCTCGATTCCTAAAAAGATCATGTAGATCGCAGCTGTACAGCCTTCTCCATTCGCCTGTCTGTTCATCTCTCCTTGGTCCAAAAATTTTCCTAAGAACTTTATTCTCAAATATACTCGTAACCTCCTTTCCTCCCTTAAAGAGTCTATGTTTCGCATCCATATGATACAACTGGGAGAATAAATAGATATTCGTTTTGGCGCAACGTGCAGGCGGGAGTCCCCCAGGGCAGTGTTCTCGGACCTCTTCTTTTCTCAATCAACATAAATGACTTACCAACTAAAGCACTGCCGTTATCACCTCTATGCTGATGATCTCCAAATTTACTTACATTCACCTCCTCATTCTCTCTATAACAGCTTGACGAAAATGAATGACGATCTCATATCCATCTTTAACTGGTCTTCATGTATCGGTCTAAATCTAAATCCTAACAAGTCACAAGTAATTCTAATGGGACAACAAATACTGCTTACAACTTTTGACATATCTACACTTCCCAACATTACTATAAATAATATAATTATCCCTTATTCTTCTTCAGTAATAGATCTTGTACTACATTTAGACGCAAATTTAACCTGGCAAACACAAGTGAAACACATATGTAAAAAGACTTTCTCCATCTTACATTATCTTAGACGTTTAAAGAATTTTCTCCCAGTTTCGTTAAAACAAATCCTTGTGCAGAATCTTGTGTTGCCACACTTCGATTATTGTGACATTATATATAATGATCTAAACTATGACTTGTCGCAGAGACCGCAGCGTGTTCATAATGCTTGCGTTCGATTCATTTTCAATATCCGCCGTTATGATCATATTTCCGAACACTTCAATAACCTCTCTTGGCTCCGTCTTACTAACAGACGTAAATTGCACTCTTTTTGACTACTTTTTAAGCTTCTGAATTCTTACACTCCTACTTACCTGGCGTCCAGAGTTGAGAAGTTATCCTCTTACCACAATATTGACACTAGTTCACAACATAGCAGTCCGCTAACAATTCCTCTTCATAGCACTTCCTCTTATTCTACTTCCTTCACAGTAGCCTCTGCCCGCTCCTGGAATCTCCTTCCCCGAGATATCAGGGGTTGCCGCACACTTGGCACCTTTAAGCCACGCTTATACAGTTACCTGTTGTCTAATAATTAATTTTTCTCTATTTATTTAATTTTATACTATGTCATTAATAATATTTTCCTCGTTTTTTATATATCTTGATATATTATATATTTAATTCGTTAAATTTAGAGTAAATCAAAATACATTATAAATATTAATTGTATTGTATTTATAACATGTAATCGTTTATATATATTGTAATTTAGATATAAGACTTTTTTGTATATTTTAAAACCTGGTTGTGTGGCAGACAAGGCCTTAAGGCCTTAACTCTGCCAGGTAAAATAAAGCTATTATTATTATTATTAAATATTTTCAGTTTAACGTTTTTTTTAAAGGAGTTGGGACGACAAGAGTCCCTGTAATGCATAATAGCATGCATTTCCAGAATTGAGTGTATGTTTAATTGCTTTGTGCATCTCATTCCTGTTTGTAATTATTGTTCCTACGTGTTTGAATTCGGCCACTTATTGAAAATTTCCCTCATTTGTCATTAGCTTTAGATTTCCATTACGTAATGTATTTCTATGTGGCACATATATTAAGTATTATTGACGTTTACTTCCAGCCCCAATTCTTCAATGTTAATAGAGTGTCAATAGAGTTTGCGTGTTGACCCTTAGTATCTCCTCGCTATCGCCTATAATACAGTAAAACTTGTTTAATCCGGAACGTGAATAATGCGGAAATGTGTTCAATGTGAACAAATCTATTGGTCCCGGCAAAATAATAGTAATATTACGTGTATTTATTTTGTATGAATCGGAATCTGTCTAACGCGGAAGAGGAATGATATTTCTACACAATCCATGGAAAAAATGTTTTTAAGGCGGAAAGACAGATAAAAATAAATTTCAAACGAAGAGGAAAGCAAAATAAATAATTAATTAAATAAAATAAATGAATAAATCAAGGAAGTAGTGAGGGAGTGTTTTAAAAGTGCACGATAAAAAATCTCCAAATTTCGGGACCGATGCTCGAAAGTAAAGCTCTGTTGCTACATCCCTAGATAATAACGATTTCAAGACATCTTCAGGTTGGCTGTACAGTTTTGAAAGACGATACAATGTAGCATGGAATGTTTGCGGGAAATCAAAGGATGTGAACGAAAGTGTAGTTAGTGAGTGGAAACCGAAACCGCATACTTTAATTTCAGGATACGGGTCTAAGAGACATTTTTAACGCTGACGAAACGGACTGTTTTTTTACGCGTTACCGTCGAAATCGCTCGTACATACTATACTTCACTTTTCAACGGCAGTGGAACTACAATTAGTCCAAGGTACGTAAAAAGATATACTCTATAATCTAAGATTGATTTGTTTTGTTTTTTTATAATGCGGAATTTTGTCTAATATGGAAACAAAAATTGGTCCCATGCGATTCTGCTTTGAACAAGTTTTACTGTACTACATTATCAGCATAAACTAACAGCTTATTAATACCACTGAGTTGTAGGCCTTCTTCATCCTTTAAAGATTTGATGATATGCCCTAGTACAAAATTGAATAGTAGAAGAGATAATGAATCTCCTTGTTTTAACCCAATGTTAATTTCGAAAGACAAAAAATGTTTTCATGAGAACAACTTCAATGTTTCATTTCCTTGAAATGTGCTAAATAAATTATAAAGGACACCCGAACGCAAGGAGGATATTTAGAATGCACTGTGCCGTCCGTCGGTATAGAAGGTAGATACCCTTCGTCGAGCATGACGTGGAGCGGCTCAGCTGAATAAAAGTAATTGAAATGGATGGCAACACTCAGTGAGGAAACAAGTAATGCATAACAACAACAAGTGAGTGTGTCAAAGCTGGAATATATAGGCTGAGAGTTTGCTATTGTCTTTCTGTGAAGATAAAAGTAAAGGTAGAAGCGATACATCTTACCGCTCACCCACGATATCGTGACTTAGTAGCTGTCCTCTTTAAATACTTTGCCATCATTACTCTTCCGTCATACAGCGTTGCCAACTTTTGATATACAAGTGTTGAGTTTAACATTTAAAGTAATGTATGATCGTGGAATAAAAGAGAGAGGAACGAATTGCACTCACGACGACGTTTGTCATTTCCTTACCGTTCAACAGTAATCAACAAGTTATGTTTTCAAATGTATTTTCAAATTTAACCAACATCATCTTGAATTGTATTTTTTTTAATCCCATTTGGACGAAGTTATGCATCAACCGGCTAAGCACCATTTAAAAATTGATATTTTGATGCTATCTGTTGCTCTGGCTCATGAAGTAGGTGTACGCACAATTTTAGCGCCAAATATTTAAATACAGCCTTTATATACATATATATCGTATATAAGCATATAAGCATTTATTTTTATTATACATATTAAGCTTTAATTGCTCAATGTCAAAAATGTAATTATAACATCGAAATAAAGAAGCGTCACTGCTATGAAGTAAACATGTTCTCTTTAATTAGCTTACTCGTATAGGAGCAACTAGATGACAGTGGAGACCGAGTTCCCCATTATCTCTTACAATAGAGAATATATAAAGAAAACTAAATATTTGTACTAGATTTGCTTGATAGCGTAATTGGTAGAGTATCAATCCAGAGGTCCGGGTTCAAATCCCGTCCAAGCATTTATTTTTCTTATTATATCATATATAGGCTATCGGTGTGGAAAGCAACGGAACGCTACCACACCTAAAATTCCCAAGTAAAGCTGCAAAGCATAGCATGAAAATGCTATGATTGAAGTGAAAGACCTACCCTCGGGCAGAATTACTATGGAATGGAATATATATCAACTCGTGTCCAACTCAGGATCGGGTCGAGGAATCAGATGAGATGAAGCCTCTAATAGAGGTCTGTTAATGAGAAGGGTGCCGGCCGACCATCACAGGGTCAGATGAACGAAATGCAACGAAATGGATGAGATGAGTATGGAGGAACGATGGATTGAAATTATGGTAGGGGAAAACGGGAGAAAACCTGGAGAAAAACCTGCCCAAGCTCCGTTTCGTCCACCACGAAACTCACTTGGAGTGACCGAGACTCGATCTCGGGACCCCAGCGGTGAGAGGCGAGCGTCTAACCGCTAATAAAGAAAAATGTAAAGCCATCAGTTCTATCAGAGATTCTGTGTTTTGCAATAAACGGCTGTGAAACCAGATCTTCATAAATGCTAATCTAAAGTTTTGCATCATGCAACTAAGCGCCAAATGTTCCCGCTCTTGGGTTGTTGATGCATAACTGTGAAACAAGGAAAATAACGTGCTTTATTTAGTATTGTTACTTTGGCGCTACAATAAATAGTGAAGTTTGACTTAAATTTTAAACGCATTTTTCTACTTCTTCTTCTTCTTCTTCTTCACGGTTTAGGCTTATCTACTAGCCTGTTCTGGCTCCAAATTGCTGATCTTTCCATCTTTTCCTTGGTCTTCCCAAGCTTCTTCTTCTTCGTGGTGAATAGTTGTATGCTGCTTTTGGTATTCTATTCTCAGTCATCCTTGCCAAGTGTTCTTTCCAGTTTGTTCTGTATTTCTCTATTGTTGAGTTTAATTCTTCTATTTTTAGTTGTTGTCTTATTTCTGTGTTATGTTTTTTTGTCTGTTCTTTGATATCCTGCTATTGGTCTGAGGAATCTCATTTCAGCAGCTTGTATCCTGGCTGATTGTTGTGTTGTCACTGTCCATGTTTTGGATCCATAAGTAATAATAGGCACTGCCATTGTCTTGTATCATTTCATTATAGAGCAGGGCCGCCCAAACTTTTTAATTGGCCGGGCTAATAAATGATTGTGCAATTGATCGCGGGCCGGAACATAAATATCGTTACTATTCTTGCTGCTACTGCTGCTATTGTTATTATTATTATTATTATTATTATTATTATTATTATTATTATTATTATTATTATTATTATTATTATTAAAATAAAATTACATGATCATACAGAAGAATGTTAAAACATTTGAGACACCGTGCTACAATTAAAATTGTAAAAAAAAATTGGTACAAAAATGAATAGGCCTATTCTTGGATACCTAATGAAAAGAGTGGAGCTGAATTTTTAAAGTTAAAAAACGATTGATGTCAAGTGTCTGCTGAGTAGTATTGATAAATAAGACGTCTTGGAGATGTTCGTCACTGAAGTTGACCTCAATCGTGATTTTTGAATTTTCATTTTAGAAAATGTTTGTTCACATATGTATGTCGAGGAATACATGCAGATTAAACGTCGGGCATGTTCCTTTAACCCTAAATATTATTAGGTAGTAACTTGTAGAAAACTGAATGAGGTATGTAGGACCAAAAACTTCTTTCATTGCGTCATTACACTGCAAATCTATTCAAATTGCAACATTGCTGGTGCTTTGTTAACATCGAAGGAAAATGGAGACCAAAACAAATAAATGTCTGGTTACATTTTATTAAAATAACAAATGTATTAGAAACTCTTCTTCAATCCTTTCAATAACTTCCACAAAATGATCACTTCTGAAACACAATTCAGGATATTCATTTTGCAGAGCATTTACATTTGGAAAATGTACGCATTTTTTCACAGACACGTGCCTTTTCAATAGCTTCAGTTTTAATTAGAAACCTATTATTGCACAGTAAACTTGGTTGATTAATTTGTTTTACCTTGTAAAATTATGTTCAAGCCATTCAAATGTTTTGCCATGTCGACAAAAAATACTAGTACTTGCTGGCCCAGGATTCGTTAAAATTCCAACACTCGGAATCAACTTTCCGTATTTTTTAACGCATTTTCTCACTTTAATACTATCTTTACAACTATTATGTGCACATACTACTGTTTGATTGACAAACGAAACAAGTAATGTTCAAAGTTTGGAGTGGGGGAGAAAACGGTAAATAAGGGATGAATCATCTCTACTACTTTGTCAAGAGAAGCGGTGACACCTCAATCTCATATTTCAGAGAGATGAATTTCACCCAGGGATGTCCAAACTAGATGTTACATTTTAAAATGTATCCCGCGGGCCGTAGTTTGGACGGCTCTGTTATAGGGTCTTTCCTGGCTTTATTTTTCAAAGTTCTTTTTAGTGCACCTGTTATATAATTAAACTTATTTATTTTGTTATTTATATCTCTTTCTGCTGTGTATGATATTTCGCAACCTAGGAAGTTATATGTTACTACTTGTTCTATTGCGTATTTTTCTTGAAACGTACATTATGGCGCATAGCCGGTTGATGCATAACGCCGGCCATTTAAGCTTCCACGTCTTATAATATTCTTAAACCAGAATTCGAATTACTATACCATACTGCTGTTTGATTAGTTTCCCGCTTAGAAGGAACAAGATTTTCTTCGCAAACATGTAAGATATTACAAAATATCTCGAAAACATGGATTCTCCATCTTTCATTTCCTCTGTTTTATTTAAATTCTTTTCTCACAATGTTGTAAACAAACGTAATTATGACATAGATGTTACATAATACATTGAAATGTAACTTCCGCTTTCATAAAAATGTATTCTCCATAAATGTAAGAAACTTCATCAGATAAACAATGTCATCCATGTTATTTCCTCAACAATGTGAGAGAAAAACATATTTTTGCGCAATAGTGCGTTTTGTCGTACTAACGGTAATGGCGATCATGATTGAAAGTTCAACTTCCTACATTTCGGGGTTGCCAACCTAAATAACTATACTGTAATATTACATATTACAAACCACGGGTGGGAAGTAAGCCTTCTATGTATATTACGTACAATGTATATACAAAAAATATATCCAAAAGGTAGTGTTATTATATAATGTACGAAACAAATCACTGCCTTTTAAATGAACTGAACTTTATTTAAAACAATATAAAAAATAAATTCGTATTTGCCGCCATTTTATGTCTGATTGGTGTCACGGCCTGCTCAACTAATAAACATTGGCCACACTGTTAACGTTGTTAACGTTCGTCAGTTGTCCATAATGAACGCAAATATTTCCAACAAAGATGTTATTATTTTACTATTATTTATTATTTTTAAAACACCATCGCGAAAAAAATAATGTACAACGCACGTTTGTGAAGTGTTTTACAGAATCTTGAAAGTTAAAAACCTCGCTATCACTCGGTTTTTAATCATATCCTCGCTTCTGTAAAAACCACTTCCCAACCTCGCATTGTAGTATACTATTATTATCTACTAGCTAATACTCGGCGTGCACGGCTACGCTTAAATTAATGAAAATTAATGTGTTTTTACGTATGTTCAGTTGAATAATTAAAAGGAAAAAATTATAAATTGATATCGTAATTATTTTTAGATACCCCGTGCTGATTACCCATCGCTTCCCGGCAATCTACTTATCCCGATGTGCGTAAACTTTATATCGTAATTATTTTTAGATACCCTGTGCTGAATACCCGGCGTTGCCCGGGAAACTTCTTATCCCTATCTTTTTGTCATAAATGAGATGAAAGACAATTTCGTTTCTGTGAGTTATCCATAAAAGAATACGCGCCATTCACTGCTACGATTACCCGCGAATCTACGTATTCTGATCTTGACATCAATGAAAGACAAAAATGATTATTCCTTCAGATATAAACATATGGTGATGCGGACTTTTTTGTAGAGTTTTTTTTTTTTTAGATAATCAGTTCCGTGTACATTAATTTTGTGTATTTGTTATGGTTTAGGCAGTGTAAGTCATTTAAGTGTCCAAAAAGCTATTTTTTCACGTTTTTCACTACAGAGGGTGATTTTTAAGGATTAGGAGTTGAGTATCACAGCTCTCTTAAAACCTATGTTCATCCAGAGAATCTCCTGAACATTTTTTCAAAAAGCTCCATCGGAATCGGATGATCGATATGGCAGCGCATAAAATACGAACAATTAAACAAACATACATTAATTTGTATATATTAGATTTCTTTACTTAGTCTGGTGAAGTTAAGACCCTGTGGCATTCTCTTCCACTCACCAAGACAATAGTATATTACGATGCGAGGTGGGAAGTGGTTTTCATAGAATCGAGGAAAATGTTTAAAACCGAGGGATAGCGAGGTTTTTAATTTCCGAGATTCTGTAAAGCACTACACAAACGTGCACTGTACATTATTGTTTGTCTTCAAAATAATAAATAATAGTAAAACAATAACATAGTTGTTGGAAATATTTACATTCATTATAAACAATTGGCTAACGTTAACAATGTGGGCAATGTTTATTACTTGAAACAACAGGAGGCCGTGAGACCAATTAGTAATAAAATTGCGTAAGTACGTATTTATTGTTTTATATTGTTTCAAATAAAGTTCAGTTCATTTAAATTGCAGTGATTTGATTCCTATAATATATATATTAACACTAACTTTTGGGTATTTTTTATATATACATTATATGTAGTATACATATAGGGCAGTGGTTTTACTTCCCACAAGCGTTTTGTAATATGTGATATTACAGTATAGTTATTTTATTATAGTATAGTTATTTAGGTTGGCAACCCCGAAATGTAGGAAGTTGAACTTTCAATCATGGTCGCCAATGCTGTAAGTACGACAAAACGCATTATCGCGCAAAAGCATGTGTTACATTAGAATATAGCAATCACAATTAACTCTAATATGAAATACTACAACCGAGGATGGAGAAGATGCAAATTATATGTGTAATCAGTTGTCAACAACTTATCGGAAATGGGGTTTGAAAATCAACAAAAACACAGTAATTAACAAATGATCAAGATGAATTGTATATTGATGGGGTAAAGATAAAGAAGAGCTATAGTTTCTGTTATTTGTGATCAATTATAGAGAAAGATGGAACATCAAATAAAGAAATAGCAACAAGGATCAGTAATGGAAGAAACCCCATAGAAATGTTAAAATCTATATTATGGAGTAAAAACATCAACAGAACAAAACTAATTTATAAGTCCATACTAGAAAGTATAATGTTATATGGATCGGAAGTTTGGACAATGACACAACAACATGCCAACAGAATAACTGCAGTTGAAATGGATTTTTGAAGAAGAGCTACCATAAAATTTCGACTGGAAATAATTAGAAATACAGAAATTAGAAAATGAATGAATGCAGAACGAAGTATAATGGATGAGATTGAACACAAGAAGGCTAATATGGTATAGACACGTAAGAAGAATGCAGGATGGAAGACTACGAAATGTCTTCCATGCATGGAAAATTGAAAGAAGGAAAAGAAAAGGAAGACCAAGAACAACTAGGAAGAATAGCATTCAACATTCAATGAGGAAAATTTGGTGTAACGGATCAAGACTTAGAGAAATTTGTGAATGTGTATTACAAACTGATAATCTATAAGATCGGCAGATCGGTATTATCAACGCTAAACGGAGTGTTGTGGGAGAAGAACATAAGAATGGATACCAAATTATAAATGTATAAATCCATAATTCGAAGCACGCTAACATACGGTGCAGAAACTTGGCAGCTGAATAAAAATTTTAGTTTAAAACTTATACCTACTGAAATGGATTGTTTTAGACGATCAACTAGACATTGTAAATTGGGGGGGGTGGAATCAGAAATACAATCACCAGACAAATGTAAGTCTAAAATTCAATATTAGATTTTGTGAGATACAGACAGCTAGAATGGTATGGTCATATACATAGAATGCCAGTGAAAAACTTAGGAATGGATTCCACCTGGGAAAGGAAAGAGAGGTCGACCTATATTTAAATGGATGGATGATATAAGAAGAGGTCTGGAAAAATTGGAATGGGAAGATAGAGAAGAATGGAGAAAGAAGATACAAATTTAGAAAGCTTTCGGCACAGGAAGGTGTTTTATTACACTGTAAATCTGTTTATAAGTAAAGGATTGAAAAAAAAAATGCTCAGGATACGGATCCCTATGGAGAGCTTATGTCCGCGCGACCATGAACCTATGGGTTCAATAGTGCCAGGTAGTTAGTTATTTGGAGGAATTTAAGATTTTTAAAATACATTACGAAACTCCGTTGAGGTCACTATGTTATTTTTTTATGAAATATAAAACAGTACCTGAGATCTCAGTAACGTAGTTTTGTAGGAGGCCTTTCGAAAACTTAAGTTCCCTCTTCTGCTTTCAGTTTGGTACTGACTGTTGCTGATTATGATTTAGTACAGAGGGTTCACATTACTGGGTATATTCTCATTAACAGGTATTTGTTTCTGGTTTCCTTGATAATTTCTAACTCTTCGAGAACGTTTATTTTCGATGTACCGTTTTTCTCTATGCAGGATCGATAATAGTCGGCCACGATGGACTAGTGGTTATGCTGCTTGCCTGTGGTCCCGAGTGTCGCGCATCCAAACACGGCCGGGGTCGATGAATTTTTTTAGGATGGAAAAATCCAACCAGCAAGTCCTCCGGGAAGGACTTTAAGCCGTGGGTCCCGAGTCTGAAGATTTCCATGCTCGTAAAAGATCCTTAAGCCGGAATGAAAAGGCCTCTAAGCAAAATTTACCGAATTTTCCCATCCTAGTACTACATTGGTTTCCTAGATGTCAGTATGAGGCGGAACGCTGACCACGTACCACTCAAAATGACATCTATACGAAAACAAGTGTAACTAAATTAGTATGGTTCAAATTCTTCCCTATAGGGGGAGAGCACCTAAATATCTGTTAAGGGAAACATGGGCTTACAAGATACAAGAAGAAGGATCGATAATAATACATTGCCTATTGTGTTAAACTGATGTCCTGCTTCTACTATGTGTTTTGAAAAATCAATGTTCTCGAGGAGTTAGAAATTATCATAAGTAATGCCAGGAGTGATTTTAAAATTATCGATAAATTCACGACTGACGAAGTGAGGAGTGAATTTATCTAGAGAATTTGGAAATCAAGAGTGGCATTTGTTAGGACTATTTAACGAATAAAATTAAGCTCTTTACTAAAAAATAATTATTTGAATATAGTTACCGGTGTTTTAAAATATTTATATAGTTAATGTAAACGGCGATGTTTGAAAACAAATTAGAAATGTGAGGTTATGTATATTCACTGCAACTCGATCATATTATTTATTGCCAAATAGGATCGCAATATTGTAAGAATGCACTCTGGTGGAGAAATAATGAAACACATTAAACTATTATAATCAACATTATAGGTTAATCATTTATATTTTGAATAAACAACTCAGTAAAATCACTGAATCTATTCATTATTTGCTATATTCAATGTATTTGTTGGAGAAAAATAATGATCTAATCTGTTCAGAATATTAAAAAAGGAGGAGCTTTCTTTATCACAAAAGCAGGAGCTGATAAAGAGAAATCGAAAAAGAGCAAGGTGAAACACGACTGTCATTGGTGTAAAACAGAATTCATTGAAACGTGATTGGTCATTGACTACCATTTGCGACCATGAGTTAAATAGTCAAGGAAACCACAAACAAAAACCTGTTAAATGAGAACATATCCAGTAATGTGTACAAAAGCATTACCAGCAACAGTCAGTACCAAACTGAAAGCAGAAGATGAAATTTAAGTTTTTGAAAGGCCTCCTACAAAACTACATTACTGAGTTCTCAGGTACTGTTTTATATTTCTTAAATGTCTTAATTTTTTTAGAGGAATTTGCTTAGTTCACGGACTTCGTACGTGACGAACATTTTAAATAATAACAAGTATTAGAAACAGATATATATTACGAGATATTTTCACAACTAACTCCCTTTAAGTTGTTTTATTTAATTAGTCCAGATAGTTGTTAAATTATGTCGGTAGATGTCAGACATGCCAGTGAATTTAATTAAAGCTAACTAGATAGTTATTTAACTACGGTATGTAATACAACTAATGAACGAGAGCTTACACCCGCCCGCGAGCCATTTCATAGATAAAACTCAATGCTTAGAGGCAGAACAACTAATTGACTTTGATTTGCTTTGCTACTAAAGAATGTCTTGCAGTACTGTGCGCCTGTCAGATCACTATCGCACTCCGAATTATATTCTTAATTAAATTATTCTTTTCTTTTCAAACATTTCATTTTCGAGAACACAAGACATCTCGTTTTACTTCAGATATCATGTACAGCATTTGAAAAAATTGATGGCGCAACTCTTTATGATGGAAAGGTATATAGAGCTTTGAAGACCGATTCACACCAGTACGTTGTAACATGTTCTGACACTTTTAAGTATAAAGCGGACGACGTAAGTCTCTTCGTGCAGTATTCGAATCGTTCGCTTCAGTGGAGCAGTCGGTAAGAGGCTCTTTTTCTGACGACACATGCCCATGTTCGATTCTGGCCAGGTAGATTTTTTTAATGACGTCGTTAATTTCCATAATGCGTACATGTTACCAGGCTTCGTTATATAAATAAATGTGTATGCATATATATATATATATATATATATATATATATACATATACATATATGGAAATACTCCCGGTCGGGACAGGCTCCTGGGTGAGATTTTTTCGCGGTTTTTCCTCACCTATAAGATAAACGTCAGCAAGCTTGGGGCCCAACAGTCCCCGAAAATCATTCGGCCATCATCATCACCATCCTTATCATCATCATCATTCTTCACCGGTGTGGAAAGAAATGGGAAGCTCCACACTTACAGTTCCCTAGTAAAGCTGCAAAGCATAGCATGAAAATGTTATGATTGCAGTGAAAGACCTACTCTCGGGCAGACTTACTATGGAATGCAATATATGGAAATGAATAAATTAAAGAAAACAGCTCATATATATATATATATATATATATATATATATATGGTATGATAAGAAAAATAAATGCCTGGACGGGATTCGAACCCGGATCTCTGAGGCATTTATTTTTCTTATCATACCATATTAAGCTTGCATTGCTCAATATTAAACATTTAATTATAAAATATATATATATATATATATATATATATATAGAGAGAGAGAGAGAGAGAGAGAGAGAGAGAGCAATGATTGTAACGTCTCATTACTTTGTTTACAAAACACGTGGCATAATAAAATTCTTTATTTCCATTACTAATACAAAATGCGTCTGATTAATTTAAATTAAGTTAATATCTAATTTCATTATGCAAGTAAGTCCTGAAGTACTGCGTCGTTTCATACAGACAATTTCTAGGAGAGATGGTTGTGGTCTAGTGGAGGGAGCTTCTAGCTTCTGTTTCCCGTGCTTGAGGTCGCGTGTTCGATCCTGCTGTCATTTATTATTTTTCTCTCTCTCTCGTCCGTATTTCAATTAATTTTCTTTCTTTTGTTTCATTTCTTTTGCTTTGTTATATTTTTAGTATTTACCGCACTACTTATTTACACGAAATTGTTTTCCATTGCACTACACACAACGTCTCAAATAGTTGTATACTTGTGAACCAAATAGCTGATCTCTGGTCATGCGCAGTGGCTTCGTTCTGAGACTTGAAAAATATATGTGCGCGATCAATTATTTCAAAGGCTGTAAATTCTATTTACAGTAAAAGCTCCTTATTCGCGGGTTAAAAAATTGTCACGCTGTTCCTGTATTCGCGGCTAACATTTTTTTTATTCGCGGATCCAGTCGGTATATTAGAAGGATTAGGTATCATTTATGAACGTACTGGCCACTTTTTTTTTTACTGCAGGCACGTGCCAAGGCGGCTTTTACAAAGGGTGATTCAAACCAAATGGACAAATATATATCAAAGTAAAATAAACCGTACTGTCATTAAGCCTAAAGTTCGTTGTTAAAAGCGGACGGCGCCGTATTTCACGGCCATTATATCCTTTGATATGATCTGAGTTTTATTGTTTCAACTTGTCATTCGTTGCAATAATTTTGATTGAATAACACGGAGCTCTTCGTCTTTGTTCCCAAATGGATATCCTCGCTATCGCCTACGATAGTACCACAACATCAGCATAAACCAACATATTATTACTATTGACTTGTAGGCTTTCTTAATGCCCAGTGTGCCGGCACCCACAGGTTGAAAAACGGTGCTCAAGGAGATTAATCAAATTGCGTATCTAAGGCTGTATTTGTTATATGACGTCATAAGATCATTCATTCTGTAATGGAGCATGCAAGTAAATAAATATATATAAATATGTGCATTAGCATTCTGAAGACCTTGTTCTGTTTATTGCTCCACGAAGGTGTGTGACTGGGTGTGTCAGACAAGCTTATGAACCCGGACCGTCCATGTCATTACGGAGGCGGATAAACATACAGAAGATGCCCTTGCATTCAATAGCCAGATCAGTAGCGACTTAAGTATTTCCGGCATCAAATCCACTTACAACTACAACAAACGTGTCTTACTCAAACAACCGTTTCATTTGTTCTCATTAATAATCCATTAATAAGCAAGGTCTGCAGATCCTATTACGTGCAAAATTGATGTTGTTAATACAGTAAAGTATGTTGTAATAATAGATTCAAGGTGAACTCAATGTCATTTTTTTTACTTCTGCAGGTGTGAGTTGTGGTCAAGTACAGTAAAACCTGTCTTAGCCGGAACCTTTATAAGAAGGAAACTTGTAGAGACGGAAAAAATTGCCCTGTATAAGTCGGAAACCTTCATACCGCGGAAACGGAATGGTTTTTAAAGTACCAATAGTTAATTTTTACCTCAGTAAGAAGGAAAATTATTCTTAAGCACGTTCTAATTACAGTATTAATGACCACACGTGAAAATTCTGCATATGACGCTTTCTGCATTATATCGTTTTACCTTCTTGGGTTGCCGTAGCCGAGCGGTTAAGGTAGGAAGCCTTGGCGCAGAGCTACGGGACTTGCGCTGGTTCGAGTCTCCATGGGGGAAGAAATTTTCTCATGGTATTTCGGCCAGTATGGGACCGGTGCCCACCCAGCATCGTGAGGCAATTGGGTAGCTACAATAAGTAGCGGCTCCAGGTTGAGGAACCAGCTATAACGGCTGGGGACTCGGCATGCTAACCACATGTCACCCCTACACTGGCTGTTGATCATCTACCTCTGTGATTGACACATGTGGATGTGAAGGGCCAGCAGCCGGCTGGTAAAAGGGCAACCGCTGAAAAGTGGAAAGACCCTCAATCGGAATCGGGTTGCTATTTAATTGCGGGGATATCCTTGCTTATGTGTGACAGCGGGGAATCCCTCGCTTTTCCTTGCCTGCTTACGTTACCTGTGAAGGAGTGGGAAAACTCTTCAATCTTCCTGTATTTGAGTTCCTTCTCGCTTTTGTGCAATAAAGTTGTTTTGTATTGCCGTGCAAACTGAGCTGTGTTACATACACTATTTTGTCTGTATTTCAGTCTTTAAAACGTGCATGTAAAACCCTTACACTGCGTGAGAAAATTCAAGCCTTTACAAGAAGGAAAACTGCCACGACGGAAATATATTTAAGGAAACGTCATGTTCCTTCATAGACAGGTCTTACTGCATATTTCACGAAAGAAAATGGACACAAATTGTAATCTAATTCGACACAATTATTTTCCATATAGGAATACAAAAGAGAAACAACACAGGCCTACTGTTTTCTCCATAACTAACTAATTGCCACTATCGAAGCTGTAGGCACATGACCACGGCGGGCATAAGCTCTCTTAACGCCCGTATCCTAAGCTAATATTTTCCAATCATCCCTGTATAATCAACTTCCCTCAAATAATGGTTAATGTTATTCACCCTCCTCATTCTTGGTCTACCAACTGGGCGTTTTCCTCTGGTTTTCCTACAAGAAGTTTCCATGCCCCTCCATTCATTCCCCTTTCGTGCCACATGTCCTGCCCTTTGCAGTCTATGAGACTTAACTGTTCTTATTATATCTGGTCTCCTATAAAGATCGTGTAGCTCACTGTTATGTAGTCTTCCCCATTTGCCTCTCTGTTCATATCTCTTTTTGTCCAAATATTCTCAAATACTCATAATATTTTCTCTTCCCTTAAAGTAAAAGTCCATGTTTCGCATTCATATAATATAACAGGGAGAATAACAGTATATATATATATTCAGTTTAATGTTTTTTAGAGAAGTTGGGATAAGAGTATTTGTAATAGTATGCATTTCCAAAATTGAAGTACCTTTTTTAATCCTGCTTATCGCCTTCGACCTGTCCCACCTGGTGTCAAAAAAACATTCCAAATAAAATTTTGTTTTAAAAAGTACTTTATTTATGAGACTATATATATATATATATATATATATATATATATATATATATATTTATTTATTTATTTATTTATTTATTTATTTAATCAATGCCACCAGGTTATCATAATGAAATTTCTTAATTTCTCTCCTGGTATAGCTACTTGTAACCCATCCGTGGAAGGCGGGTTTACGCTGCCCCGATGATATTAAAGGTGATGATGATAGTAATGATACGCCAGGTGAGTCCTGAAACTAAACTCAATCTAATAAAACTAATATGATAATGAAGATAATGATGGTCAGATGGTGTTCGGTGACCGTTTGAGCCTTAAAGTTTCCTGACATTTGCCTTGCAGGTTAGTAAAAACACCAAAAAAACCTCACCCCGGAGATTGATCCCGCTATGTGATAATATGTATCCATCCATAGTAATTCTGCCCTAGGTCAGGTATTTCACTGCAATCATATCATTTTCTAGGGAATTATAGGTGTGGTAGCTTCCCGTTTCTTTCCACACCGGTGAAGGATGATGATGATGATGATGAGCGCCGGATGATTTTTGGGGACCGTTAGGTCCTAAGCTTCCTGACAATTGTCTTACAGGTGAGGAAAACCCCCGAAAAAAAAACCTCACCCAGGAGCCTGTCCCGACCGGGAATCGAAGCCGGGCCCGCTGCGTGACAAGGTAAGCACGCTACCTCGAGACCACAGCGGTGGACTATAATATGTATAAGGGTCCAATATTAGAGAAGTTATAGAATATGATGCAATCTTAGCACGGACTTAGCCTTTCACAGCCGCAGTTAAAATGATGCTATTGTAGAAGATATCCGGGCTGTAGGCTGTGATCTTGAGGCTTGTAGTTCCCCGACGTTTCGCCAGAGACTGCTTCCTGCATCCTCAAGGGTGTCTTAAGACTGAAGAAACCCCTTGATGATGCCGAACGCAGCCTCTGGCGAAACGTCGGGGAACTTACAAGCCTCAAGACCACAACCAACAGCCCGGAAGTCTTCTACAAGAACAATCTTGGCATTGTTTATCTGTGACACAAGGATGTCAGAGTATGAAACCAGTTACGCCTATTTGCATGGAGGTCTGTTAGCAAGCATTATTTGTGCTTACTAAGCATCACCATAACATTTCATCAACTAAGCTATTCATAACAGCTTCAGATTCCTGAAAATTCATGACCCGTTTATCACTTTAACTGGTTCCAGAGGTCAGGTGTAATAGTTTTACTGTGCCACTAGAGCATGCCATCAAATATTTAGAGGATGAACTACTAAATGGTATTAATAAGCTGTTAGTCTATGCTGATGATGGTAGTGTTATTGGGCGATAGCGAGGAAATACTAAGGGTCAACATGCATACTCTATTGAGTAACACTAAGAAATTAGGGCTGTAAATAAACATAAATATGTTCACACATAGAAATACATTGTATAATGGAAATTGATAGCTACGGCAAATGAGGGAAATTTTGAGGAAGTGGCTGAATTCAAATACCTAGGAACAACAAACACAAACATGAATGAGATGCACGAAGAAATTAAACGTAGGCTCAATTCTGGAAATGCATGTAAGTATGCATTACAGAGACTCTTGACATCCCAAATCCTTTTACAAAAAAGTTAAACCAAAAGCATGTAAAACTGTTATTCTGCCAGTTATATCATATGATGGATTCGATTCCCGGTCAGGACAGGTTCCTGGGTGATGTTTTTTTTTGGGGGGGGTTTCCTCACCTGTAGGACAAATGTCAGGAAGTCTAGGACTCAACGGTCCCCTAAAATCATCCGGTCATCATCATCATCATCATCATCCTTGTCATCATCATTTCGCCGGTAGCAACGAAAAGCTACCACACCTATAATTCCCTAGTAAAGCTGCAAAGCATATCATGAAACTGCTATGATTGCAGGGAAAGGTCTGCTCTCGAGCAGAACACTATAGGACAAAATATCATATGGATGCGAAACATGGACTCTTACTTTAAGATACGAGAAAAGCTTATGAATATTTGAGAATAAAATTCTTAGGAATTTTTTTGGACCAAAGAGAAATAAACACGCAGACGAATGGAGAAGACTACGTTACAATGAGCTATATGATATGTATAGGAATCCAGATACAATAAAAACAGTTGAATCTCGTGGACTGTGATGGGCAGGACATGTGGTACGAATGGGAAATGAAATAATGTAATGGAAGCTTCTTGTAGGAAAACCAAAGAATAACATTGGGAGAATAACATTAACCATGATTTGAGGGAAGCAGATGATACAGGGGATGATTGGAAAACATTAGCTCAGGATAAGTAATGTGTCATGAACAGTTACTTTAGCACGTTGAGTTGTAAGGAGCTGAGGACATTTAACCTGTTGCGATGAGTACGCCCTTGATGGTCACACTTCCCTGAACGCTGATCGACATTTAATAAGGTCGTTGTTCGAACTGATTGCAAACAATAAGAAAATAGTATAACGGCATTTCGTGTGCAGTTTCTGTACAATGTGAAAGCGACCTCTATTTTTTTGGAGTGGAACTCAAGGTTTCTTCCAAAGTCACCAATCAACTCATGCTAACCCTTAAATTGGCAATTTATCCTATAAGATACATTTGTTTAATGTATGTAATATTTGTTATATAAAAGTGAATGTATATATGTCTGTGATTTATAAACTTCTAAGCCATGCAACAGATTTTTATGAAATACTAGCTAATAC
Source organism: Diploptera punctata (assembly GCA_030220185.1). NCBI lineage: Eukaryota > Metazoa > Arthropoda > Insecta > Blattodea > Blaberidae > Diploptera > Diploptera punctata. The sequence goes on along the minus strand of JASPKZ010001233.1, from coordinate 2,309,261 downwards.
CCGGCGTGCGCTGCTACTCATAAATAAATGCTAATATGTTTTTTACCACCAGCCGTGCACTGTTCGGGAATCTGCTTATCCCAATATTCTTGGCATCAATGAAAGACAAAAATAGTTATTGTGAGTTATCCGTAGAAGATAAACATATGCTGCCGCGGACTTTTTTGTAGAGTTTTTTGAGATGTTCAATTCTGTGTACATTAATTTGGTTTATTTTTTATGATTTAGGCAGCGTAAGTCATTTAAGCGTCAAAATGGGGACTTTATTTCACGTTTTTTACTACAAAGGGTGATTTTTAGGTGTCAAGGGGTGAGTATTACAACTCCCTTGTAGCCTATGTTCGTCCCCGGAATCTCCTGAACATTTTTCAAAAAGCCCCTTCTCAATCGGATGAACAGTATGGCAGAGCACGCTTGTCCGGGGTTCGACTTATTCCGATCTTCTTGACATCAATGAAAAATAAAAATGGTTATTGTGAGTTATCCGTAAGAGATAAACGTATGCTGTCGTGGACTTTTTTATAGAGGTTTTTGAGATATTCAATTCTGTGTACAATAATTTGGTGTATTTGTTATGGTTTAGGCAACGTAAGCAATTAAAGCTTCAAAATAGGAACTTTATTTCACGCTTTTCACTACAAAGGGTGAGTTTTAGGGGTGAAGGGGTTGAATATCACATCTCTCTTATAGCCTATGTTCTTCCCGGGAATCTTCTAAACATTTTGCAAAAAAAAAACATCAAAATCGGATCAACAGTATAGCCGCGCATAGAATACGAACGAGCAAACAAACAAACAAATATACAAACAAACAAACATTGATTTTTATATATAAAATGTAGGCCTACATACAGGTTTTTAGGTATGGGGAGTGTTTAGTTGCTATATATTATTCTCTGAAACCCTTAAATGTAGGGGTTCACCTGAAACGAATATTTCATCATCTTCGTCTTCCTTGCAGGGATTAGGCAATCTTGCCTGTTCCATCTTCACACTGTTGAAACCATCTCTTCCTCTGACGTACCAGATCTCTTCTTTCTTGAGATTGATAGCACTGAGCAACAAAAAAGGAACTTTTTTGTCTCAGAAAGAAAAATATGTGATTCTGGTAGTATGTTTTCTCCTGAATTCAAATATGATATCGGTTTTTCTCCATCACGCAAGGTTTCCGAGAGACAGGCATTTATAATTTCAAACACTTTAATATTTTCTACATTCGTAACTACACAATATTCGAACATTCGGACTCGTCTAGAAAGTAAGAAATGACGATTTTCTGCTATATTTCGCCTGTTGAGCATCCCTCTTGATGGTCCAACAATAATCGGCCAGCTTATTAGGATTCCATTTGCCTTGATATATCTTTTCCATAGCTGAAATTATTTAAGTAGCTCATTTGGTTTTATTTTACAATTGACAAATGGACGAAAAAAAGTTTATTAAAAAAATAATTATTTAAATCCATTAATTGAAATTCAAATAAAAAAACTGTGGGTGTTGGAGAAATTTCGAATACATATTTGAAAACACGATAAAGAACTGCATTAAGTAGGCCTACAACTATTGGTACTCATGAGACAAAAATCATGTTGACCAGTGTTGTTATACGCTCTTAAAGTGATTCTCATCAAAACAAAACCAAGCGACCTGCTCGCTTTCCATTTGTTATGGCCACCGACGTACGATGTAGAAGCAATAAGTACGCGAAAAAGTAGTTCCCTTCATTAAATTAAAAATATGTTCTCTGAATATGCTTGTTATTCTTCGTGAATGAAAATAATAATATTCAAAACATAGAAAATATTCTAAAATATACCTATCAATAATTGCGACTTAAAATAGTTTATTATATATGGATGATGCATTTGAGTCATGCTTCAGTCGATGCTGATGCAAAACAAAATGGCTAAAGGTTCGAGTCTTCTGTTGCTGTGTTGCCATCTAAATTTTTAAAACACAAGTCTGGCAAACCTTTGACAAGTGGTCAAAAACAGTTATTTTAAATGTATTTCACAAGTTCAGTGAGAAATCTCAGCAGCTTTCTTGTCATCTACCCCATTCAACTAATCACATGTCTTATATACTTCACATGTGCTCCCTGTCAATGTGACAGTAATTGTGGCGCGAATGGCGGAAGGATACAATTGACATTTGTTTGTGTTAGGATCACTCTAAGAGCGGATAAGATATAGTGTTGGGATTCTTTCGTTATTCATACGATCAAGGTGGGCTCTCCAATTATCTTTATATTCCTCTATTTCCTCAATTAAGTTGTATATATATTCAATTCGAATATTTAAAAATCATTTCAACGAATATTTCATTATCATAATCATCTTCCTTGCAGGGATTAGGCAATCTTGCCTGTTCCGTCTTAACACTGTTAGAACCATCTCTTCCCCTGACGTCCCACATCTCTTTTTCCTTGAGATTGATAGTTATAGGTCTACGCTAATTCTGGGATTTTTTCGTTATTCATACAATCCAGTGGGCTCTCCAATTGTCTTTATATTCCTCTATTTTCTCATTTAAGTTGTACATATTCAATTCAAATATTTAAAGATCATATTTAATTTATTTAGGCGTAGCAGCACACACCGGGTATTAGCTAGACTCAAATACATGACTGAATCAATACTAATAAAATTCATTGTTAAAACCGTTGAGGTGGAGAGTCATAAAATAAAATAAGTTAAAATATACCTTCTTAGGTAAAATCCGTCGTCCTCAACTTATATGCCTGTAGGCCTTTCAGAACATCCGTCCCATCTTCAGCAGGTCCCTCTTCGCTACAACATATGATGGTTGTTGCTGCTGTCCTAATGTGGCGTTGTCGTGACTCACGTGCTGCCACATTAGGACAGCAGCATCAACCATCATACTGGATGTTGTAGCGAAGAGGGACCTGCTGAAGATGAGACGGATGTTCTGAAAGGCCTATAGGCATAAAGATTACATATTTTATAAGTTGAGGACGACGGATTTTACCTAAGAAGGTATATTTTAACTTATTTTATTACATGATTGAATAAATAACAATAAATAAATATAGTCTGCACGTTTCGGTTTTATGAAAACTGGGAGCAGTTCCTTATATTTCATCATGTATTTCAGTTCAGAATCAGTAGTGATGTTAACCAACTGTATTTAAATTCGGGTAATTGTGACGACCTTGACATCACAGGAACTAGATCAAAGCGTAGGCCTCCACCTACATCTAGAGAAACGTGAATTAACTGACAGCTATTAATATCCTAGACGGAACTATAACTTTCTTTGGAGAGGCAGCGATAAAAATCTGAAAAAAAAAAAGTGATTTGATTTAGGAAGCCTGATATAAAAATAAACTGTCTCGACGGATACACAATATGTGGAATATTAAGTAACTAACTCACTGGCACTGTCGAGCCTGTAGGTTCATAGCCGAGCCTGTAGGTTCATAGCCGCACGGACATAAGCTCTCCATACACCCCTATTCTGCGATGCTTTCCAATTATCCCCTGTATAATTTACATCTCTCAAATCATGGTTAATGTTATTCTCCCACCTCATTCTTGATACACCAACCGCGTTTTCCCCCTCTACTCTTCCTATAAAAGGATTACATACTACTATTCCATTCTCCATTCGTGTTAGGCCTAACGTGTTACGTGTTACAGCCTTTCGCAGCCTACGAGACTTAACTGGTCTTATTATATGTTGTTTCATGTAGCTCATTTCTGCATTCGTCTGTCTGTTCATCTCGCTTTAGTCCGAAAACTTTCCTAAGAACTTTATTCATAATCTTTTCTCCTCCCTTAAAGTAAGAGTCCATGTATCGCATCCATATAATATAACTAGGTGAATAACAATGATATATATCCAGTTTAACGTTTTTGGAGAGAAATTGAGTCAGAAAGATAGACATACGAAATTTTATAAATCAGTGTCATTGCCAATACTCTCATATGGCGCAGAAAATTATGCAGAATCTTGTGTTGCCACACTTCGATTATTGTGACGTTAATGAGTCTACCGCTGTCGTCTCGAGGAAGCGTGCTGCCTTGTCACGCAGCGGGCCTGGGTACGATTCTCGGTCGGGACAGGCTCCTGGGTGAGGGTTTTTTCGGGGTTTTTCCTCGCCTGTAAGCCAAATGTCAGGAAACTTAGGGTCCAACGGTCCCCGAAAATAATCCGGCCATCATCACCATCCTTCATCGGTGTGGAAAGCAACGGGAAGCTACCACACCTATAATTCCCTAGTAAAACTGCGCTATGATTGCAGTGAAAGACGTGCCCTCGGGCAGAATTACTATGGATGGATATATAATGACTTAAACAATGACTTGTCGCAGAAACTGCAGCGTGTTATAATGCTTGCGTTCGTTTCATTTTCAACATCAACCGTCATGATGATATTTCCGAAAATTTCGCTAACCTCTCTTGGCTCCGTCTTTCTGACAGATGTAAATTGCACTCTCTTTCACTTCTTTCTAAGCTTCAGAATTCCTACACTCCTATTTATCTGGCGTCCAGATTTGTTAAGTCATCTTCTTACCACAATGTTGGCACTAGGTCACAAGGTAACAGTCTGCTAACAATCCCTCATCACACCACTTCCTCTTATTCTATTTCTTTCACAGTATCCTCTTCCTGTTCTGGAATTCCCTCCCTCAAGATATGACACTTTTAAGTCACGCTTATACAATTACTTGTTAAATAATTAATTGTTCTCCAAGACTAAATTTATTCTATGTCATTAATACTTTTTTCTCAATGTTTCTATTTTGTATATTTTATATTTCATTCCACAAATCTAGAGTAAATCAAAATATGTTGTAAATAATTATTGTATTGTAGATATACCTTGTAATAATTTTGTTTATTGTAATTTAGATGTAACAGTAATGTTTGTATTTTTTTTTCTAACGTGATTGACTGGTAGATAAGGCCTACCATGTAAAATAAAGTTTTTATTTTTTATTAAGGATTTTCTCTACATTATAGTAGTTATCCTTCAGCCCAAATGTATTTTGCTCCGCCACAGATTTCTATCCTCAGCATCTTTTTCTTTGAGGTCTCTGCCGATTAGGTTTCTTCTCACTTCATCCACCCACTATTCCCTGGTTTTCCCCTCCTCCTCCTCCTCCTCCTCCTGCATTCAGTACTCAAATCCAGCATATTTCTTGGGATTGTATTATTCTCCATCCTCTTCAGATGTCCATACTATTTCAATCTTCGTTTTTTTATTATAGTCCAGTTCTGGGTAAATGTAGTCGTCTTGTGAATCCTAAGGCATGTGGCTGGAGGAAACAATGCCGAGTGTGGGAGGAAAGTAGTAACCATGAAAAAAATACTTTCTTAATAATAATAATAATAATAATAATAATAATAATAATAATAATAATAATAATAAAATAAATTGTTATAAAACAACACTATTCTATAATGAACACTCCAAACATATGAGAAAAGTAGAAGTATTCACTAACACAGAACTAGTAGATAAAAAATTCAACGTGTAGTAACTATTACGTTTTTAAAACTTACTATAGTTTCTGGCAGTACCTGCAACTTGCCCTTCCCTCTTACCGCACCATACAACACTGACCCCTCAAATAGGGCTACAGAAGCCAGAACTGAACTATACTTGTACAACATTATGTTTAACGTTCATTATTTCTCTGATATTCTGGTTCCAAATTTTCTCCTTTCTTGATTACCTTGAGTCCTTTGCTAAAAACCCATCTCTGTTGTCAATAATGTTTTTGCTAGCTGTCTTATTATTATTATTATTATTATTATTATTATTATTATCATAGTCATCATAGTCATCATAATCATCATCATAATTAATTATCATCGTCGTCATCATCATCATCATCATCATCATCATCATCATTATTATTATTATTATTATTATTATTATTATTATTATTATTATTATTATATATTATTATTATTATTATTATTATTATTATTATTATTATTATTATTATTATTATTATTATTATTATTATTATTATTGAACATGGATATTAACGAAAGAAGGTAACAGATGCTTTGAAGCCTCTGAGATGATATGAGGATTGTAAATAAACTGCTCATTTAAAAATGTAAGAAGGAAATAGAACTTCTACTTTATCATAAGGTTATTTTTGTTTCGACAGCCGTATTGTTAACCTTAAAAGTATCCGGCTACCAGAAAAGGAACATATTTGTCATTCAAAAACAAGTGTAAATACACCGAGCTTCAAGGCATATGAAAGCGAGAACAATACATTCAATAGTAAAGTAAACCTTTTTTATGTAGGACATTATCCAAGGCCAAGAGCGGGCTTAGGTCATTATTATTTGAATATCCGTCAGTCATTGCCTCATTGTTCAATAGTTTGTTCGTGACTAAGTATTTCTTCGGAACTTATACCACCCGTCAAGTTATTGACATCTAAACAATTCTGATGTTAAGAGTATCTTCCTCAATATACGCTACTAGCTTATACCCAGCGTTATTGTTACTCAAACAAATAATATGATTTTTAAATTTTCTTTACAGGTAAACTCCTACACCTATTTTCAGAGAATAGCAGCTAAACACTCGCCGTACCTGAAAATGTGAATATACAAAGATTGCGTCGAACCAAATATGGAGGTTTGTTAGTCAATTCATTTCGCTGAGTTTTGGATAATACCTACCTCTGTTTATAAAGTGTACAAGATAGAAAAAAGTACTATTAATGGCATAGAATAAATTTTGTTCTGGAGAAAAATTAATTATTTAACAAATAACTGTATAAGCGTGACCTAGAAGTGTCAAGTGTGCGGCAACCCTATCTTGAGGGAGAAAATTCCAGGAGCGGGCAGAGATTACTGTGAAGGGGGTAATATAAGAGGAAGTGCTATGAAGAGAGATTGTTAGCAGACTCTTACGTTGTGACCTAGTGTTAATATTGTAGTAAGAAGATAACTTCTCAAATCTGGACATCAGGTAACTAGGAGGGTAGGAATTTAGAAGCTTGAAAAGAAGTGAAAGAGAGTGCAATTTACATCTATCACTAAGACGGAGCCAAGAGAGGTTATTGAAGTATTCGGAAATATAATCACTATAGGCGGATATTGAAAATTAATCTAACGCAAGCATTATGAACACGCTGCAGTCTCTGCGACAAGTTATAGTTTATGTCATTGTATACAGGGGTTTCAGAATAAGTATTATAGACTTCTATGTGTTGTATATGGGACTTAGTAGATAAGGAGCCCATGTCCGGAAACGTACAATTTCGATATAAAATAGGTTTGAAAATCGAAACACAATGGAACAAGTATTACAGACTTCTAGGGGTTGTACTATAAGTGTGATTCCACGTGGCGACCCTTGTTGTTCGTTACCCAAAGTATACCTGCGACGCATGTTTTCATACGTACGCCCCACAAGACCTGATGTGTTCTCAATTTCTACTGCCGCCAGAATTCGTGCAAGAAGGTCTTCCTCCAATTCGACAGGTGTAGTACATTCCCTATTAATTTATAATACTTATTCTGAAACACAAGACACATAATATCAGACCATTGTGTTTCGAACTTAGAATTCAATTTAGATCAAAATTGTACGTTTCCGGATATGAATTCCTTATCAAAAATGTATCTATTAAGTCCCCCTACAACACCTAGAAGTCTTTAATACTTATTCTGAAACACCCTGTATAACGTCACAATAATGGAAGTATAGCAACACAAGATTCTGCACAATTTAAAGCAGGAATGTGGTGCTAAAAAGTCAAATGTTTCAAATAGTGAAAAGAAAGTGGGTTTAGAGTCGTTACAGCATCCACTAAGTTTCAACACGAGGAAATTGAAAGAAAAAAACATGGCCTACTCTACTGTGTTAATGAAATAAATGCAAGAATGGCTAAGTAGGTGTTAATTTAAGCAAACAGGTAATGCCATTTAATTAGTTAAGTGTACTTTAAGCATCGCTTGCTTACCTTACTTAAGTTTTAACTAATTATGCAATACACATTAATGGATATGATTAGGATAATGATTTTTAGGTGTACTCTAAATGTAAAATACTTTTTTTATTTAATTCAATGCCCCAGGTTATTGTTCTCTCCTGGTATTGGCGTAATTGTAACCCACTTCTGAGATTGAGGCCTTTGAAACGTGGATTACGCTACCCCGACGATATGCTGGGAGATGGTAGTGTGCGCCAGGAAAGTCCAAAATCCTAAGCTTAATCTAAGATTAATATGAATGATGATGATGATGACTGCGATGGTCATATGATATTCGGGGACTGTTTGGGCCTTAAAGGTCCCTGATCTTCATCGTATAGGAGAGGAAAAACCCCGAAAAAACCTAACCCAGGAAACTTGTCCCGACCCGCTGAGTGACAAGGCAGCATGCTACCTCGAGACCACAGCGATGGACACTGTAAAGTACTTGTTTTAGGGAATTCCGAAGGATTGGAGCACTTGAGGTTGTACCTATGGAAGATTTTTTAAAATTTATTTGACAAATCTTCATCCATCCTATTTACTATACAATTTCCGAGTTAAGTTGCAGTTATAATGTAAACAAAAGAGACGTATTATAATGTTAAAAGATTCCGGGCCATGTGGCCGTGGTCTATTACAGGTGTTTCTTCCAGACGTTTCTCTCTCAACTGCGGAGGGCATCTTCAGTGGCGAGTGCTTATAGGTAAATTTCACAATCGAGTCTACGACAAGGGAACACCACCTAGAAGCACTTGCCGCTGAAGATGGGGGAGAAACGTCTGGAAGAAACATCAGTTATAAGATCACGGCCACATAGCCCGAAATCTTTTAACATTATGATTACCGGCCGTGAAAGCCTGAATTCCACAAAAGAGATATATTGCTGCATTTTCATTGGCCGAATAACAATTTTACCTTTGAGTTTGTAACAAAATGTAGTTCCCTCTCCATCACTTGAAGTATTTAAATGTATTCAATTTGCTTTCGACTTCCCTTTGTTTATCGTATGTTACTTTTAAGGTCTTCACGATGCTCTAAATTAGACAGGATCAGAAACAGTATTATCCGAGAAAAAAACTTTAACGAAGCAATTAACAATTTGTGGGTAAATAAACAGTTACAATGGTTTGAACACGTGAAAAGGATGAATGAAGATAGATTGTCAGTTAGGAATTTGGAGTGGATTCCAAATCGGAGAGGAAAAGAACAGGGAGACCTAAGAAGACTCGGATATAGGGAATTATGGATTTGATGAAGGACAAGAGACTGCAGGATGGTGACTGGATGGATAGAGATGAATGGAGGAAGAGAATCAAAACTTAATATTGGGCACAGGAAGATGATTTATATATGTGGCATGATAAGAAAAATAAATGCCTGGACGCGATTTGGACCCGGACCTCTGGATTGATATTCCTGTGCACTACCACTTAAGCTACCAGGCAAATCTAGTACAAATAATTATTTTTCTTATATATATACATGACATGACAAGAAAAATAAATGCCTGGATGGAATTTGAACCCGGACCTCCGGATTGATATTCCACTTAAGCAACCAGGCAAATCTAGTACAAACATTTACTTTATATATATATATATATATATATATGACATGATAAGAAAAATAAATGACTGGATGGGATTTGAACCCGGACCTCTATATTGATATTCTAGTGCGCTACCACTTAAGCTACCAGGCAAATCTAGTACAAACAATTATTTTTCTTATATATATATATGACATGATAAGAAAAATAAATGCCTGGATGGAATCTGAACCCGGACCTCCGGATTGATATTCCAGTGCGCTACCACTTAAGCTACAAGGCAAATCTAGTACAAACATTTACTTTATATATATATATATATATATATATATATATATGATGTTAGGACATAAAAAATGTGGTCTACATTCCTTGACACTTTTATTATAATAATTAATGTAAGATATAAAATGTCAGTGAGATTTTCATCAGACTTTCCCCCTGAGTTAAAATTGTCAATGTGATAGTTTATGGTAATATAAATATCGGATTAAGTATTTCTGATAAAGTTAAACTGTAAAATTCCAATTAAGAAATACATAACCTACTTAACGTACAAGTATCTTAAATCAAATTAACTGTGTTACAATATTTAAAAAAAAATAAAAGGTGGATGCCCCTATTATGTCCACTTCCCTATTATGAGTTAATTATTCAAAAAAATCCACTACATGTAACAAGCATTCATGGATGGGGCATTACAGTGTGTCACTGGATCATTTTTCAAACCAGCCTTGTTGAGCATAATGCAAAGAGTTGGCTGTTTTTACACGCTTTATATTAGCTTGACCTATATATATCTGTCTATCTATTATCTATCAATCTATCTATCTATCTATGTAACGGAATCTTTCAACGCGATTTTCACCCACTTAAAATCATTGGATCGACTTGAAACTTTATATACTTGTAAAATACCCGTGACAATACAATAATTTCATATTTTGTTTCTAAACTCATGGCCAGAATCATTAGAAAATAAAAAAAGTGACTTTGTATCTATGTAACGGAATTTTTAACACGATTTTCACCCACTTAGAAACATTGGATCGACTTGAAACTTTGTATACGTGTAAAGGACCCGTGACAATACAATAATTTCATATTTATTTTCTAAAATCATCAGAATCATCAGAAAATAAAAAAAGTGTCTTTGTATCTATGTAACGGAATTTCTTAACGCGATTTTCACCCACTTAGAAACATTGGACCCACTTGAAACGTTGTATACTTGTAAAGGACCCGTGACAATACAATATTTTCATATTTGTTTCTAAAATCCTGGCCAGAATCGTCAGATAATCAAAGAACGTGTATTTGTATGTATGTAACGGAATCTTTGGACACGATTTTCACCCTCTTAGAAACATTGGATCGACTTGAAACTCTGTATACTTGTAAAGAATCCGTGACAATACAATAATTTCATATTTTGTTTCTAAAATCCTGGCCAGAATCATCATAAAATCAAAAAAATGAAAACTGGTATAATAGGTTGCGGACTTGTCGACTTTTTAGTCAATCGTTGTAAGAACTCAGTTGGTAGAGCGGTGAACTCTAGGGGTATATCATTTCAGTAATCCATAGATCGCTGGTTCAACTCCGGCTGGGAGGCTTTTTTTTTAGAAAAGTATTACTTTTAGCTCATACTACAATAGTATCGAATTTAAAGATATTTACATTTTTATCTTATTCTGTAAAATATTAAAACTAAAAAATAAAAAATGAATATTAGTTTTAAAAAACTAAAACAACACGCTTTATTAGAAAACCGAACTAAAAAAATTAAAAATAATTTTAATTTCCAATACGCTTGGGATAAATAATTTTACCATCAAAAGCGTGGGGTGCTATTTATGATTTTTACATTTTCTTGTTAGAGACTTTACTTTTACCAATATCTGCTTATTATCAAATATATTAATTGATAAAGAGCTCCCCACGCTTTTGATGGTAAAATTATTTATCCCAAGCGCGTTGGAAATGAAAATTATTTTTCTTTTTTTTTAGTTCGGTTTTCTAATAAAGCGTGTTGTTTTAGTTTTTTAAAACTATTATTTATTTTATTAGACGTTCTTATTGTTTATCTCCGGTAAATCTCCTTTGATTTATGCATGTTTCAAAAACATTTTTTCGTGAAACCCATCGTACTCCAGTCAGCTTTTAATGCTCTTTCGATTGGTATTAACGTCGATGGTGTATCTTTAACGAGTTGTTCATCAGATAAAAATTAAAATATATACCTGTTGGCAGATGCCATCGTACTCAACTGTGTTAAAATATTGTATTTAAAATGTTATTTGAAGGCTGAAATAAAAAAAGATCTGTACAACATGGAACAAGGGCGATCATATAATTTGCATAGGTTGTTAAATATGGTCACTACATAGAATTTTGGATTTTTTTTGCCAGTAAAAGTAAATTATGGGGAATGAAAGTTATTTTATGAAAGCCAGTTAGACTGGCAACTATTAAAAGCAAAATGTATTTATTTATTTATTTTTCAAAATGGCAACAATGGGGAATGAAAGAGGCACATTGAAACTTCTTATAAGAAATCAGAGAGAAGGGCAAGAATGAGGTTGGGGAATAATAGTAACCATGATTTGAGGGAGGTAAAATATAATTAACTATCTAACTCGCTGGCACTAACAAATCCGTAGATTCATGGCCGTGCAGACATAGGCTCCCCATGCATCCTTATACCGAGCTATTGTTTTCCAGTCATCCCCTGTATAATCTACTTCCCTCAAATCATGGTTAATATTATTCTCCCATCTCATTCTTGGTAACCAACTGGGTATTTTCCTTCTGGTTTTCCTACAAGAAGTTTCCCATTTGTGTCAACATATCCTGCCAATCGCAGTCTACGAAACTCAACTGTTCTTATTATATCTGGTTTTCTATAAAGATAATGCAGTTCACTATTATGTAGTCTTTTCCATTCGTCTGTATGTTCATCTCTCTTTGGTCCATATTTTTTCTAAGAACTTTATTCTAAAATACTCGTAATATTTTCTTAAGGTAAGAGTCCAGGTTCGGATGGAAAATAACAGTTTTATATATTTTCAGTTTATCGTCTTTTGAGAGAAGTTGGGTTGACAAATATTTCCTGTAATGTATAATGGCATGCATTTCCAAATAGAGTTTATGCTTAATTCTTTTGTGTATCTTATTCCTATTCCTAATTATTGTTCGTAGGTTTTTGAATTCAGCCACTTCATCAAATTTCTCTCATTTGTCATTTACATTAACTGTCCACTTCCATAATATATTGTATTTCTGTATGTGAACATATATTTAGTTTGAGGTAAATTATAAAAGGGTTGATTGGAAAGTATTAGCTCGGGATAGGGATACATGGATAGCTTATGTCGGCTCGGCCAAGAACCTCCAGTTCGATAGTGTTCAGTGTGCTAGCTATTTTTTGTCAAAACATCTATAAAACATATTAAATATAGAGAAAAATTCCATCACATATTGACCAGTTTCACATATGTGTTTTCTATAATAGTGGAGAGTAGTACAATAAAACATAAGCACTTAGAAGCGGCTTTCTACTGGACGCTCGGTTTGTTGACCCTAACATTGAAATCGAAGGATCACTGCTACAATGTATGTTACACTGGTGCGATAATGTGAAACAGCCTTCTTACTTCGCCACACCCAACTTCTTATTAGCAAGTCCCGAATGAATGAAGTTACTCAAATTGTATTCATTCCAGGATTTTTTTTAAAAATATATCTACAAATGTTCACTGATCACTTTTAGAGACGTAATAACTCCAAGCGCGCGACAGGCCTAGAAGACCCTTGAACCCTAGAACCTCACGTCCACATGTGTTAATCACAGAGTAAGACGATCATAAGCCAGTGTAGGGGTGACACGTGATCGGCATGTCGGGTCCCCTGCCGTTATAGCTGGTCTTCTCAGCCTGGAATCGCTACTTATTGTAGCTACCCAAATGTCTCACGATGCTGGGTGCGCACCGGCTCCATACTGGCCGAAATTCCATGAGAAAATGTCTTCCCCCATGGAGACTCGAACCTCGCGCAACTCAGCGCCAAGGCATCTTGCGATAACCATTCAGCTACGGCGCAAGACTTTAGAGACGTAATATTGAAAATAATGTACTCGGGTTTGCTGTTTGCAGGTTATATTTATACAGGGTGTAACTAAATTCCCAGTACAGACTTCGAGGACGTGTAGTGGGGACCAAGACGATTATGTTTAGCATAGGAACTCATGTCCAAAAACGTACCGCTTTCCCACTACACGCAAAATACCACAACACACGTTCAACTCTCCCGCATTTTCGGCGCCAAAGACCCTGCTACCCTGCTATCCTTGATTTACGAGACCCTATGGTATCCCAGGAAGGCTTACTGGCGCGGGTTATGGTTGCGGCAGATGATTCAGGACCAAGGATTGGTGATCATATGTACCAGAACATGGTATGGAGGTACCGTATCTGTGTTGACATAGGTGATCGTCACATTGAGTCCTTCTTGTGGACCCAAACGACAAGCAGCAGGCGTCAGAGAAAGAAACGTGTACTATGATAGTTAAGTGTAGCGGGAAAACGGTACGTTTCCGGACATGAGTTCCTATCCTAAATGTAACTGTATTGGTTCCCACTACACTTCCTCAAAGTTCGTAATGGAAATTTAGTTACATCCTGTATATAAAAATGAGTGTATGTCCGTCTGTCCTTTATGGACTCAAAAATTACCAGACGTATTTGAATGGAGTTTTCATCATCATTTAGATATTTTTCTTGGACAATTAACATATATAGCATTATCCTACGTACTATAGAACCGGAGATAAAAAAATGCATCGGTGCACTAAAAAAGTCACTTTTTGGATTCTTAAATGGTTGACACTGCCTAAACAATAACAAATATACCAAATTTATGTAGACATAATTGAATATTTAAAAAAAATCCACAAAATAATACATGATAGCATATGTCTATCTCTTACGGATAACTCACAATAAACATTTTTGTCTTTCAACTCATTTAAACCAAGAAGATCGGGATAAGTATATTTCCGGGCAACTCCGGGTAATCAATACAGGGTATCTAAATATAATTACGATATAAATATATACTTATTTTTCTTTTTACTTATTCAACAAAACATAAAAACACATTTTATTTATTTAGGCGTAGCAGCGCATGTGGGTATTAGCTAATAGTCAATATAATTGAAGAGAAAAAAGTTATGTATAAAACGGGATTTGAACTGAAGGCATTACGCGTTGACATACTAACCAATTGTGCTCCTCAAGCAATCCAGGAGAATACCCTCCTCAGTTTATTCTTTTACTATATACAGTACCAAGTTTCAACCTTAAATCCACAACACTTCACAATATAAATTGCTTACAAACATGTATAAATAGGCATGAACGAACATACATTTAAAATATAGAGCTTCTCCTATTATAGAACAGCTAATTTATTTTCATGATCAAGCCTTAATAATTATTGTCATAATTTTAGATGTTGTTACCTGATAATAGTTATATTCGTCATAATTAATGTTGTGAAACATAAAAAAATGCGCCCGCTTTGACGATTTTTAAATTTTCGTTTCAGGTAACATTCAACAAAATAACAAAGTTATTACAATACTAAGTAACTAACTCACTGGCAGTATCGAACCTGTAGAGCAATGACCCGCAGATATAAGCTTTCCAAACATACCTATCCTGAGCTAATGTTTTTCCAATCATCCCTTGAATAATCTGCTTCCTCAAATCATGAAAAAGTTATTCTACCATCTCATTATTGGTCTACCACTGGGCGTTTTCCTATAAGAAGCTTCAATGCACCTCTTTCTTTCCCCCCATTCGTGCCACGAGTCTTGCCCATTACAATAAAAAAGTGATCCCACTACAGGCCTCAGGAGGCCCTTGGAGTAGTAGGAGGTTAAGGCTCCCACTTTGTTCTAGACAATCGGCAATTGATGTCAGTCGGATTGCCAGCCCTGCGTGACGCGCGACTTTACCCCAGAACAACCATCCGGTACTCATTTCAGTTAAAGGCTGAGTCGACCCCAGGTCCATGGTGCCTCCAGAAGGTTTGGGTCAGCTTAAAAATGCTGATCCCACCGGGACTCTAACCCTCAACCTTCCGATTTGTAGCGCAGGCCCATTACAATAGTATTTGAATTAATCATCACAACATTTAATTCAATAAAATAAACTAATTAGGTTATAATGGAATAAATACTAAAAAATTGTATAATTCTTCAATCTTAAATAACAAATTGATATAAACTTCATAATCTAAGGTAATTAATTTTAGATAATATTAAATTATATTGATAATATAAATTATAAATTAATTTATATTATTGATAATTATTTTCTGAACTCCTACACCTAATGATCCGATTTTTCTGGTTAACGAGCACGATCTTACTTTAATAATTAATTATTATATGACAAGTTTGGTTTCAATGAAACAAAAGTGGTTGTCGATAGATCGTTAATGAACTCACACTCATACGTTACCTCTCATAATAGAGAATATATATAATATTTATATTATATTTAAAAAAATAAATGTTTGTGCTAAGATGTCTGGATAGCGTTGGTGGTAGCGCACTAACGTATTAAGTTAGAGGTTCTGGGTTCAAATCCCGGTTGAGGCATTTATTTTTCTTTTCATGTCATACATATATTTATTTATTTATATACAGGGGATCCATTTTAAGAGGAAATCTCGCATCATTCTGCCGCCGCAACCAGACTGCTGAAATTTCTCAAATAAATCTCAAATCTCAAATAAATAAAATCTCAAACAAATGGTGAGTAATGAGTTAATAAGCCTCTATGCGTAGGCCTATTTTTATAATAATTTAATTAGTTGAGTTATTTATATTGTAGCTTCTGTCTTCATTTGCCGGTAGTGACGGAACACGCTTCCCGCCGGTGCAAGCACAATAGCGGGCAGTGTGAGAGCCGCTCCAACGCTGGAAAAAGGTTTCCGCTTAAGATGGATTTCCTGTATATATATCCATTCATAGTAATTCTGCCCGAGGGCAGGTCTTTCACTGCAATCATAGCATTTTCATGCTATGCTTTGCAGCTATACTAGGGAATCCCTGTGTGTGTGTGTGTGTGTGTGTGTGTGTGTGTGTGTGTGTGTGTGTGTGTGTGTGTGTGTGTGTGTATATATATCCATCCACAGTAATTCTGCCCGAAAGCAGGTCCTTCACTGCAATCATAGCATTTTCATGCTATGCTTGCAGCTTTACTAGGGAATTGTAGGTGTGGTAGCTTCCCCTTGCTTTCCACACCGGTGAAGGATGATGATGATGATAAGGATTATGATGCTGATGATGACCATATGATTTCGGGGACCATTTGGGCCTTAAAGTTTTCCTGACATTTATCTTACAGGTGAGAAAAACCCCGATAAAAACCTCACCTAGAAAAACTGCTCCGACCGGAGATCGAACCCGGGTCCGCTGCGTGACAAGGCAGCACGCTACCTCGAGACCACAGCGGTGGAATATATATACATATATATATATATATATATATATATATATATATATATATATATATATATATATATTCTAAACTTTTAATATAAAGTTTTAATTAATAGAGTATTAGTAATAATAATGATTAAATTATAATATATTAAATAGTAGTTATTATATTTGGTTTGATGCATTATTTTAAGCGACTAGGCAAAGGTTTACTTGCCTGTTTAACAAATAGGCCTACTCATAGTCATTTTTGGTGTCTTCTACATAGGATCGGTAGAGATCTGTAAAAGTTTCTCAGAAATATTTTCACGGAAACAACCTCAATAGATCATTCGCTAACAGAGTGGTATGTGTTAGACTTGAGCAATTAGAGGTCATGAAGGCTCTTAATACACTTCTGCAGGTGGATCTCGAGGAGAGTAGGAAGCGATTTCCCTTTCACTTATCTCACAGCGACCTCGAAAAAAAAACAAGTACTCACACATTTTTAACACATAACATAAGTATTACCAAAATTACACCTTCAGACATAAAACAATCTCATAAGAATTTAACTTTTTAAAATAAAGACCCACTTATAAAGTTTTGAAGAATGGAACATATAATTTTTATGGATATTGGCCTTCATAAAAGGTACAATAATAAGAATAAGAATAATAATAACCTAAAACTTGATTTCATTATCGTCTTGATAAAATAAAAAAAAAGAATAAAAACATGCCTAATAGTTATGAACGCAACAAGGGAACTAAGTAGTACATTATCAGTCGAGGGCGTGTTTAAGCCCGAGCTTTAGCGAGGGCTAGCAAATAAGTTCGAAACTAAAAAGAGTACTTACTTCCCAAATTGCGTATAGCCTATAATTTTCTTCACTCCTATACTAATTACACTGAGCAACAAAAAATAAACTTTTTTTTTTTTGTCTCAGAAAGAAAAATATGTGATTCTGATAGTATTTTTTCTCCTGAATTCAAATACGATATCGATTTTTCTCCATCAAGCAAGGTTTCCGAGAGACACGAATTTTTAATTTCAAACACTTTAATATTTTCTACATTCGTAACTATACAATATTCGAACATTCGGACTCACCTAGAAAGTAAGAAATGACGATTTTCTGCTATATTTCGCCTGTGGAGCATCCCTTTGATGGTCCAACAATAATCGGCCAGCATATTAGGATTCCATTTGCCTTGATATCTCTTTTCCATAGATGAAATCATTTGAGTTAGCTCATTTGGTTTCATTTTTACAATGGACAAATGGACGAAAAAACGTTTATTAAAAAAATATTATTTAAATATATTAATTTAAATTGAAATAAAAAACTTTGGGTGATGGAGAAATTCTGTATACATATTTGAAAACACGATAAAAAACTGCATTAAGTACAACTATTGGTACTCATGAGACAAACATCATGTTGGCCAGTGTTACCTGGGAATGTACTTAAACAGATATTCTTGGCAAAAATGAGCTGAAAGACAAAATTCGTTATTGTGAGTAATCCGTAAAAACAATACCTGCTGTGCATTGCTATGCTTGCTCGGGAATCTACTTATCCCGATCTTCATGGCATCAATGAAAGACATAAATGGTTATCTGTAAAAGATAAACACATGCTGTCGTGGACTTTTTTGTAGAGATTTTTTTAGATATTCAATTCTGTGTACATTAATTTGATGTAGGCCTATTTGTTATGGTTTAGGCGGCGTAAACCATTTAAGCGTCTAGAAAGCAAACCTTTTCTCATTTTTCACTACAAAGGGTGATCCTTAAAGGTTAAGGTGTTGGGTATTGCCGTATTTTATGGACTCTAAGATGCACTTTTTTCTTCGAAAAATTGCCTCCAAAATCCAGGTGCGTCTTACACTCGAAATTAATATAAAAATGTCCAGTGTTTGATTTAAAAATGGCCATACATGATGCCGTGGGAATTATCTCTATCTGGCAACATTGGATTCAACTGGCAGAGACAGTGCACCGATGCGACGAACATGTGTTGCGGGGATTCACAGGCTTGCTAATACTTTCTCCCTCCCACCCCGCCTTCACAAACCCTGAACACTGTCTAGCCTGTGATGCGTCATTGCAGTCCACGCTGCCAGTGAACTTGAAAAAAATGGATGATGGATGAAACCCAACATGAATTCACGCCGAAGGAGGCTTTAAAACGACATACAATCAAACAAGTGTGTCAGTAGATAAACCAGTCGTGGTCTAGAGTGAGAGAAGACATTATTGTTAAATTTTTCAAGAAGTGCGGCGTAAGTAACGTTCTCGATTGGCAGTGAAGACCAACTTACATATGAAGGGGATAACGAAGAAGAAGAAAGTTCGGATGGCGATTTTCAGATATTTTAAAGATCAAAACGGTTTTATAAACATATATATATATATATATATATATATATATATATAGTCTGGCTTTGCAGTCCGAAAATAAAAATGGTAAAAATGTGTTTTTTAATTGCTCAAAAATTATGGTTCGTCTTATAGTCCGTAAAATGCGGTACAACTCTCTTATAGCAAAAACGCCTTCCCGGGGAAACTCCTCAACATTTTGCAAAAAGCCCCTCACAATCGGATGAACGGTATGGTATCGCATAAAGAACAAACAGACAGACAGACATGGGTGTGTGTATATATATATATATATATATATATATATATATATATATATATAATAACAAAACCCATTTGTAATCAATGGTATTCATCTGAAGAAGGCAGAAAGTACTAAAATAGCTGTAACGAATTTGTATTTAATAAATAAGAAAATCGTATAAAAACTAAATAGTTTTATTTTTATTTCATTAATACAAAATGGAATTTCATTAAGTAAACGCCAAATTAATTGATTACTTAAGACATACATTCGTTTATGTTTATATATATATATGTTCACCGCTGTGGTCTCGAGGTAGCGTGCTGCCTTGTCACGCAGCGGGCCCGGGTTCGATTCTCGGTTGGGACAGGCTCCTGGGTGAAGTTTTTTCGGGGTTTTTCCTCACCTGTAAGACAAATGTCAGGAAGCTTACGGCCCAACGTTCCCCGAAAATAATCCGCCCATTATCATCATCTTTATAATGATCATCATCCTTCACCGGTGTGGAAAGCAACGGGAAACTACCACACCTATAATCCCCTAGTAAAGCTACAAAGCATAGCATAAAAATGCTAAGATTGCAGTGAAAGACCTGCCCACGGGCAGAATTACTATGGAATGGAATATATATATATATATATATATATATATATATATATATATATATATATATATATATATATATATAATATTTAGTGTCTTGTAGTTACAAACAGTAGATATTTTCTGGATACGGTCTTGGTACATCACAACGCTTTTCTGGAAGACATTTTAAGGTAGGTTTCGGCATGCAAAATTTAACAGTTTCTTGTAAGATTCTGAGAATTAAATTGGTTTTATTAACGTTCTCACATGAGTTACAGAGAAAATATAATTACACTAATTCAAGGTAATGAAAAATAATTTGTAACGCTCTCTACTTCTCTTGTGACTTTCTTGGTACATTAATTTCGCTATTAAATTATCTTGGAATTCAGAAACATGTGACATTATATAACTTATATGAATGCGTTATTATCTAGTTCCCAGTGTGTTTGTCAATAAAATTCTAAACCTTAAGAATGCGTTAAAATGCCATAAAGTCAAATCTAGCAAAATAATCAGGTTCATAATATAATTTCCTTGAACAAGGACTGATTTTATATTCCTTTTCACTATGTCGTTATCATTCTACAAATTAGTGCATTTTGAAATAAAATTTATTGAACTACACGAATTTCTCAGCTAGCTGAATTTATGTTTTTATTTCGCTGATTTGCGGAACACGTCTTTCTTTTGTTAATTAAATCCGATTTTCATGGTTAATAAATTTGACATTTTTTAAATTTATTACTATTTTATATAAAAATATAAAATTATTAATAGAAACATCCCACTAATATTACTTTTTTAACAATTAATAATTTATTTTTTTCATTATTTTATAAAAATACTATTAAGATTTGTCAATATATTTACCTACTGCCTTATATATCAGTAGTAAAAAATCTGGGTATCTATATGGACCAACACCTAGACTGGAAAATCCAGGTGAATAATACCTGCAAGAAAGTGTTCTCAATTCTTCACTCCCTAAATAGTTTTAAAAACTTCCTTCCTACAAAATTAAAACAAATACTTGTACAGACTCTTATAATGCCACACTTCGACTACTGCGACATATTACTGACTAATCTTACAACTGATCTATCTGACAGACTACAGCGTGCTCATAATGCGTGCATTCGATTTATATTCAATCTCCGTCGTTATGACCACGTGTCTCCTTCATTTCAGGCCTTATCATGGCTACGCCTAAATGACAGAAGAACTTTACATTCACATACCTTACTATTCCAAATTCTGCACACATATTTACCAACTTATTTAACAACACGTTTTTCAACATTTATCGGCTCATCACAATTTAGGAACAAGATCACAAGACTCTTCTTTACTTTTGATACCACAACACAGGACCTGTCTGTACTCTGAATCTTACACAATATCTATGGCTAGAGCATGGAACTCACTTCCCAGTCATGTCAGGGACTGTCAATCGCTATCATTATTTAAATCCAAATTAACTGATATCTTAAGTTCGACACAATGAAAACATTAACTACATAACAACTATATAGAGCATTCTATTAATAATCATGTAGGAAGCTACTTACTTTATTTTATATCATTTTAATTTTATTATATTCTATGTTTTTGTTAGCATTAGCTAGTATTAGATCCATCATCATTGTATTTTGTTTAGTCTGTATTTTAATATCTTAAAATTGTAATATGTACGTAATTTTTGTATAATTTTACTATT
Source organism: Diploptera punctata (assembly GCA_030220185.1). Classification (NCBI taxonomy): domain Eukaryota; kingdom Metazoa; phylum Arthropoda; class Insecta; order Blattodea; family Blaberidae; genus Diploptera; species Diploptera punctata. Next base: position 2,287,311 of record JASPKZ010001233.1, on the reverse strand, counting down.
CGCTGGTTGAGTGGAAGAGAAGGCCTTATGGCCTTAACTCTGCCAGCTAAAATAAATCATTATTATTATTATTATTATTATTATTATTATTATTATTATTATATATAAGCGATAGATTAATTCATTACAGTTTAATGCTTTATCTGTATTTTTTATTCCTTCGTGTGTACATTCTTTCATTATTTATTTTGTTGTATTTAATGTTATTGTATTATTAGACATTTTTTCATTATTGTTCAGCTTGACTAGATAATTAATTGTTTAGTAGGTACTATTATTGTAATTTTTTTAATGTAACACATGTTTGTCCTCGTGAGTGGAAAAGAAGGCCACATGGCCTTAACTCCAACAGGCTAAACAAATCTATTCTACTCCATTATTTATGCCGAGTTTGGTTCGAAAAAATAAAATTTGCTGTCTCTACGGCTTAACAGACATATATATATTAGCCTACCAGCCGGCTGCTGGCCTCACATCCACATGTGTCAATCACAGACGTAGATGATCATCAGCCATTGTAGGGGTGACATGTGGTCAGCATGTCGAGTCCCCCAGCCGTTATAGCTGGTTTTCTCAACCTGGAGCCGTTACTTACTGTAGCTACCCAAATGCCTCACGATGGTGGGTGGGTACCGGTCCCATACTGGCCGAAATACCATGAGAAAATTTCTTCCCACATGGAGACTCGAACCAGCGCAAGTCCCATAGCTCTGCGCGAAGGCTTCCTGCCTTAACCACTCGAATACGGCGCGGGACTCATTAATAGACATACACACACACACACACACACACACACAAATATATATATATATATATATCCATCTATAGTAATTCTGCCCGAGGGCAGGTCTTTCACTGCAATCATAGCATTTTCATGCAATGCTTTGCAGCTTTACTAGGGAATTGTAGGTGTGGTAGCTTCCCGTTGCTTTCCACACCGGTGAAGGATGATGATGATGATGATGATGATGATGATAATGATAAGGATGAGGATGATGATGATGATGATGATGATGATGGCCATATGATTTCGGGGACCGTTTGGGCCTTAACGTTTTCCTGACATTTGTCTTACAGGTGAGGAAAAACTCCGATAAAAACGTCACCCAGAAAAACTACCCGAACTATATATATATATATATATATATATATACACTGTGTCCGTAAAGTAATGGTACAGATATGAATATTGCAGTTGCTAAACGAAACGAAAGAATGAAACTAGCGCCACATAGAAGCGTATCGCAAACAGTTTATGCAGCACAATTTCCATTGTTTACTGTAAATAGTCCCTACTACTGCACACAGGTTAAATAAAAACACATCAATTTCCTCACATCATAAACTCATCCTTTCTTGCTCTTCGCTCCAATACAACAAATGGAAGTCACGTCGAACTACGCTAAACAGTACAGTATGCAAACTTGTAGAGTTTTCCTTTCATTTGGTGAAGGTTTCACGTATTTATCTTAGGCCCCTATATAGTTTGTTTTCTGTGATTGGTTAAAAGAACATCAAGCCTAAGTTAGTGCCTAAACTCTAAAAATAATAATTGGGACGCCTGAACCGGGATATGATAATTGAATATCTCAAAAAATTCCACAAAAAAAAGTCCGCATATGTTTAAACATAGGCTCAATTCTGAAAATGCATGTTATTATGCATTACAGGGACTATTGTCCCAATTTCACTCAAAAAACGTTAAACTCAAAATGTATAAAACTGTTATTGTCCCAGTAATATTATATGGATGCGAAACATTAACTCTGACTTTATGGACGATGTTATAATTAAATGTTGATGTTTAGCAATGAAGGCAAATATGACATGTGAAGAAAAATAATGAGAGAAAAATTTAACCCTTAAATGGTTATTACAATAGTTTCACGTGCCAGTTATTTAAATATTCCGGACCGCAAGGAAAATAAATTCATGTTAAACTGTGTTATTATTATACATTATTGCGTAATTTGACATACATTTAAATAATTTTAATCGTTTGTCTTTCTATTGATCTAAAAACAATATTAAATAAATGAAATCAATGTATCCAATAAGATACATTTTTAATTTAAGGGTTAACTTGAATATTTAATACAACATTAATTACAATAAGTTATTATGTTTGTAATTAGCTGATACGGTACTGAGTAAATCCCCATTATAATCGAACCGAGCTGTTTTGAACCCGCGACCTCGGGACTAGAGGCAAGGAACATAACCACTAGATCACCGCGGCACACACACACTCATATTATCGCCTCACTATGATGCTTAACAAGCGGCTCGCTTTGTTTCCCCGCAGCTGTTATATGTTATTAAAGTACAAAGATCGACAGCCGCGACTACCACGATGTTGCCACATTGCTACTCTTCCCTCAGTTTCAATTAAAACTCAGAACGTAGAGCAGTCGATCCAGTTTTAAAATTGTATACCATAATTAATTGTTATAATTATAATTATCGGTGATTTATTGTGATATGTAGCTCGAATAATAATACAATATCTGCATATTATATGTGTTCAATATATAAGTGATTTCAACATGTAGCGACCATGGGAAAACATTTCAGACCGAACAGTTAATAATAATAATAATAATAATAATAATAATAATAATAATAATCATAATAATAATAATTTCATCATGATGTTGTATAAATATTAAATGCATGTAGACCTACAAGCTATATAATATAGAATTTAAATTACTAAATAAATAAATAAATACATAGGGCCTATATAATTTTAATTTTAAAAGTTAAACAATACAAAATAATAACATACATATAAACAATGTCTTCTGTCCTTGTGTAATAAACACCCTTAGCGCTATGAGAAACGTGACAACACCGCATGTCAAGCAATGCCGCGCGGCATCCGCGTTTATATAAACGGTTAACCATCAGAGCTAGGCTATAATACATACATACTCAAACCTAAAACATACATATGTCAACATCATAGGACATTCACGAATTTAGGCCATATGTTGACCTGTTTCGACCACATACACATGTATATGTATATATATATATATATCCACCGCTGTGGTCTCGAGGTAGCGTGCTGCCTTGTCACGCAGCGGGCCCGGGTTCGATCCCCGGTCGGGACAGTTTTTCTGGGTGAGGTTTTTATCGGGTTTTTCCTCACCTGTAAGACAAACCTTTAAGGCCCAAATGGTCCCCGAAATCATATGGCCATCATCATTCTTATCATTATCATCATCATCATCATCCTTCACCGGTGTGGAAAGCAACGGGAAGCTACCACACCTACAATTCCCTAGTAAAGCTGCAAGACATAGCATGAAAATGCTATGATTGCAGTGAAAGACCTGGGCTCGGGCAGAATTACTATGGATGGATGGATATATAACATGAAAATATAAATAATCGATTTGAACCTGAGACATCTAACTTATACGTTAGGGCGTTACCAATTGCGTCACTCAAGCATCCTAGAACAAACATTTCCTTACTGAGGAAAGAAAATAACGAGTGTTTGAGAATTAAGTTCTTAGGGAAAATTTTGAGCCAAAAATGTGATGAACAGACAGGTGAAGGAGAAAACTACATAATAGTGAGCTGCATGATATGTAGGCCTATAAATGATGTTATCTTCCAGCCCCAATTTCTTAGTGTTATTCATTACAGTGTACGTGTTGGTTCTTAGTATCTCTTCGCTATCGCCCAATAATACTACATCATCAGCATAAACTAACAGCTCATTAATACCATTAAGTTGCAGGCCTTCTTCGCATGGGGGGGGGCACTGGAGCTATGTTTAACCCTTCTTAAATTAAATCTTTCTTATGTTGAGAAGACAAGTGGCACTGTTGATAGTGATAGGTAAGTTAAGTCAGGCGTATAATGGGCTATTTGTAGTGAAAAAACTCCAAGCGCGACAGGCATAGAAGGCCCTTGGCCTACCATCCGGCTGCTGGTCTCACATCCACATGTGTTAATCACAGAGGTAGACGATCATCTAGCCAGTCTAGGGGTGACATATGGTCAGCATGTCGGGTTCCCCAGCCGTTATAGCTGGCCTTCTCAAACTGGAGTCGCTACTTTTGTAGCTACCCAAATGTCTCACGATACTGGATGGGCACCGATCCCATTCTGGCCGAATTACATGAGAAAATTTCATCCCCATGGGGACTCGAACTAGCGCAAACCTCGTAGCTGTGCGCCAAGACTTCTTGCCTTAACCACTCGGTTATGGTGCGAAACATTTGTAGTGAAAAGCCGACCAAAATTGAATTTATAAATTGTAGATATCTGAATGGCGCGTGAATTGGAAATAGACATCATCTATCAAAACTCAAGGCACAAAATGTGCAGGGAGTGGTATTAGAACACACACACACACACACGGACATATTGATTTGAAGAAAACAATAAGATATTTATACTCGTACCTTCCGAGTTAAATTCCAGCTGTAATGTAAAAAAACAAAATGTTTGACTTGCATTTTCATTGGTTCAATAATGGTTTTACCTTTAAGAGTGTAAGAAAATGTATTTCGCTCTCTAATACTCGAAATAAAAAAATGTGTAGACCTATATTATCTAACACATGTCTATATAGGCCTAAGTTATATGGGCGAATCTTAAAATAGCCTATATAATTACAATTTTAATAATCAATTGAATTGGCGTTTACTTGATGGAAATCCATAACTTATTTTATTAAATAAAACTTAAAGTTTTATGTGATTTTGATATTTATTAAAATATAAATTAGTTACAGCTGTTTCGGTACTTTGTACCTTCTTCAGACATGATAACAAATTAATGAACCTTGTTATTATAATAACAGCTATAACTAATTTATATTTTAGTAAATATGAAAATCACATAAAACTTTAAGTTTTATTTTTATTTAATTAAACAATTTTAATAAATTACATAAGCATTATTTTATTCTTACGCATGCGTAATGCATAATAATTTAATTTCTATTTTTTTAATGGCCGCTTTCTGTAGAATTTCTTAAAACACTGGAAAAGACACCATTAGAAAATCAGAGAGAAATAAATTATTTTAATGTTTTCAAACAGTTTAGTGAATAATATCCTACGTTAGCCATTGAAAATGCGGTAAAATAGCAGAAGAATATACAGGTGTGTCAGCATAGAGCAACAATTCTGCTCATAATGAAATTTTACCAGTAAATGAAGGATATTTATCGACATCATGGAAAAATGTAAATGTATGATTATGTAGGTTCATATATATTTTTTATAAATAAATATGAAATGGAAGTTCCTAATTATTGGTACCATCTTCCCTTGTATTCGGTCTTATTTCCCGTAAAATAGCATGATGTGAAAGAACATTATTTTATCGATGACAGTTTCATAAACAATTCAGTCAAACAGCAGGTAAAAGTAGCACCACGGTTATCCCAATAGAAGGAGTCGGCAGAGTAATAACTTATGCAAGTACAGCAATGACGACAAATGATTGAAAGTTCAACTTCCCACATTTCGGGTTTGCCAACCTAAATAATTAGGCCTATATTGTAATATTACATATTACAAACCTCGTGCGGGAAGTAAAATCATTGCCCTTTATGTATACTACGTACAATGTATATACAAATATATATCCAAAAGGTAGTGTTAATATACATTATACGAAACAAATCACTGCATTTTAAATTAACTGAACTTTACTTGAAACGATATAAAACAATAAATACATATTGCCGCCATTTTATCACTGAACTGATGGCTCGGCCTCCTGTGCTTTCAACTAATAAACGTTGCCCACATTGTTAACGTTAGTCAGTTGTTTATAATGAACGCAAATATTTCCAATAGAGATGTTATTATTTTACTATAATTTATTATTTTGAAAACACCATCGTGCAAAACAATAATGTACAACGCACGTTCGTGAAGTGTTTTACAGAATCTCGGAAAGTCTGTAAAACCATTTCCCAACCTCGCATCGTAATAAGTTATACTATTTTGTGCGATAGTGCGTTTTGTCGTACTTACAGCAATGGCGACCATGATTGAAAGTCCAACTTACTACATTTCGGGATTGCCAACCTAAATAGCTATACTGTAATATTACATTTAGTCCCACGTGCGGGAAGTAAAATCACAGCCCTCTATGTATACTACATACAATGTATATACAAAAAATATCCAAAAGGTAGTGTTTATATACATTATACGAAACAAATCACTGCATTTTAGATGAACTGAACTTTATTTGAAACAATATACAGTAAAACAATAAATACGTACTTGCCGTCATTTTATCAATAATAATGGTCTCACGGCCTCCTGTGCATTCAACTAATAAACATTGCCCACACTATTATCGTTACTCAATTGTTTATAATGAACGCACGTATTTTCAACAAAGATGTTATTATTTTACTATTATTTAATATTTTGAAAACACCAACTCGCAAAAAATAATGTACAACGCACGTTTGTGAAGTGTTTTACAGAATCTTGGAAATTAAAAACCTCGCTATCGCTCGATTTTTAAACATTTTTTCTCGATTCTGTAAAAACCACTTCTCAACATTTCATCCTAATATATTCTTACAGTACAACTGGAATTTAACTCGGAATTAGTATATTGTGCACTAGATGATGTTGGACTAATTGACACAGCGTATTTATGACTTGTTTCACAATGCGTATGAGAGAGTGTGACCTTCCACCTCAAAGCATTACAATCCTTTGCAACATAAATAAACTTTCAAATACCTTAAAAGTTCATCCATTGGAATTCAACTCCTTAAGAAATATGATCGAAAAGTCCTAATGCAGGAACTGTGTCAACTATTTGAATTCCTCAGCAACTCGAATTTATTGTCCAAGTTTTCTGGTTTACGGAATATATGTCATATTTCTACAATTTAATGAACTGAAGAAGTAACTGAATTCAAATACTTAGGAACAATGATCACAAATAGGAATGAGATGCACAAAAAAATTAAACACTCAATTCTGGAAATGCCTGCTATTATGCATTACAGGGACACTTGTCCCAACTCCTTTCAAAACACGTTAAACTGAAAATATGCAAAACTGTTATTCTGCCAGTTATATTATATGGATGCGAATCATGGACTCTTACTTTAAGGGAGGAAAGGAGATTTCGAGTATTTGAGAATGAAGTTCTTAGGAAAATCTGTGGACTAAGCACAAATGAACAGACAGGTGAATGGAGAAGACTACATCACAGTGAATTACATTGCCTTTATAGGAAGCCAGATATAATAAGAACAGTTAAGTCTCATAGACTGCGATGGACAGGATATGTGGCACGAATGGGAAATGAAAGACGTCCATGGAAGCTTCTTGTAGGAAAACCAGAGGGAAAACGCCCAGTTAGTAGACCAAAAATGAGGTGGGAGAATAGCATTAACCAAGATTTGAGGGAAGTAGATTATACTGGAAATAATTGGAAAGCATGAGCTTAGGATAGGGATGTATGGTGAGCATATGTCCGAGCGACCATGAACCTACGGGTTCAATAGTGCCTGTGTGTTAGTTTAATGAATTGTATCTAAGCAGTTACTTTTCGACAGAACAAAAACGGCGACCGCTAGAGCAATTTTTAAATTAAGTATTTCAGGCCGGGGTGGATGAATTTTTTTTTTTAGGTTGAAAAAGTCCAAAGGAGCAAGTTCTCCGAGAGGGACTTTCAGCCATAGGTCCCTACTCTGAAGATTTTCAATCTCATATACGATTCTGAAGTCATTCGCCTGAAAAGAAGAGGTAGACAGTTAAATGCCTTCAACAAAAAAACGAGGCAATCACTTGGCAGGGTTATTTTTTGCTAACATTTATGAATAGTAGAGGATTTTTTTTTTTTTGCCTTCACCCTTATTGCAATCTCAAGTACCGTTACATTTTCTTTGTTTTGAATGTCTGAAAATAGACAATATAATTTACGGTAGCTTAAATACGGCGTCTGGGAAAAAGCATTGAGCATTTATACCTGAAGCGAATGGGTTAAGCCTGAATAAAATGATCTCAAAGACAAAATTTACCTAATTTTCCCATCCTAGTACTACCTTGGTTTCCTAGATGTCACTATGAGGCGGAACGCTGACCAGGACCACTCAATACACCTATCCGAAAATAATTGTAACTAAATTAATGTGGTTGAATTTTTCCCCTGTAGGGGGAGAGCGTCTAAGTCACGTTAAGAGAAACAAGTGCTTACAACAAGAAGGTAAATTCCTACTCATAATGGTAGGCTTTCGTTCAATTTTGGGAAAAAAAAAAAAAAAAACTTTCTCGTTTTATTTTTATGAAACATATTAAATTTATTTGTGAAGAATAAAGAATTGTGACGGCTAGGGTGATTTTTAAATGTTCGCTTTGAGTGAACCCTCGCTCTTGATGGCCCGGTTACGTTGGTTAAATGAACTCGCCCTTATATGTTTAATTGTTTGCTATATGGCGAGTTAGTTTTCTTAAAAACGAACACACAAATAGGCCTACACACATAAGTCTAGGTGTGTGTGTATATGTATATGTTATAATTAAGTTTTTGACATTGAGCAATGCAAGCTATATATATAAATTACGTGTCACGTTGTTTGTCCGCGATGGAATCCTAAACTACTGAACCGATTTTCATAAAATTTTGCACACTGTGTGCTGTTCGATCCAACTTGAGACCTACGGTTGATTATAACTAAATTTATAGTCGCATTATTTTTATTGCAAATTATTTGTTTATTATTTAACAAAAAGTTATAGGCCTAATTATCTGTGAGTTCCATACGATTCTAACAGATGGCCGTGTAAGGTAGGCCTAATTGGTTGATTATTTAACCAGGTGGATGTGCTTTTTGTTGCAACCGCGAATTACAATTGAATTACAAATATTGGTTATTTCATAATTTAAGTATGTTCAGTGTTTATTTTATTTTCAATTTATTGATAATAATATTAATTTGTTGTGTAAGTATTAGTTTTAAGTAATCTGGCTGAAATACAGCAACTTAATTTAATTTAACTGGACCGAGAAGCGAACATTGGACAATATGGCGAATCAGATCTAGAGACCATGAATGATAAGATACCAAGTGAATTTCCGCAAATTGGTATAGGCCTATGTGACATAAATCTTACATTTAAGAAGAATGTCAATTTAAAAACATATGAAGGCCCTAAGGAACGGAATAACAAAACTGTAAGTAAATCTGTTAATTATAATAATATGCCTAATATTACAGAAACAATCTCCAAGCCTCAATTAAATGAAAAACAAGATGACTATAATATATCACAAGATGATATTACTATACAGAGACTTCTTGATGATGATGAGAATCCAAACTGCCAAGAAGTTCGTAGAAAAAAACGAAAGTATAATGAAATCAGCAAGTCTCCTCAAAATATATTCCATCAATAAATGTATATAATCCTTATGATACATTTATGGGTGATAATGATAATGCAGACAACATAAATTCATCTCAATCAACAAAACCACTTCCACATAAACCACCACCCATATTTATACCGGGTGTAGTTAACGTACCAGAACTAAAAAACTGTGTAAAACAAACATTTTCTGATTTAGATTTCTCACTTAGTTTACTACAACATAATTTAACGTATACCTTAGAAACAGCAACGCGTGGCCGGGACTTCTATATATATATATATATATATATATATATATATATATATATATATATATAGGCCCTATATAAAACAAAGTCGGATTAGTTACACTATTTATAACTCAAGAACGGCTGGACCGATTTTTATGATCTTTGATTTGTTGGATTTGTTGGATTTGTTTCCGCCCCGAATAGCAGATAACTATTAAAACATCGGAAAAATTAACGTTCGCTGGGCCAGCTAGTATATATATATATATATATATGTTTTTTTTTTCAAATGCCCCAGGTTTGTCTTTCGACATTCTTGGTTTCTGGGATGGCGTACTTGTAACCCACTTCTGAGGTTGGGGCGCCTGGAAGACGGGGTTACGTTGCCCCGATGATATGATGGGTGATGATGATGATGATAATGGTTCGCCAGGAGAGTCCCTAATCCTAAGCTTAACCTAAGATGAATATGATGATTGCGATGGCCATATGATTTCGGGGACCGTTTGGGCCTTAAAGTTTACCTGACATTTGTCTTACAGGTGAGGAATAACCCCGATAAAAACCTCACCCAGAAAAACTGTCCCGACCGGGGATCGAACCCGGGCCTGCTGTGTTACAAGGCAGCACGCTACCTCTGGACCATAGCGGTGTACTTATATATATATATATATATATATATATGACATGATAAGAAAAATAAATGTTCGGACGGGACTTGAACCCAGGCCTCTGGATTTATATCCCAGTGCGCTACCGATTACGCTATCGAGCAAGTCTAGTACAAATATTCATTTTTCTTATATATATTCTCATTATTACTACATGTAGTGGGAACTCGGTCTCCACTGCCACCTAGTAGCTCCTATCACAAATAAGTAAATTAAAGAGAATATGTTTACTTTATAGCAGTGACGCTTATATATATATATATATATATATATATATATATATATATATCTCAAGGTTTGAATTAGGAGCCTTAGTGGAGTAATGGTTAGCTCCCTGACATATAAGGTTAGAGGTCTCAGGTTCAAATCCCAGTTCAGGTATTTATTTTTCTTTTCATGCCACATTTGGCTTGCATTGCTTAATGTCAACATCGAAATAAAAAAGTGTTACTGACATGAACCTACGGGTTCGATAGTGCCAATGAGTTATTGTTATTATCATTATTATTATTATTATTATTATTATTATTATTATTATTATTATTCCATCCATAGTAATTCTGCCCGAGGGCAGGTCTTTCACTGCAATCATACCATTTTCATGCCATACTTTGCAGCTTTACTAGGGAATTATAGGTGAGAAGAACAACGCAAACTGGGCCGACTTCTACTTAACAGACGCCATGACAACAGAGGAATGGAAGCAGGCAAACTATGAGCTCCGACACATAGTAACACGATTCGCTACGCACGGCTTTCATTACAAATTCTGCCAAGACAAGACATTCCACCAACCGAATGATGATTGCGTGTGCAAACTATAATAAATACTGTGAAAGATACCATGCACAAAACTGCAAAAGAAGAAAAGTGTCAATAATAAAATTAGGACTAAAATAGTTAATCATCAATATTTTGCACATTGTGCGCATTTTACTATTATTTATTACTTTGAAAACACCATCGCGCAAAAAATAAGTACAACGCACGTAAATGTTTTACAGAATCTGAAATTAAAAACTTCGCTATCGCTCGGTTATTAAACATTTCCTTCATCCTTCCATCCAATGGCTTAAATTCGAGCTTTAGCCTCCCTTAACTTCTGCCTCCAGTCATTTCTATTTCGTGCAGCAAGCCTCCAGTTGCAACACTTAAGTAGGTTTGCAGCATCTTCCTAAATGCAAGTCCGTTTTCCTTTGCTTTAATCGTCGTTGTTGTAGACCATCATTCCGTGGCATGTTGGGTTTCTGAACGTATTTGTTTTTACGGGGTAGGGATGTCAACCCCACGCCCAACCTCCAGCAATCCTGGGAGGGTCGATGATTTTCTGTTGGGATTTTCTCCCTTAGCTGGTATGTCCCAATTTTTAAGCGTCGGGGACTCACTTTTTTCGCCCCTGCAGTTCTTAGTATTAACCAGGAGCCACGAAGAGGACGTGGTGCATTGGACTGGGCAGGAATAAATGGCATTTCTCGGGTTTTATTAGTGTGCACCCATAAACATTTCCTCGCCTCTGTAAAAACCACTTCCCAACCTCTCATCGTATTATTTAAACAGAGGGAAACAGTTGCCTTCGATGCTGCATGTAAAATAAATGACTGAGCGGACTACACATTTCTCTGGAATTAGTTAAAAACGGTTGGAATTTAAATTGTTACAAAATGAAGTGAACAGCAGTACGTTTTAAAATAAAAGCACATTAAAACTGACAGTGAATAGGATAGAGTTGAACATAATATGTAATTGAAGATGTTTCCGGGTGCACGAAACAGTTGTTACAAGGTTGCGTGGAGGCCAGCAAACTCTCGGGCCGTCTCGGGGAAAGCGAGTGAGATCGTCTACCAGCCTCTGGTCATCAATCAGAACAGCATTCCATCTTCTTGTTAATCAAACGGGGGCTCGCGACACATGTACCAACCGTCAACATTTACACTTCTATATGGGATTTTTACACCTAGAAAATACCATTGCTATTATGAAGCAATTCTTATTACTAAATGTGTTCTTTTAATTTGAGAATAAAGTTCTTGGAAAAATGTTTGGGCCAAAATGAGATGAACAGACTGGTAAATGAAGAAAACTACATAATAGTGAACTACATAGGAAGCCAGATATAATAAGAGCAATCTGTGATTTATTGTTTTAACTTGTCATTCGTTGTAATAATTTTGATTGCATAACACGTGTCCCTTCTGTTTTGTTGACAATTTATGATGTCGAGTAAAAGGAAAGAAAATTAGTTCTGAAGCTGAAAAAAGTGGTGTTATGGCTTAAAGTAAAAATAGCAATGCTTGACAGTTTACGCGTTGGCGAGTCGTTTAAATCTATATCACACTGTTTCAATGTTAATGAATCAACTGTACGATTCGTCAAGAAATCCGAAGACATAGAAAGGAATTCTATCGCTGAATTCACAGTTGAATATCAATCTGAATTGAAAGACCTTTTAAAAGCTGCAAAACAGGAAAAAAATACCAAGTTATTTAAGCCCTTGTCTAAGCCTGGCAGTAATAATTAATATAAATTGTTCAAAATCTCTCATTAATTGATTTCATTTTAACTATTTAACTCATGCTCCAAATGATCATTCAGATTTCAATGGATTTTGATTTACAACCAATCACAGTCGTTTTTCACCTCGATTTTATCAATTTAATTTTATCACTTTAAAATCAAGCTCCTCCTTTTTAACATTCTGAATAGGTCAGAGCATTATTTTGCAGTGACTTGCTCTCTAAGAAATACGTTGAATATAACAATTTATATATTAAGATGTAAGAATTTTAGAATACATGTGGTTACCAGATTGTATACCGGTAGTGCACGAATATAACCAGATAGTGCTTGCGGGATATAATATAAAAACATTTGTAGCAATTGATTTTACCACAAAAAAAGAAACCATGTTTGCACTTTCTTAAACGTATTATTTCTCAGGTATTAACGTTCCAGAAAAATATAATTCACATATTTACATCATAGGACATCAGAAATTAATTAATACCTATTATGTTGGTTATAAACAGTTTGATGTGTTTCATTTTTTTTCTCCACCAGGGTGCATTTTTACAATATTGCGATCCTTTGGCAATAAATAATATGATCTGGTTGCAGTGATGAAAAAATGAAACATAAACGTTTCTCATATGTTTTCAAACATCGCCGTTTGCATTAAATATATAAATACTTTAAAATAACTCTATTTAAATAATTATTTATGAATAAACAGCTTAATATGATTCGTTAAATACTTCTAACAAATGCAACTCTTGATTTCCAAATTCTCTAGACTATTTAACTCATGCCCCAAATGGGAGTCAATGACCAATCACGTTTCAATGATTTCTGTATTACAACCAATCAGAGACGTGTTTCACGAAATAATTATCAACGTTAGGATTATCATATATTAAGCAAAGCTCCTCCTTTTTAATATTCTGAACAGGTCTGACCGTTATTTTGCAGTGACTGAGCCTATAACAAATACGGCTACCAGATTGTATATAATAGTGCTTACATGTCAACATTTGTAGCAATTGATTATACCACCAAAAAAAGAAACCACTGTTTGCACTTTCTTAAATGTATACGACATCAAAAATGAATTAATATACAGATTGATGTGTTTCATTTTTTCTCCACTAGAGAGCATTCTTACAATATTGCGTTCCTTTGGCAATAAATAGTATGATCTGGTTGCAGTGATAAACAAAAGAAGCAGTAGAAGCGTAGGCTACCTATCGTTTCTCATTAGTTTTCAAACATCACCGTTTACTTTAAATATAAAAATATTTTTAAATAACTGTAGTTAAATAATGATTTGTGAGTAAACAGCTTTATTTTATTCGTTAAATAGTCCTAACAAATGCCACTCTTGATTTCCAAATTCTCTAGATAAATTCACTCCTCACTTCGTGAGTCGTGAATTTATCGATAATTTGGAAATCACTCGTGGCATTACTTATGATAAATACACTCCTCACTTCGTGAGTCGTGAATTTATCGATAATTTGGAGATCACTCGTAGCATTACTTAATGATAGTTTTTATTTAATTTAGGAACCTTGGAACTTATCCCCTATATACCCATACAAATTAACATTCCATATTCACGGTTTCTGTATTCGCGGCATATTTACGGAACATATCCCCAAGAATAAGGAGCTTTTACCGTATCATTATTTTGCAATCTGGAATATATAAGTCGAAAACTCATAGAAGAGTGTATTAAATGTGATTTAAAAGTAAATTTGAATAAACTATTTTATTTATGTTCAGTTGATGTAAAGAAAGATTTAGTTTTGGAAGATGGAATGGGGTGTATCAAAAGATATGAAGAATGTAATTACCAGGGGATCAAAATTAACTCAAAATGTACCCAAGATAATGACATAAAATATAGAATTCAACAAGACAGATCGATAATAACAATGTTAAATGGAGTTCTGTGGGATAATAACATAATAATAGATACCAAATTATAAATTTATAAATCCCTAATTCAAAACACGCTAACATAGGTACAGAAACTCGGTAGTTGAACAAAAATTTGAGTTTAAAGCTTATGTCTACTGAAATGGATTGTTTTAGGCACTCAATTAGACATTGTAAATGTGAGAAAATCAGAAATACAATCATCAGACAACAAATGAAAGTAAAAAATTCAATATTAGATTTTGTGAGATACAGACAACTAGAACGGTATGGTCACCTACGTATGATGCCAGAGAAAAGATTATCCAGACAAGCTTTAGAATGGATTCCACGTGGGAAAGGAAAGAGAGGTCGACCTAGATTTAAATGGATGGATGATGTAAGAAGAGGTATGAGGGAGATAGATCTGGAATAATTGGAATGGGAAGATAGAGAAGAATGGAGAAAGAAGATAAAAATTTAAAAAGCTTTGGGCACAGGAATATATTTTACATTGTAAATCAATTTATAAATAAATTATTTTGTAATTGGCAAATCTTTCAATAAAGCTAATACAATACAAACTCATGAAGACTGGTATTGAAAGAACAAGCACCGCTATAGGCCAGTTGCTGGGTGTGGCTGCAGAATGTCTCCCAGAGGAATGATATTGAAGTCCCATGCTCTTGTACAATGGCTGGTTCAAGTAGCAGGGTAATTAGTTTAATGGTAATTTCCCGAAGAACGGGAAAGTGGCAGGATACAGTCACCGGCCGGATATTGTGCAAGTTATGCCTCAGGGAACAGCAACGTGTGAACGTGACTTCCTCCAACATACTTAACCTTATTTCTAAAATTTCGACACATCAAACAGATGAAAGCTAAACACTTCAAGCCATATTTTAGCGAATTTCCCAAGGAACAAAGCTATTGAGGTTGTTCGCAATAATGTATTGTTGAAAAAAATGTATACATCTTCACCTATATATATATATATATATATGATATGAAAAGAAAAAAGAATGCTTTAGTCGGGATTTGAACTCGAGTCGAGTTCAAATCCCGACTCAAGCATTCTTTTTTCTTTTCATATCATATTTGCCTTCATTGCCAAATGTCAAATAATATATTTATAATATATATATATATATATATATACATATATATATATATATATATATATATATATACATTTTTTCTTCTGTACGTGTGTTTGTCACTCCACTCCTCCTAAACGACTGGATCGATTTTCATTATTGTTTTACGTCTGATTGTGTTCATCAATGGTTTAGTTAGACATCAGATGTAGAAGTTCACCTTAAGTTAAATTTTAAAAATCGCTCTAGCTGTCACATTGTTCGGTGTATCACAACGAAACTCAGCATATCGTATTAAAATAAATCGAGGTGAGTATTATCCAACAATGAGCGAAATCCAACAATTATAAGTGGTGGTTTACTTGTAACCCAAAATTAAAAACTGCCTGAACGACTGATCCGATTTTGATGAAATTTTGTGTGTGTTTGAGTGGGTCCCTGAATGGTTCAGATTTACAATTGGACCCTCCAAAACCATTAGGTGTAGGAGTTTGTCTGAAATGAAAATTTAAAAATCGCTCTAGCGGACAATTTTTTCGATGTATCACAACGAACCTCAGTATAACCTATTACAATATACCGAAGTAGGTATTGTCCAAAAATGAGCAAATTTCGACAATTAGAAGTGGAGGTTTACTGAAATCCGAAATTATAAACTGACTAGGACCAACATGTTTGGTTCGTCTCAACATATACCATATAATTTAATGAACCATTAATATATCATTTATTTAGCTTAGCAACGCACGCCGGGTATTAGTATATATATATATACAATGTGTCGTATAGAAAAACTTTAGACATTACAAACAAAATAAATACATTTATTACATGCCTTTCTGTAATTAAATGTATTTATTTTGTATTTATTTTTGTTTTA
Source organism: Diploptera punctata (assembly GCA_030220185.1). Classification (NCBI taxonomy): domain Eukaryota; kingdom Metazoa; phylum Arthropoda; class Insecta; order Blattodea; family Blaberidae; genus Diploptera; species Diploptera punctata. The sequence goes on along the minus strand of JASPKZ010001233.1, from coordinate 2,270,640 downwards.
AGGTGCATAAAACAAAGTCTCCAGAGAACTATAAAAGAGAAACTTTTAAAATGTTGTAAAACAATGGCGGTTCTAACACTACTATATAGATCGGAACACTGGGTTTTAATTAAAAACCAGGAACGAACAATACAAACTTCGAAATTGAGGTTTTTGAGGAGTGTGACTAGCTATACCTACAATAAGAGATCGAAATTAAAATATACAAAGAGAACTAAATATATTCAAACTATTGGCTATACTGCACAATACAGAGATGAATGGGTGGACCACATCAACAGAATGGATAACAACAGAATTCCAAAACATATTCTTCATTACAAACCATCCATCCATAGTAATTTCTGCCCGAAGGCAGGTCCTTCACTGCAATCATAGCATTTTTCATGCTATGCTTGCAGCTTTACTAGGGAATTGTGTAGGTGTGGTAGCTTCCCGTTGCTTTCCACATCGGTGAAGGATGATGATCATGATAATGATAATGGTAAGGACGATAACGATAAGGATGATGGCCATATGATTTCGGGGACCGTTTGGGTCTTAAAGTTTTCCTGACATTTGTCTTACAGGTGAGGAAAAACCCCGATAAAAACCTCACCCAGAAAAACTGCCCCGACCGGGGATCGAACCCGGCCCGCTGCGTGACAAGGCAGCACGCTACCTCGAGACCACAGCGGTGGACATTACAAACCAATAGGACGAATAAATGTAAGAAGACCCAGTAAAAGATGGATCACACCAATTGCAACATGAAATCGAAACGAACCTTCAGATCTAATCCTTGTTGCTGATGATTATATATTACTTTAGTGTTCTGCCTTAGGGCAGGTCCTTCACTGCAATCATAGCATTTGCATGCTATGCTTTGCAGCTTTACTAGGGAATTATAGGTGTGGTAGCTTCCCGTTGCTTTCCACACCGGATATGATGAGGATAATAATAATGGCCAGATGATGTTCGGGAACCTTTTGGGCCTCAAAGCTGCGATAAAAACCTCACCCAGAAAAACTGCCCCGACCGGGGATCGAACCCGGGCCCGCTGCGTGACAAGGCAGCACGCTACCTCGAGACCACAGCGGTGGACTATATATATAACCATCTTCTTCAAACGGATTGAATTGAAAAAAGCAAAAGGTTCGTTCCGGCCCCATGCAGAAAACTGATCTCTCCATCGTGCTGTTGGTCGTTCCACACATCTATACCTCTCTGGCTCACATGTGAACAACTGTTTTGTTATACGTTCTTGATCCATTCTTTGAATGTGGTCAACCAATTTTGTTTGTATTCTTTGATTCCGTCTTTTAAGCTGAATATGTTAAGCTCATTCATAATATATTTGTTACTATGTACTTTTTTATTTTGTAAAGTACATCCAGCTGCATGTCTCAGGAAACTCATTTCTGCAGATTCTATTTTTTAGTTGAATTTTAGTTAAACTCCAATTTTCCGAGACATAAAACAACATAGGTGGTTTGGCCAGACCTCAGTTCAGAGGTCCGTTAAAGGCCAGGAGAGAATGTGGACTGTATTGAACTGTAATTAGAAATTATATCCATAGGTAAACGAATAGAAAATAAAATATTTACCATCTAATAAAAAACAAACCCACTTCACACATTACACCTAGATTCACTATACTGTAAAGCAACGGGTAGCTAGTAAAGCTGCAAAATATAGCATGAAAATGCTATGATTGCAGTGAAAGACCTGTCCTCGGGCAGAATAACTATGGATGGATCCTGTAAGTGTAAATTAATAATTTTACTTTTAAGCTACGTCACTTGCACTGCATAATTTATGTAATTTAGAATTTACGAAAGGGAGCAATATGTTGCTCACTATATAAATCAAAGTTCCTAAATAATGTTATTTGATTACGGAGTGTTTTTCTCCGGACGACCCCGCTGTTAGAACAGAGAAGTGAAGATTTGATCACGCCTAAAAGGCAGGCATAGAAGGGAGGGGAACTAAGCCAAAACAATGTTTGTATTCCTTAAAAACGCCTCTAAGAAGAGGGGTGAATTAGCAGCGAATTAAACGCTGCTATGATGTCATTAGCAATAACTGTGATAGGACAATTACATCATCTTATTAAATGAATATTCTTACCAACATATTCAATAATGTGTTAAAATATGACGTATTCCCCGGATTATGAGTTCACAGGAGCAGGTGTTATTAATGTGAATATTAATAATATCAGGCCCGACTTCTTGACGCCTAAATTGCATGCAAGAATGAATTATATAACATGTTTACTACGCAATCAAATGCAAATATCAAATAAACTTAAATGATTAAAATGAAGTTATTATATTAAGATGAGGTGAGAATAAAGATGCGTCGAATAGGAACAGCCATAACCCTATAAACTTTAAATTTGTTTCTTTCCTCGTGTATTTAAAACAATTTATAATTGTTCCACACATTGTATCTGATTTTATTCAATTTAGATTCGACATTCCTTTGTTTATCGTATGTTACATCATGTCCCAGGTAATTAAAAGGATTTACTTGATTTATTATTCTGTTTTCTATAGCCTACGTATGTTTTCACGTAGCGGAGAAGACTATTAATTTGCATTAAAGGTTGTTTTATATTAAAGTATTGACTCATTCGAGCTTCTTCTTCTTCTACGATAAGGTTTAGGCTATGCAGCCTGTTCCGGCGAAGTTAAAAAGTGGAGTCCATCTTCTACGTGGTCGGCCAACCTCTCTTGTACCTCTGGGATTATACAGGAAGGTTCTTTTTGGTATTCTTTCGTTGTTCATTCTCATTAAGTGTTCTGTCCATTTCTTATTATTTTCGCTGATTTTATCTTCAATTTTATATATATTTAATTCTTCTCGTATAGTTTCATTCCTTATTCTATCCGCTCTTGTGCATCCTTTCACATTGCGTAAAAACAGCATTTCCGCAGTCTGTATCCTGCTTTTATACCTTGATTTCATTATCCAATTTTCACTTCCATACAACAACAAAGGAACAGCCATTGTTTTATATAATTTAAGTTTCGTATCTTTCCTTGTTTCCCGACCTAAGGTTCTTTTTTATGGTTCCACAAATAGGCTGAAATTTATTTACTTTATTTTCTATGTCTTTATTTTCTCTATAAGTTATATCACATCCTAAATATTGGAAATGTGATACTTGTTCTATTATTTTGTTATCCAGTACAATTTTTTATCTAATTCCATATTTACCAATAAATGCCATTACTTTTGACTTATTTATTTATATTTTACAATTATATCTATTGGCTATTAATTTAAATATATGCTAACATTTGGAGCTCATTTTCAGATTCTGCTAAAAGTACAGCATCGTCAGCGAATAATAAAGCATTTATTTTATCTTTATTATCAATTAATATTCCTTCATTAGTTAAAACCTTCTTCCATTCTTTTAGGATATCGTCCATATAAATATTAAATAATATATGGTGAGAGTGAACACCCTTGTCGTACTCCTTGGTTTATTTGAAAAAATGTCTTATTTTTTGTCAGCTGAGGGTCAATACAAATATTCTAGCTATTTTTTCTATTTATGTTAATATGCCGCTATTATTGTTGAGGGGAATAGGCTACATCTTATTCTTCTTCTTCTTCTTCTTCTTCTTCTTCTTCATCTTCCAAGCATTAAGCCTGTTGGCTCGTTCTGGTTTCATGAAAGCTAGAATTGTTAAAATTGTTCAGACCATCTTCTGTGTGGGCGTCTAACATTTCACCTTCCATGTGGTTTATATAATTCAGCATTTATATTGAAATATTTCTTCTGGCATTCTATCAACATGTTCTTTCCAGGCGATTGTTCGATCTGTTAGGTTGAAAATATTTAGTTCCTTTCTTATATCATAATTTATTTTCTTATCCAACAGAGTATGGGGCACGCCGTAGCGTAGTGGTTAAGGCACTGCGCTACAAGCCGGAAGGTCGAGAGTTCAAGTCCTGATGGGTTCAGGATTTTTAAACTGACCCAAACCTTCTGGCGGCACTATGGCCCTGGGGTCAACTCAGCCTCTAACGGAAATGAGTACCAGACGCTTGTTCTGGGGCCAAAGTCTGCCGTCACGCAGGGCTGACAACCCGGCTGACATCAAGTGCCGATTGTCCAGAAAAAGTGGGAGCCTTAACCTCCCACTACCCCAAGGGCCTCCTGATACTTTACTTTACTATCCAACAGAGTATATCCTGCTATATTTCTTAAAAATCTCATCTCAATTGCTTCCAATTTTTATTCTTCTCTATCAGTGATCGTCAAACATTCTGATCCATTCATCAATACAGAAACAGCCATTACTTTTAAAAAATTCATTTTTTTCTCTTGTGTTTTTAAGGATTCTTTTAATAGCACCACATATTAGATTAAATTGATTTATTTATATCTTTGGATGTGATTATATTTCCTTTGGTCTCATTGTATTAAGATTATGAATTTGCGTTTTAAGAATTCTAGCTAGAGAATCAGTTTTTCGGGCGAATTATTTTGGGTACTTTTTTGTATCTATGGTTATTACTTCATTATTATTGTTATTACTATTGCTGTTACTGCTGCTATTACTGTTACTACTGTTAATACTGTTACCACTGTTACTATTGTTACTACTGTTACCACTGTTACTACTGTAATTATTATTATTATTATTATTATTATTATTATTATTATTATTATTATTATTATTATTCCTATAATAATAATAACTTTATTTTTACCTGGCAGAGTTAAGACCTTAAGGCCTTGTCTGCCACTCAACCAGGTATTAAAAAAATACAAAAAAATAGTCTTACATCTAAATTACAATAAACATAAACAATTACAAATATTATAAATACAATACAATTAATATTTATAATGTAATCCTATTTTGATTTACTCTAGATTTAACGAATTTAATGTATAATACGTACAAGATATATAAAAAAACGAGAAAAAATTATGAATGGCATAGTATAAATTTAAATAAATAGAGAAAAATTAATTATTAGACAACAGGTAACCGTATAAGCGTGACTTAAAAGTGCCAAGTGTGCGGCAACCCTTGATATCTTGAGGAAGGAAATTCCAGGAGCGGGCAGAAGCAACTGTGAAGGAAGAAAAATAAGAGAAGGTGCTATGAAGAGGGATTGTTAGCAGACTGTTATCTTGTGATCTAGTGTCAATATTGTGGTAAGAGGATAACTTCTCAAATCTGGACGCCAGGTAAGTAGGAGTGTAAGAATTCAGAAGCTTAAAAAGTAGTCAAAAAGAGTGCAATTTACGTCTGTTAGTAAGACGGAGCCAAGAGAGGTTATTGAAGTGTTCGGAAATATGGTCATAACGGCGGATATTGAAAATGAATCGAACGCAAGCATTATGAACACGCTGCGGTCTCTGCGACAAGTCATAGTTTAGATCATTATATATATAATGTCACAATAATCGAAGTGTGGCAACACAAGAATCTGCACAAGGATTTGTTTTAACGAAACTGGGAGAAAATTCTTTAAACGTCTAAGATAAAGTAAGATGGAGAAAGTCATTTTACATATGTGTTTCACTTGTTTTTGCCAGGTTAAATTTGCGTCTAGATGTAATCCAATATCTATTACTGAAGAAGAATAAGGGATAATTATATTATTTAGGCCTATAGTAATGTTTGGAAGTGTAGATATGTCAAAGGTTGCAAGCAGGGTTTGTTGTCCCATTAGAATTACTTGTGACTTGTTAGGATTTAGATTTAGACTGATATATGAAGACCAGTTAAAGATGGATTATTGGTTTATACCTTTAGAAGAATAAGTTTATTTTCTTATCTTCTTTTTTTTTTTTGAGAGAGAGAGAGAAGGTTAATTCCTACATTATTCTTAATATATATATATATATATATATATATATATATATATATATATATATATATATATATATGAATGTGCTATTGTAAAAAGGGACCTGAGTCACTTTTTGCAAGTTTCGAGAAAAACCATAAATGTAAATTCTTCTTCTTCTTCATCCCTCGGCCTATAAAGTATGTTTCTGATTCTATATTTTAAATTCTGCCAAGCAATCATTTCACTTTGTATATTTTGAACCACAATATCGTCGATTTTTCTAACAGTTACTACCTTGCATATATAAATGTAATCGCTTTTTGTTTTCAGACGTTGGTCATGGGTGGCTATACTAGTACTAGTGCTGTTCACTGGACACGTAACTTCTCAGCAATTCTCGCCTGTTCCTAATTCAGATGGAGACTGTGCACTTCTTCTCGAGGGACCTGGTCGTACGAGCGCTTTCGATTACAATCTCAACGCCCTCCGCGGTACTTTGTAAGTAATTTTAACTTAAATTATAGGGTTCATTCAAAAAACCAGACAAGTTCAAAACGTAAAATGCAAAGAAACTTTATAAAAAACTATATGGTTTCATTTGTACTGAATTGACTAAAATTTGCTTTTAGACCTACTATTGGCTTTGTATCGCACATAAACAATATTTATTTAGATAACCTAATTTTGAAACGTGTTTACAATATTTTATCTACGTTCATAGTATTTTAGTATATAGTATTTAATGAATTATTATATGGATGCGAAACATGGACCCTTACTTTAAGAAAGGAAAGGAGATTACGGGTGTTTGAGAATAGGGTTCTTAGAAAAATTTTGTACCAAAGAGAGATGAACAGACAGATGAATGGAGAAGACTACACAACAAGAACTACATGGTCTTTATAAGAAGCCAGATATTGTAAGAACAGTTAAGTCTCGTAGACTACGATGGGCAGGACATGTGGCACTAATGGGGAATGAAAGACGTGCATGGAAGCTTCTTGTAGCAAAACCAGAGGGAAAACACCCAAGTTGGTAGACCAATAATGAGGTGGGAGAATAACATTAACTATGATTTAAAGGAAGTATATTATACAAGGAATGATTGGAAACCATTAGCTCAGGATAGGAATGTATGGAGAGCATATGTCTGCGCGGCCATGAACTATGGGTTGGATAGTGCCAGTGAGTTAGTATTTAATTAAATGTATTTATTGCGGAAACGATAAGTTTAGAGAAAGAACAATGTGGGATTTGGAGGGGGAAAAACACGATAAATCAACGAACATTGTGGTATTCTGCAATTTTGGGTGCTAGTTTCATATGTGAATTTAAAGTAAAAATGAGCAGAAAACGTGATTTTTTCACGGTTAATCAGGAAAAATTTTAAAAGCAGTCCAAGAATCAACTATTAATATACTTCCAGAAAAGTCAAGGAAAGTTTATTTATGTAGTTATACGAAATTGTCATTAAAGTGTATTTTACGTTTTGTTGAACTTGTATTTTATGTTTTGATAGCGTGTTTTGTGTTTTTTTAGATAAGTATAGTTTTTTTTCATAGTAACTAGGAACTAATGCGTCACTGATTGTTATAACAGTGGATAAAATTTATTTTTCAAGAGGATAGTTGAGAAAATGGACTTGCCTCTTTTTTGGCAGAAAACTTACTTAAATGCAAAATGGAAAAAAATCCTGAAATATGATTATTATTTATTATATCAATGCCGAACAAAAAGAACATCATTGAATGATAAACATACAATGTAATTATGTAATTAATTATCTTCACAATCATCAGAATTGTCATCGTTATCAACATGAGCTATTTTCTCTCAGGTTCAATTTCTGTGTGCGATTCCAGTTCCTCCAATAAAGACTCATAGTAACCTTTAAGCGCCCAAGTTTAAATGGCCAGGTAGCGGCAGGCTGCCCGGGTTTAAATGTCCACCTAGCTTTTAAACTCCTTGGCTTTTGACTATAACTTTGCTAATTTTATTAAATCATATTTTAAAATCTGCGGGGGTCACAAATATCAAACAACGTTTAAAGTGTTAAATATTATTGTAAAATCAGTGGTAATCACGGCAAAAACCCGTAGTGATATTTTATATCATAGAGATAATTTTTAAATTCACGATAGTTAGCAAATAACTTTAGGGAGTTTAGAGTGTTGTGAATCAGGTTAGAAGTGAAAAACTATATATAGATTTAGGTATATTCTAACCCTCGTTCATTCTTTTGTTTATTATGTTGCATCCTGTCAGTTTTCCCCCAAAGCAGGAAAGTTTTGAAGAAAAAAAAAAGGTCACCATTCCACCCACAGCCCTTATTCATTCACAGTTTGGTGACTCAGAGTGAAGTTTACGATATGTCTGGTACAAAATCACTACGTTCCGCTGATATACAAGACATTCTCGGATTGTGACAATAACGAAAACGATATCAGTGACAAGCTACAATCAACTGACACTTATAGCTGTGAGACACCTGACGTTTGTCAGGTCTTGGGTTCGTGAAACTAGAATTGACAGCGAAGAAAAATGTACTCTTCCCCCGACATGGCAATCAGAAATGTACCTTTTTCTTGGCGTAATTATTCTAATGTGAAATGACGTGTTGTGGGATAGTAAGACATAAGATAAAAGGGATGCCTAATAATCTAAAAATAATAATAATAATTCCATGTTGCAACAGGCCTATAAGGCCCTTAGCCTACCATCCAGCTTCTGGCCTCACATTCATATGTGTCAATCACAAAGGTAGATGATCATCGAGCCAGTGCATGGGTGACATGTGCTCAGCATGTCGAGTCCCCCAGCCATTATAGCTTGTTTACTCAACCAAAAAAAAATATTTTTTCATTTGATAGACTTAACCATTGTATACAGTTTTCTTCTTCTGACTTAATTGGTGCCAAAACAACATATAGTGACTTCTGACTTAGACTTGTCAGAGACGTATTGCAACAGGCTGATAGAACATCCTGTAGACGACTCCCTGGATAGACCTAGTATATTGAGTACAGACATTCCGTGATTTGAAGTCAATTTTAGTCAACATTGGGCCAAAACAACACATATAGAGTTCCGACTTAGACTTGTCACAGACTTTTCGGAACAGGCTGGTAGTAGAACACTCTGTAGATAACTCCCTGGTCGGTAGACATAGTATATTGAGTACAGATATTTGTGACTTGAAGTTAATTTTAGTCAACATTGGTCGCTAGCTTTACAAATACTAATTTGTCGTGTGTGAAACAGAAAACGTGTGCAAGTGAAGTGTAAAAGTATGATGTCGGTTTGTGTATTGGTGATTGTTTCGAGGCTTATCACACAAAAACAAACATTTAATAAACAAATGCTATCTTCACATCACGTTGCCAAGCATCTGATAACCCTGAAAAAAGGTATGTTACAAAAGTAGTATTATCCAGTATAATTTAAAGCAACCAAACAAGTCCGCCTGCTCAGAACCCATACGCTGGGTCTGCGGGCAGATTGGACGTACATTTTAAAACCCAGCATATGGGCTCCTGGGCGTTTAAAGGGTAATGGAAATGTTTTTGGCGGAAACGCATTGGACTTGGCTTATTCTTGTAAAATCCCTAATACTTCACACTCGTATATAACTGAATCTGTCTGCTTTTTATACTTACTTACTTACTTACTCACTGGCACTATCGAACCCGTAGGTTCATGGCCGCGCGGACATAAGCTCTCCATACATCCCTATCCCGAGCTAATGCTTGCCAATCATTCCCTGTATAATCTACTTCCCTCAAATCATAGTTAATGTTGTTCTCCCACCTCATTCTTGGTCTACCAACTGGCCGTTTTCCCTCTGGCTTTCCTACAAGAAGCTTCCATGCACGTCTTTCATTCCCCATACGCGCAACATGTCCTGCCCATCGCAGTCTACGAGACTTAACTGTTCTTATTATATCTGGCTTCCTATAAAGACCATGTAGTTCATTGTTATGTAGTCTTCTCCATTCACCTGTCTGTTCATCTCTCTTTGGTCCAAAAATTTTCCTAAGTACTTTATTCTCAAATACTCGTAATCTCCTTTCCTCCCTTAAAGTAAGAGTCCATGTTTCGCACCCATACAATATAACTGGTAGAATAATAGTTTTATATATTTTCAGCTTAACGTTTTTTGAAAGGAGTTGGGACATTAGAAGTCTCTGCAATGCATAATAGTCTGCTTTTTATAGATAGCAATAATATATCTACATAGAGCTGGCTCTGGAGAGCTGGAATATATATTTATCATAAGTAATGCGATGAATGATTTCCAAATTATCGATAAATTTGGAAATCAAGAGTGGCATTTGTTAGGATTATTTAACGAATAAAATTAAGTTGTTTACTCACAAATCATTATTTAAATATAGTAACTTTAAAATATTTATTTATTTAATGTAAACGGCGATGTTTGAATACAAATGAGAAACGTTTGTTATGTTTCATTTGTTCATCAATGCAACCAGAAAAATATCATTTATTGCCAAAGGATCGCAATATTGTAAGAATGCACCCTAGTGGGGGAAAAATTAAACATATCAAACTGTTTATAAGCAACATATAGGTTACTAATTAATTTTTGACGTCCTATGATGTAAATATGTCAATTATATTTTTCCGGAACGTAAATACCTAGGAAATAATACGTTTAAGAAAGTGTAAACAGTGTTTTTTTATTGTGGTATAATCAATTCCCAGATTTTTTTTTATATCTCGCAAGCCTTGTCTGGTTACATTCGTGCACTATATATACAATATGGGAACTAGATGCATTCCACGATTCTTACATCTTAATACAGTAAAACTTGTTTAATCCGGAACGTTAATAATGCGCAAATCTGTCCAATGTGAACAAATGTATTGGTCCCGACAAAATAATAGTAATAGCCTATTACGTGTATTTATTTTGTATATAACGGAATCTGTCCAACGCGGAAATGGAAGGATACTTCTACACAATTCATGAAAAAAATATTTATAAGGCGGAAAGACAGAGAGAAATAAATTAGTTTCCAATTCATTGAATTCCCGTTAGACTAAATAACAATAAGAAACGATTCCTGCCGCCAGGTGAAATAGATTTTCTACCTGTATCTGAAATTTTCTTTAGACCTCAATGCACATCCGTTATGCAAAATACAGATTCGTTTAACAAATATTTGACGTGTGACATCTGACTTACAAATAATCAGTACACTGTAAAATCTTAAGTTAGTTTCAGATCTGAGACCAATTGTGTACGTATCTTCTACAGGTTGCGTTCTGAATTTCCGGAATAAAGATGGCTAAATCGTATGTGTCATTGTCATTAAACGAGAAAGTAAAAGTGATTGAAGATAAAGAAAAACAAACTCTCAGTACTCGAAATAATGACTAAAGTTAAATGTGGAAAAACACAAGTTTATGAGATTTTAAAACACAAATAAAAAAATAATTAGTGAATGGATGCAAGGAAATGATCAAACGAAGAGGAAAGCAAAATAAATAAATAAATAAATAAATAAAAATAAAAAATTAAATAAATGAAGAAATCAACGAAATAGTGTGGGAGTGTTTTACAAGTGCACGATAAAAAAAAAGCTCCAAATTTCCGGACCGATGATCTAAAGTCAAGCTCTAGCTGTTGCTATATCCCTAGAGAATAACGATTTCAAGACATATACGGGTTGGCTGCACAATGTAGTGTGGAATGAAATTTGCTGGGAGTCAAAGGATGTGGACGAAAGTATAGTTAGTGAGTGGAAACCGAAACTGAACTGCGTACTTTAATTTCAGGATACGCGCCTAAGAGACATTTTTAACGTTGACGAAACTGACTGTTTTTTTTTCGCACGTTACCGTCGAAATCGCTCGTACATACTATATTTAATTTTTCAATGGCAGCGGAACTACAATAAATCCAAAGTGAACGACATACGGTACTCTATAATCTTAGAATGGTTAATTTTTTTTTCGTTTTTTTATAATGCGGAATTTTGTCTAATGTGGAAAAAAATTGGTCCCATGCGATTCCGCTTTGAACAAGTTTTAATGTATATAAATTGCTATATTCAAACGTATTTCTTAGAGAGTCAGTCACTGCAAATAATGTTATGGCCTGTTCAGAATATTAAAAAGGAAGAGCTTTCTTTAATATGATAAACTTAATTGATAAATTTCGAGGTGAAACGCGACTGTGATTGGTTGTAAATCAAAATTCATTGAAACGTGATTGGTTATTGACTCCCATTAGGGGCATGAGTTAAATAGTCTCAAAAAATATTTTTTGGGCTTATCTGGTTTATGGAATGAAACCTTTGATACTGTTCGTGTATTAGTAAAGGAACCACTTGGCGGCTTTTACTTTCCATAATAATAATAATAATAATCATACAACTCTAAGGGATTATGCAAAATTTGATTTTTTGCATATTTATCTTTATACTTTAAACTATCATATGTATAAATATTAAAGAAATAAATTAAACATAGACTCAACTCTGGAAATGTTATTATGTATTACAGGAACTCTCGTCATTCCAATTCCTTTTTAAAAATATATAAACCTAAAACTGTTATAATTTTAGTTACATTATATGGATGCAAAAGTGAAGATATACCAAAAGAATTAACTGTAATATCATTAGAGGAAAAGATTAATTATTATAGAGATCAATGGATGGAATACCTAGAAATAATTAACTACAGTCGTATTCCTAGAAGAATTCTTTATTATAAACCTGAAGGAAGGAAACATTTTGGAAGACCACGGAAACGTTGGTTGAAGAATATGTGAAGCCAGAACAGGCTTAAGAGCTTAATCCCTGATTAAAGAAGGAAAAGAAGAATATATTTATTAGTTACTGACTTGAAGGTCTCATGATGTTTTTTTTATAATTAATTTATGAAATAACTAGTAATATCCGTCGTGCGTTGTTAAGCCTAAATAAATTAAATATTAAAGGTCAATTAAATTGTATGGTATACAATCAATACTAATAAAATGCATTGTTAAAACTGTTGAGGTGGAGAGTCATAAGATAAAATAAGTTAAACTATACCTTCTTAGGTAAGATCAGTCGTCCTCAACTTATAAAATATGTATTCTTTATGCCTGTAAGCCTTTCAGAACATCCGTTCCATCTTCATCATAAACAATACATATTTTATAAGTTGAGGACAACGGATCTTACCTAAGAAGGTATATTTTAACTTATTTTATCTTGTATGGTATTCGCCAAATATGGCGGTTGCTAGTAAGTTTTTAATTTCGGATATCAGGTGAACCTCCACTTCTAATTTATGGATTTCGCTCACTTTAGGATAATACCTGTTCTGTTTATTTTAGTAAGACATATTGACTTTCGTTGTGAAACATCGAAAATTGTGACCGTTAGATCGATTTTTAAATTTTCACTTCAGATAAACTCCTACACCTAATGGTTTTAGAGGGTCCAATTGTGAATCTATTCATCCAGGGACTCACTCAAATACACACAATAAAAATTCATCAACAGCGGTCCAGTCGTTTAGGCAGTTTCTGATTTCAGGTAAACCTCCACTTCGAATTATTATTGTCAGATTTCGTTCATTTATAATATATAAATGGATTGCGCACAAATGTGCAATCACTAACACTTTAGCTTTGTCTCGCGTAATCACTAATGTTTTGTTCTTTTTTTTTTTACATGTTTTGATGGATATCTTTCACATTTCTAATCACATACTTCGCATATGCGGCACATGGAATGTTCTATCTCTATACATTAGGTGGTGGGATCCATTCACGCTTATTCTTGTGATGGCGATTTTTTTGATAATACCTACCTCGGTTTATTTTAATAGAATATACTGGGTTTCGTTGTGAAATATTGAAAATTCACTACAGGTGAACTCCTATACCTAATGGTTTTAGAAGGTCTAATTGTGAATCTAAATCATCAAGAGATCTACTCAAATACACATACAAATTTCATCAAAATAGGTCCAGTCGTTTAGGCGGAGTTCAATGACATACATAAGAATTTTATATATATATATATATATATATATATAAAGATTGGTTAGATAATTCATAAATTAAATAAAAATAGACAATAATTTAAGGAGTGTTACACTATACAGTTGATAACACTTTGCAACAGTCTGGTGGATAATGAGGTTTTTGGGCTAATGACATCCACTAATTTGATTGAATTCTTCCGTCTAATTTCTTGAGGTACTCATCAGGATTAAAACCTTGACAATCAAGAAATAATAATAATAAAACAAAACAAAGACATAAAAAGTAGCAGATGTCATGCATTCATGATTTTGAAACGACGATATTAACATGTGGCAAGAAACTTGAGACCAAATTACTTACTGAAGGACTTTAGTTAAATTTGGCATGATGCAATAGTTTGCAATGCTTAGCGAAAGGCTACCAGGGAATTTATCCAAGCAGATATCTGCGCAAAATTGCAAAACATAGCGCAATAACAATAATTGCCACAGGTGCACTATTTGCCTTTTTTAGTCTTCTTTCTTAAGTAATTCGCACTTGTTTCAACAATTAAACTAATCAAATAAGGCTTCAGATAATCATGGTGAACACAGGCCTAAGAGGGAGAACTTTACACTAATTGGACGATGTTATGCATCAACTGGCTAAGTGCAATTTTTTTTTAATTGACATTTTGATGCCATCTGTTGCATTGCCTCATGAAGTAAGTGTATGTACACTTTTAGTGCCAAATCTTTAATTATAGCCTCATTATTAAAGAAAAATGTAAACACCATCAGTCCTTTGGTAGGACTGTTTCTATGTTTTGCAACAAGCGGGTATGAAACCAGATCTTCATAAATGGTCATCTAAATTTCTCATCATGCAGCTAAGCGCCTAATGTTTCCTTCCGGCTCTTAGTTTATTGATGCATAACCGATAAACAAGGAAAATAACTTGCAATATCCAGTAGTTAGTTTGTTGCTACAATAAACAGACAAGATTGACTTAAACTTTAAACGTATTTTTCTCGAAAAACTTACATAATGGTGCAAAGCCGGTTGATGTAGCCTATAACGTCGTCCCATTAAGTCAGTCACACAGGAAACTGCGTAAACTAAGCGAATTTTACATCAAGTCTATTTATGCTCCGATTTTGCTGGTATATGGAATATGCATTAATTTTGTTAATTAAATTGTACGAATACAGTTACTTTGAGAGAAAAATAATATGGCGGCTACTTGATATTTTTTTTTTTAATTTTGGGTTTCAGATACACCCTTGCTCCTAATGGTCCTATTTCACTAATGTTTATAGAGTAGGCTATATAGTCCTATCTCGTTTTATTTCAATGACATATGTGTACTGAGTCTCGTTGCGAAAAATAAAAAAATATATCCGATAGAGCGATATCTAAGTTTTTGTTACAAGTTAATCTCCACTCATAATGGTAAAAAATTGTTTTTTTACAAACTCGATCGTATTTTTTTTAATTGATAGGAAATGCATAGTTTGGTTAAAAAAAATCTTTGTCACTGAAGCGTTAAAACACACACCCATATATAGGCCTAGTATATTTTTTCAATGTTATTAATAAGTTCTTAGTTTTATGCTGACCATTTAACTCATGCCCAAATGGGAGTCGATGACCAATCATATGTCAATGATTTTTTATTTACAACCAATCACAGTCGTTTTTCACCTCGATTTTATCAGTTTAATTTTATCACTTTAAAATCGATCTCCTCCTTTTTAACATTCTGAATAGGTCATAGAATTAATTTGCAGTGATCGCATGTGGCTACCAGATAGTGTGTATATATATTGCACTAATGTATAATCATAGTGCTTGTACCTATAATGTTGGTTATAAATTTCTCCATTAGGGTGTATTCTTACAATATTGCGATCCTTTGGCATTAAATAATTTGATGTGGTTGCAGTGATGAACAAATCAAGCGTACCAATCGTTTCTCATTTGTTTTCAAACATCGCCGTTTACATTAAATATATAGATATTTTAAAATAATTATAGTTAAATAATGATTTGTGAGTAAACAGCTTAATTGTATTCGTTAAATAGTCCTAACAAATGCCACTCTTGATTTCCAAATCCTCTAGATAAATTGGAAATCGCTACTGGCATTACTTATGTAGTATTATCAGCCGATAGTAAGAAGATACTAAGGGCCAACACACACACTACACTAACACTAAGAAATGAGAATGGAAGTAAACATCAGTATAAAACTAAATGTATAATCACACACACATTTTATCATGGAAATGGAGAGGCGAATGAAGGAAATTATGAAGAATTAGCTGAATTCTAATACCTAGGAACAATAAGTACAAATAGGAATGAGATGCACAAAGAAATTAATCATAGGCTCAATTCTGGAAATGCTTGCTCTTATGCATTACAGAGACCCTTGTCCTAATTTCTCTCAGAAAACATTATACTGAAAATATATAAAACTGTTATTCCCCCAGTTATACAGGGCTATTCAGAAAGAAGGAATAGACTTCAAACATTTATTTCTTCCGAACTACAAAAAATGAAAAAACAATTCCAACGTTCCTGGAAAGAGAAAAGTTCAAATTTCGCTATTTTATGCTTTCAATATGAGCACAATGTGTTACACGACAAATATCAAAACGGTGGCTCATTTCTTGCCATACACGAATCAGCTAGTCTCTAGTTATCGAATTCACAGCTTCAACAGTTCGATGTCGCAGATTTTCAAGAGTGTCAGGCATAGGGGGGATAAAAACACGGTATTTTAAGTAACCCCACAGATAAAAAAACACATAGGGTTAGGTCGGGTGACCTGGGAGGCCACCGGTAATAAATTTGATCTTTTGCTCCTCCTCTTCCAATCTAACGTCCTGTTGTGTGGCCATTTTAATACAAACAATCAACATGACAAGCAACAGCGCCAATGCGGCCGTGATCAGTACTTCAAACTTTTCCCTTTCCAAGAACGTTGGAATTATGTTTGTATTTTCTGTAGTTTGAAAGAGAGAAATGTTTGAAATCTGTTCCTTCTTTTTTAATAGCCCTTTATTATATGAATGTGAAACATGGACTCTTACTTCAAGGGAAGAGAAAATATTACAGATATTTCAGAATAAATTTCTTAGGAAGAGATGAACAGACAAGTGGAAGGAGAAGACTACATAACAGAGAGCTAAATGCATGGTCTTTATAGGAAACCAGGTAAAAACAGTTATACTGCAGTCACTGATTCTCCGGCCTTGACGTTTTCAGGACAGTGTTGCCGATAAGGATATTCAGTGGGAGTGGCCGCTTTATGTATGCGGTTAGCAAACATACAGCTGACAACATCTCAGCAATTTCAAACCTTACCAGCGAACTATACCTGCGTCAAGAGCAGTGATTGGTCGTGGCAGATACATGCTCCCATACAACCATATCCTTATTGGCAGTAGAGGGCAAATTTTCCCTTTACCACTCACATAACCTAAACTTCAAAGCCGGAGATATGACGGCTCGGGTACAAATCTCGTAGACTGCGATGGGTAGGACATGTAAGAGTCCATGTTTCGCTCCATATAACTGGAAGAATAACAGTTTTATATATTTTCAATTTAACTTTTTTTAGAGACGTTGGGACGACTAGAGTCTCCGCAATACATAATAGCACGCATTTCCAGAATTCAACATATGTTTAATTTCTTGGTGCAGCTCATTCCTATTTGTAATTATTATTCCTACATATTTGAATTCAGCCACTTCTTCAAAATTTCCCTTATTTGTCATTAACTGTCCACCGTTATGGTCTCGAAGTAGCGTGCTGTCTTGTCATGCAGCGGGCTCGGGTTCGATCCCGGTCGGGGCAGTTTTTCTGAGTGAGGTTTTTATCGGGGTTTTTCCTCACCTGTAAGACAAATGTCAGGAAAAGTTTAAGGCCCAAACGGTCCGCGAAATCATATGACCATCATCACCATCATCCTTATCATCATCCTCATCATCATCATCATCCTTCACCGTGGCACCGTGCTCCCCCAGGAGCAATGTGGAAAGCAACGGGAAGCTACCACACCTACAATTCCCTAGTAAAGCTGCAAGCATAGCATGAAAATGATTGCAGTGATGGACCTGCCTTCGGGCAGAATTACTTTGAATGGATGGATGTCATTACCTGTCCATTTCCATTATGAGATCGTAACATGTCATTAGGCCTAACTCTTTTATGGATGTTGATAAATTATGCAGAGAATGATTGGATAATATTAGCATATATAGGGATGTATGGAGAGCCATTAAAGTTCAGATTCGATAGTGCCAGTGATTTAATAATTATGAAATAGTAACATGATTATACAAAACAAATTCCCCCAGGAGCAATGTGGTTTACTTTCAAACTAAAAACTATATTAAGTCATCAATACTACTACTCAATCAACGCTGTAGGTCATTAATTTAATCCTTGACCCACTTAATTTCTGAATGCATACCAAAGCAGACACCTTCTTTTCTTTAATCACGTTGCATAGATATAATTACACAAATTCCATTTACTCACCTAAATATTCCGCCAAGTAGAATAAAATATTAATGGAAATTGCGGTTAGGAAGAAATTTTATGCAGCGAAGATATTATTCAAGAAGGATTGTTTAAGAAATGAGAATTGAAAAGATAAAACAATTATTAAGGAAAACATTAAATTAAATTTCTTTGTCGTGACTAAGTTTTCACAACGCTACTGAAAATAAACGGTGGAAAGATGAAGATCCCGTTCTCTATTGTCATTCTTCAATCTCCATTAATTACACTGGCAACAAAAAATATACTTCTTCTTTGTCTCAGAAAGAAAAATATATGATTCTGATAGTATTTTTTCTCCTGAATTCAAATATGATATCGGTTTTTCTCCATCGCGCAAGATTTCCGGGAGACAGGAATTTATAATTTCAAACAATTTAATATTTTCTACATTCGTATCTACACAATATTCGAACATTCGGACTCATCTAGAAAGTAAAAAATGATGATTTTCTGCTATATTTCGCCTGTGGAGCATCCCTCTTGATGGTCCAACAATAATCGGCCAGCATATTAGGATTCCATTTGCCTTGATATCTCTTTTCCACAGCTGAAATCTCCTGAGTTAGCTCATTTTGTTTTATTTTACAATAGACAAATGGACGAAAAATGTTTATTAAAAATGATTATATAAATCCATTAATTGAAATTAAAATAAAAACTGTGGGTGATGGAGAAATTCCGAATAAATATTTGAAAATACGATAAAAAAAACTGCATTAAGTACAACTATTGGTACTCATGAGACAAAAATCATATTCACCAGTGTAATTATTATAGCTCCTCGTGTATCAAAGTTTCCTGGTGATGGTACTTTTACGGGGTTTTTCCTCACTTGTAAGGCAAATGTCAGGAAACTTTAGGAGCCAAACGGTCCCCGAACATCATCCGACCATCATTAACATCATTATCACATTCGCCAAGTTTAGTATGAATTTGTGAGTGAATGGCGTGTTTCGTGTTTATGTTGTGTTGTCTCGGAGGAGGCCCTGACATTGAGCTGATCACTTATGTCCTTGTGTGGTCCATAATTAAAATCCCTCTCCTGATGGTTCGTGCCACTGTAAAGATATATGGAAGTATACTTGTCTATCATTACAGTCCTTTCAGCTGAATTACAACTAACATGGCTACACGTTTACATGTACTGTGCTGTTTATTT
Source organism: Diploptera punctata (assembly GCA_030220185.1). NCBI lineage: Eukaryota > Metazoa > Arthropoda > Insecta > Blattodea > Blaberidae > Diploptera > Diploptera punctata. Next base: position 2,251,111 of record JASPKZ010001233.1, on the reverse strand, counting down.
GCATATACTATATCATTTAGTTTCTGCAAGGAAGAGCCTGATGACTAGGAAGTCATGATGCAAGACGTGACTTGACTCCCCTTGATTATTTCCTATGGGAATATCTAAAGTCACTTTTGTTTGAAACTCCAGTGGAAACGGACATTGGATAAGTTGACAGGATTGTAGCTGCCTGTGACGTGATTCAAAACGCACCAGCAATATTTGTCAGGGTGCACCAATGTTATGCTTCCATTGAGGATGGTTGCCATCAGATTGAGCAACTGTCGTAAGAAGCAAAATGATGTTAATTGTGTCAATGGTGGTACTTGCATCTTACTGATAAATGACCATCATCTTCTTCCAAATACTTTTAAGGCCCAATTCCTGTTATTATTTCAGTAAAGCATATTTTTCTAGGACGTCCTAATGATCTGTTCCCTTGAGGACGGTATTGAAGCATGACGTTTGGAAGTCTTATTAAGATTCATTCGTTGCACATGGGTTTTCTACTGTAACTGGTATTTATTTATAAATTGTGAGATTGGTTGTAATTGAAATGCTTGCATGATATCTTCATGTATTTCCTAGTGCTGCTCTCAAAAATCTCATTTCAACAGCCGTTATTCTGCTGCTATCAGTACTCCTCATGGTTTCGCTTGCATAGCATAGGACAGGTCTAAGGTTTTATATGAACGTACTCTTGTGTGTCGCTGTACTAGGCAAGGCTTCAACATTTTGTTAATTACTCCTATTGTTATATATTAATAAATTTTAGAAGTTTTATGTCTGTTTCACCACGACCCAACTCATTTCAAAACGTTAAACTGAAAATATATAAAACTATTATTTTTCCAGTTATATGATATGGATGCGAAACATGGACTCTTATTTTAAGGGAGAAAAGAAGATTACGAGTATTTGAGATTAAAGTTCTTAAGAAAAATTTTGGGCTAAAAAGAGATGAACAGATAGGTGAATGGAGAAAACTACATAATACTGATCTACATGATATGTATAGGAAGCCAGATATAATAAAAACAGTAAGTCTCGTATACTGCGATGGGCAGGACATATGGCACGTATGGGGGATGAAAGAGGTGCATGAAAGATTCTTGTAGGAAATCCAGAGGGAAACGTCCAGTTTGTAGACCAAGAATGAGGTGGGAGAATAGCAATATCCTTGATTTGAGGAAGTTGGATTACAGGGGGTGATTAGAAAGCATTAGTTCAGGATTGGGATGGTATAGAGAGCGCGGCCATGAACCTACGGGTTCATATGAGTTAGTTATTTAGTTATATCTGCTTCACCAACAAACGTTTAATTATATCTAAAATGCGTAAATTTGTTGACCCTTTCTAATAACTTATTGTTTATGCAAAGTTTGCTTGTGACCGGGTATTTTCCACAAAATGCCATGACTGTTTTGTCAACGCTACTGATAAATAATGCAAATATAAAAGACTAGATAGTAATGTGAAAGACAAGTTTATTCCCATATCTACTCAAGGGGGGGGATGGGTGAAATTTCTATTTTATACATTTTTAAGCTACATACTTGATTTTTTGTACACACATTCATGCCATAATAGGTAAAATTATACTGACGTTTCATCCTTCTAGGCTTAAAAGAATTTGAGTTATTGAAGAAAATCCATTTAAAAGGTTGCATATTAAAAATTTTAATTAGACCCATAATTTTTTTTGTAATTTTTTTTTTCTACATGACCAATGACTTATTTAGAACAACACTGTGCATTAACTCTTCTATATAATTATAATAAAGGAAGAAAATAAATATATACATCCTCTGTATATGAAAATGTATTTTTTTAATTACTACACATGTTTTATTTTTTATTTAAAAAACTATCAACGTTGTTTCAAAGTCCATACACAGAATTATTAGGCATATTGTGTGGGATATTCAGTGAAAATTTCGTGCTTCTATCATTAAATTTGTCAATGCTATTTTGATTTGAATGTATTGAAATAGGCCTACAATAAAAATAAAAGTGTGGAAAAGCCAATTTGAAAGTTTGCATGCAGTTAAATTGAAAATGTAGCATGCATGCCCTCCTACAATCATTAAGGAGACTTACAAGCAATATAGGACACTAAAACTTCGCCAACTTATACTTTAAGGTACATAGTATATTTTAATACAAAAAAAACAAAAAATGCTAAATTTGACGGAAAATGTCGAAAATTTCACCCATCACATCCCTTAAGCTAGCTTATCGGACCCTAGGTTCCCTATCTTAAATTTTCCAGTGGAGAATCCCCCATTACCTGTTTAGTGTTCGCACACTCTTACAGAATAACCATTTATGACCCGAGGCTATCTGTCATTGTCTGCCTTTAAACTATTATGCAAACTAACTTACAAATTGGAATACTTAACTTTACATAGTTGGGTAAATAAAGAAATAAGAATATCCGGTGAAAGGGAGAACTCTAGCAGTTACTTAATTATAGAAGCAAGTTACTTGAAAGAGATAACATATTTTCAATTTATCTTTATGCACGTTTATGTGATTGTATCCGCGATTACGTCACGCCCAATTGTACGCGCGTGACAAATTGTCGCCTGTCACTTGTTTTCCCACAGTCTACAATGCGAAACTATTTACAGATGATTTTTTATATTATATCTCATTTTAACAATTTGCGATTTTACAAAAAGTCCGGATGTAATTATACAATACCTTTAACTAAAATATTAACAAAAAAGACGCATTTTTAATATTTTTGGCTAAACTTTATAAGACGTGACACGAATTTTTAAAATGTATTCTTAGGGTTTCGTTTTTCAAATTATTTACAATGATTTTTACATGTTTTCTAATGATTATTTCAAAATATTTTTTTCACGATATTGAACCACATGAAGACATGGCAGCCATATTGATGTTAACGAAAATTCTGTGTTCCAGTGCAGCCAACATAGAGTCTGTACTAATTAACTTACACTAAATAAAATCAGCGTGCATTCTTTCACAGGTTAGAGTACTTAAATTTCGTCAGGTTAGCTTCTAGGTTCGTCTTTCACAGGTTAGAGTACTTAAATTGCGTTATGTTATATTTTAAGTTCGTTGGCAACACGAGTTCAAATATCGTGTATATGTTGGCTACATCCCATGACTCCATCGTGTAAACCGCTTCGCGTCTGGGCGCATGCGTATAGTGTATGGTTCAAACTTAGAAAATATTATTTTCTTGTCACATGTTGTCAAGTATTTCCCATTTTTTTACCACTAGCACCGGGTTGTCTACTGACATGACGAAATTGTGATCCACTTCTCAAGTTGTGGCGTCTGGAAGGCGGAGTTAATTTTGCCCAATTATATAATCCATTCATAGTAATTCTGCCCGAAGGCAGGTCCTTCACTGCAATCATAGCATTTTCATGCTACGCTTGCAGCTTTACTAGGGAATCTAGGTGTGGTAGCTTCCCGTTGCTTAATTATATAATAAGTGGTGAATAATAATAAAGCACCAGGAGAGTCCTTAAACCTAAACTTACAAAGGAATTGTCAACCATTGCATGCCCAAATTTACCTTGAAATTTCTCCTAGAGAAGCGTTGTGATGTACCAAGGACGTGTTCAAAAATTATCTGCCGTTTTTAACTGCAAGACACAGAAATAGAAGCTAGAAACCAGTAATGTAAACCCACTGTATTTATTTGTTTACTTATTTAATTAAACTGATGGGATTAAGACCGCAAGGTCTTCTCTTCCACTTCACCAGGGTTAAATTATACATAAAATAACAATTAAGAATTATCTATCTAGATGATTAATGATTCGTTATAGATATAGGCTACACAATATAAAGTTGACAGTGGAAATAAATAAAAATTGTAATAACAATAATAATAATAATAATAATCTATAATTGCATTAAGTAATTGGCTTGGTAAAGGAAGTTTAAAGTATAAAGGAATTATAAAAGTATAAATAAAACACGGCTATATATTATATTTTATGTACGGAGGAGATAGTCTCCCTGTATCAGTAATAACTGGTGAAGTGAGGCGGGACGCGGCGCGGTTATCCAATCTACCAATTCAGGTGTTGTATTACTTTCCCATAGTTTAAATGAGACATTTGACGATGTTTTTAGTGTTTATCAGAAAAAAAACTGAAAATATTTCATGGATACGATCTTGGTACATCATAACGCTTCTCTAGAAGAAATTTCAAGGTAGGTTTCGTCATGCAATGGTTGACAGTTCCCTTGTTAAATCTTCACTGCGCATTTTGTTCCTTAATGTTACTCCACTTAAAGATCGCAGGGATCTCATTTGACAACTATTTATTCTTGTTTTATGTGCTGGCGTAAGCTATATCCCTAATTTTCATACAAAAGAACTTGCTTTGAGATTACGTTATGGAATCTTATTTGAATTTATTTTCTCCTTTGTTTGCCAAACTTCACTTCGAAAAAGACATTTAGTTTATTATACACCGTGTCCCATTCAAACCTCCACATTTTAATTAATCATAACTCACAAAGTATGCGGAATTATGAAATGAGGTTGGTATTAAAAGAAAGAGAAACTCAAAAAAGTTTTGTTTTCATTAAAATGTTCCTATAATATATGTGTAATTATTATAATATCTATAAAGGTTCCGGTTGGCTTCAAATTTCTTGAAAAGTTTTTAAATGAACAGAAAATATAGATATTTTTACCAAAAATGCAAGAATTGTTGTTGCAGATAATTCATCTGTCGCATATTGGACAATAACGACATAAAACAAAATGGCGACTCCTCAGCAACGAGCACAAACTGTTTTCTGGTATGCAGAGACGAAGACAATAATTACAGTGCAAAGAAATTACCGGAGAGAATATGGAGGAAATGCAACTGATGGGAAGACCATTAAGGCATGGCTTGAGAAGTTTGTGGTGACTGGAAGCGTTAAAAAAAGAATCAGGAGGTGCTCGTACACGTGTTTCAGAAGAAAATATTGAAGAAATTAGAGCAGGATTTCAGAGATATCCACAAAAATCAATTCGCCAAGCTTCCCGGCAGTTCAATGGACATGCTGGACAGAACGTGGCACGAAATCGAATTCAGACTTGATATTGTTCGTGCTACTAATGGTGCACATATAGAGGTGTTTTAGTATGTGTCAATGTGTGGCAATGAAAATTCTTTGAGTTTCTGTTTCGTTTAATACCGGCCTCATTTTATAATTCCGCATACTTTGTTAGTTATGATTAATTAAAATGTGGGAGGTTTGAATGGGACACCCTGTACTTCATTAAATTTTTCTCAACATATGTTTGATGATTAAATAGAGATTTGACATTTTAAATCTCTATACATAAAAATTCAGACTGAGAATGTTTGTTCTCGCAAAACTCGAAAATGAGTCGGTCGATTCACTTGAAATTTTGACACAACGTTGCACTCGAAAACGTGCGTGTTTTATAGTAGAATTAAATGTTGACAAAACGTTCAATTTGAATACGTGCGAGTTCGAGTCAAACTACTTCAATTTCCACTATGTCTTGTGTTCCCTATGATTAGTCTTATTAATAAAGCGTAAAAAGACAAGCACAAAGATTGGAAGCAAGTGAGCTGAGATTTTTGAGAAATATAGCAGGAAATACTCTACTGGATAAGAAAAGAAATGAAGATATAAAAAAAGGAACCAAATATTTTCAATCTTACAGATCGAATACTTAAATATAGTAATGCCTGGAAAGAACATGTTGATAGAATGCCAGAAGAAATATTTCCAAAATTATTGATAAATTAGAAACCACACGGAAGGAGAAATGTTGGACGTCCATACAGATGATGGACTGAACGATTTAAACAATTATAGGCTTTCACGAAACCGGAATGAGCCAACAGGCTTAATTCCTGGATGATGAAGGAGAGAAGAAGAATAAAGCGCAAGGGCAATCTTTGGAAGTGTGGGGTTGGAATTGGATGTTGTTATGCATCAACCGGCTAAGTGATATTTTTAAAAAATAGATTTTGATGTCATCTGTTGCACTGGTTCATGACGTGAGTGTACGCACACTTTTAGCGTCAAATCTTTAAATACGTACAGCCTTATTATTTAAGAAAACGTAAATGCCATCAGTCCTATCAGAGATTCTGTGTTTTGCAACAAACGGGTATGAAACCAGATCTTCATAAATGGTAATATAAATTTTGCATGCAGCTAACCGCCAAATGTTCCAGCTTTTAGATTGTTGATGCATAACTTTCAAACAAGAAAAAATATAATATCCTGTATTGTTAGTTTGGCGCTACAATAAATAGTGAAGACTGACTTAAACTTTAAACATATTCTTCTCGAAACTTACATAATGGCGCATAGATGGTTGATGTATAACTCCATCCAATTGTTTTAAACAATTGCTTTTCTCGTGGGCAATTATACGTCGCATGATCCAGAGTCGGTAAATCGTTTGATATTTACGTTTTAGCAGAAAACGGTCAAACAAAAAGTGCACTAGCTTTACAATAATTGTTTTCTGTGAAAAAAAAAATCGTTTCATTTCAATCGACATAACCATAGCAACGCAAGGCTGACTACTGAATTGATGTGTATTCTCGCTTTTTATATGTTCGCTACAATAATTTCATTTACTTTCCCATTCATTTCATATCAGATTTGGCCACAGCGAAGCGTAGCAGAATTTAGCTAGTCTTTATATTATTATTATTATTATTATTATTATTATTATTATTATTATTATTATTATTATTATTATTATTATTATTATTATTATTATTATTATTATTATTATTATTATTATTATTATTATTATTATATATGTAATTCTTCTGTGCGTATACTTTTATTTACTTTCCCATTCATTTCATATCAGATTTAGCCACAGCGAAGCGTAGCAGGATTTAGCTAGTCTTTATATATGTAATTCTTCCGTATGTGTGTTTGTCACTCTACCCCTCCTAAATGACTGGATCGATTTTGATGAAATATTTGTGTATATCTGATTGAGTCCCGCGATGGTATAGATTCACAATTGGACCCTCTAAACCATTAGGTGTAGGAGTTCACCTGAAATGAAAATTTAAAAATAATTCTAGCGGTCACATTTTGTTTGTTTCACAACGAAACTCAGTATATCATATTAAAATAAATCGAGGTAGGTATTATCAAAAAATGAGCGAAATCCGACAATTAGAAGTGGAGGTTTATACCTGAAATTTGAAATTAAAAATTGCCTAAACGACTGGACCGATTTTGATGAATTTTTTTGCTTGTTTGAGTGGATGGCTTAGATTCAAATTTGGACTCGGTAGGTGGCGCTGCGATCGGATTATAAGATTTTTTATGTCAGATGTGTAGTCATCTGTATCGACATATTCAGATAGAAAACAATGTAACGCTTCTTGAGCCACGACTGATGGCAGTGAGGAGTTTTCTTACGAACTTGTTTAATAATATCTAATAACGTCTTAATTGGTTAATTTTATGGTAAAAAAGTACGATATTTTTACCGTCCGGCCGTGACACTAGAATTGTACGTTCGGGCAGGAAAATGTCTACCGGGGTTCCCTGGTAATATATAAAATTAGTTATCAGTTCCTTCTTAATTTGTGCGCCCTTTAATAGAGGATATTGGGAACAGCCAGTCCTGCTGAGTGATTGACACGTAGGAGTGGCTATAAACCAAACATGGTCTAACCTTGTTTGCATATAAGATATTTACGACCTTTGTGATTTAGAATGCCAACGAGTTTTTGTTTGTTCGGATGTATGAAATATCGATCACCATGTCAGTAAAAATCAGTGTTATGAGTAAAGCCCTTGTTCAACCTTCCTAGTATTAAAATCGCACGTAATATATTCTAAACTTCCATTCATGATCTTGGATAGAATTACACCTCGTATATCTAAACGCCCTTGATCATATTTATCATATCATGATATATACAGGCCTTCAAAAAAAGCTTTTTTATATCATGATATGATAAATAGGAATAAACTGTTGTAAATTTTAGCTGACAACAATCTACCACAACAGCATATTTTAAATTTATACAATATCTATAAAACAAATTTGATTTCAGTTCGAATCAATAACACATAAACAGAATGGACAGAAATTAATAGGGGCGTAAGACAAGGATTTAGTCTCTCGCCCTTGCTCTTTGCCATATGCATGAATAGAATATTTCAAGATTTGCGACAGATGAGACACGGTTCTATACAAATTAATAGAAACCTTTTATAGACTCCTTGCTTTTTGCAGATGATTTGGTATTAATAGCTCCAACAGAAACAGATTTACAGGATTCTACTCGTATACACAATTTTAATGTAATTGCAAAAAGGTACAATATGGAAATCAATACAAAGAAAACTAAAGTGATGGCCTTTTGGAGGAGATACCCTATACCTAGTAAAATTGATTTGGATGATGAAATTTTAGAACGAGTAAATGCATTTAATTATTTGGGTTATAATTTAACATTTCAAGATGAAGCTGATATATCAAAGAAAATCACAAATTTCTCAAAAACGATGGGGATAATTAACAGTATAATGAAACCATCTTAGTGCAGAAAAACACAAGATTACGGCTTTATAAGTTTTTCGCAAGACCAATATTAAGATATGGTAGTGAAGCATGGACAATACGAAGAAGAGATGAAAGCCGAATAACAGCAAATGATATGCGATTTATGCGCCGTACAGCAGGCTATAGAAAGTGGGACCATAAAACAAATGAGGAAATTATGGAAGAGTTCGATGTAGAACCCATTCTTCACCATACACAAAACTACCAGAACAACTGGAACGCCATCTTCAACGAATGCCGTCTCATAGGATTCCAGAAGCCATGCTTCGTTACTGCTCCCAAGGCAAAAGATCGCTAGGACGTCCAAAAAAGCGCTGGATGGAAAACTCCTCTTTGAGTCCGTAACAGGCCACACGGCCTAATACTTTCATGAATGATGATATATATATATATATATACGCGGGGGGACAGCATTCCACCAAATATTTATGTCGATTTTTTAAAATTCTAAATATATATAATTCTTCTGTACGTGTGTTTGTCACTCAATTCGTCCTAAACGACTCGACCGATTTTGATGATTTTTTTGTGTGACTGATTGGGTCCCTCAATGGTTTAAATTCATTATGTGTAGTTCGCCTGAAATGAAACTTTAAAAATAACTCTAGCGGTCATATTTTTCGATGTTTTACAACGAAACTCAGTACATCCTATTAAAATAAACCGAGATATGTATTGTCCAAAAATGAATGATTTCCGACAATTAGAAGTGGAGGTTTACTTGAAATCCGAAATTAAAAACTGCCTAAACAACTGGACCGATTTTGATGAAATTTTGTGTGTGTGTCTGGTTGGGTCTCTCGATTGTTTAGATTCACAATTGGAGACACAGTACAATCGTTAGGTGTAGGAGTTCACCTGAAGTGAAAATTTAAAAATCGCTCTAGTGTCACAATTTTGGACGTTTCATAATGAAACTCAGTATATCCTATTAAAATAAACAAAGATAAATATTATCCAAAAATGACAAAATCAGACAATTAGAAATGCAGGTTTACTTGAAATCCGAAACTGCCTAAACGACTGGACCGATTTTTATGACATTTTTTGTGTGTATTTGAGTGAGTCCCTGAATGGCTTAGATTCATAATTGGACCCTCTAAAACTATTAGGTATAGGAGTTCACCTGAAGTGAAAATTTAAAAATCGCTCTAGCGGTCACATTTTTCGATGTTTCACAACGAAACTCAGTATATCCTATTAAAATAAACCGATGTAGGTATTATCCAAAAATTAGCGATATCCGACAATTGGACATGTGGAGGTTTACTTCAAATCCTAAACTAAAAATTGCCTAAACGACTGGGCCGATTTTGATGATTTTTTGTGTGTGTTTGAGTGGGTCCCTGCATGGCTTAGATTCACAATTGGACCCGAAAGATGGCGCTACATTGGGTTATACTTTTTTTTTAATGCCAGATGTGTAGTCATCTGCATACCAAAATTCCGAGCGACAACAATGCGACGGCATAATACACACTTCTTGAGCCATAACAGATGGCAATGAGGAGTTTTCTTGCGAACTTATTAATTAGTGAATGTTATTGTAAAAATTAACTTATATTTTTTTTTGTCATCCGGTCATGACAGGAGAATTAAATGTTCGGGCAGGACAACATCAGCCAGGCCCGCTAATATATATGCCTGTCAATCCAAGTTTTTTCGGAACCAAACTCGAGCAATCACAGTAAGTTCGAGTTCGTTAACTAGAAAATCGGGCCATAACGAGTAGGAGTTCACCTGACAAATCTAAAAAATCGTTCTAGTTGTTTGTTTTCACTTCTGTTCGATACAGTCAAATAAGCTAGCATAAGAAATTGAGTTTCTCCAATTTAAGAGTTAACAAAAGAATGATGTGTTTTATTACATATGTATTTATTTAACATTTCTTACTGAATGACAGATTATATTTGAAGAGAAAAATATACGCTCAGACCGGGGTTTTGATCCCAGGACCTTTGGTTTTCTATGCCAATGTCTACAAACTGAGCTACCTGAGCACTCCAATCTAAACGCAATTTTATCTCTTCAAATATAATTTGTCCTTCAGTGAGAATTATTAAATTGATAATAAAACATTGAAAGAAGCTCTACTGGCTTTATAAAGTAATGTTTAAATTCCCATTAAAAGTCTTCTTAAAAATGAAGCCGCCATTTGCGTGATCGGGCAACGGTTCGTAGCAGTTGGTGCTCTGGAATTAACAATGTATAAGAGAAATTTTTGCGTTTAAATTGGAGTGCTCAGGTAGCTCACTGGCATAGAAAGCCAAAGGTCCTTGGTTCAAACCCCGGTCTGAATGTATATTTTTTCTTCAAATACAATTATATATATATATCGTAAAACATCAAAATCGGACCGTAAATTCGACTTGCTGATGAATTCGCTTAATTTACGTAGTTACTGCTTGATAGACTTTCCTGATATATAATTGAGAGTTTAAAAATTTCATTTCATAACTGATTGCTATAATTTTAAGATTCCAGTTTACAATTTGAGAACAGATGTGATGAATCACTGTTACTGCGATCCTAAGTTCGAATCATGTTATCGAGGTCGCTGAAACCTGACCTGTAAGGTCACAGATTCGAATCCCACCCAGGAAATAACATTTGAAATGAAATCGATAAGATAATCCGGTCCATATGGCGCAAATAGTAGGCTAGTGTTATTACCTGTCTCTGCTCTTTGATCCGAGGAATTACTGGTTCGAATCTCGCCTCGGGAGTGTAATTTTGTAGGTTCCATGCCAGCATCCCACCTACATAAATCCAAATAAAAGAACGGTAAACACACACAATTTACAGTAAAAGCTCCTTATTCGCGTTTTCATTATTCGCGGGTTAAAAAATTGCGACACAGTTCCTGTATTCGCGGCTAAAAATTTCTTAATTCGCTGTAGGCCTATATTATAAGGAACAGTATCCTTTATTAACGTATCGGCAACTTTTTTTGCTGCAGGCGCGTGCCAAGGAGGCTTTTACAATAAGTGATTCAAACCAAATAGAAAAATTAATATCAAAGTAAAACAAACCTTATTGTCTGAAGTTCGTTGTTAAAAGCCATCGGCGCAGTATTTCACGAGCAGCTACGTCCGTTGATAAATGTCGCCCTCGCCACGATCGGTGTTTTATTGTTTCAACTTTGTCATTCTTTAAGATAATTTTGATTGACCATTTAACTCATGCCTCAAATGGGAGTCAATGACCAACCACGTTACAATGATTTTTTATTTACAACCAATCACAGTCGTGTTTCACCTCGCTCTTTATCGATTTCTCTTTATCAGCTCCTGCTTTTGTGATAAAGAAAGCTCCTCCTTTTTAATGTTTTGAACAGGTCAAAGCATTATTTTTCTCCAACAAATGCACTGAATATATCAAATAATGAAAAGATTCGTTGATTTTACTGAGTTGTTTACTAAAAAAATAAATGAATAACCCGTAATGTTGAATATGATATATAGTTTGATGTGTTTCATTATTTCTCCACTTGGGTGCACTGTTACAATATTGCGATCTTATTTGGCAATAAATAATATGATCAAGCAGCAGTGAATGAACATAACCTCATATTTCTGATTTGTTTTTAGACATCGCCGTTTACATTAAATATATAAATATTTTAAAATAACTGTAGTTAAACAATGATTTGTGAGTAAACAGCTTAATTTTATTCGTTAAATAGTCCTAACAAATGTCACTCTTGATTTCCAAATTCTGTAGATAAATTCACTCCTCACTTCGTGAGTCGTGAATTTATCGATAATTTGGAAATCACTAGTGGCATTACTTATGAATAACATGCGTCTCTTCTGCTTTGTTGCCAATTTATAATGTCGAGTAAAAGGAAAGAAAATTAGTTCCGAAGCAGAAAAAGGTAGAGCTGCCGCTTACTGTAAAAATAGAAACGGTTGACTGTTTATAGCGTTGGCGAGTCTTTTGCTTATATATCACGCTGTTCCAATGTTAATGAATCAAAAAACCCGAAGACAAAATAAGGAATTCTATCGCTGAATTCACGACTGAATATCAATCTTAATTGAAATACCTTTTAAAAGCTGCAAAGCAGGGAAAACATACTAAGCTATTTAAGTCCTTACCTAAATCTGACAGTAATAATTAATATAAATTGTTCAAAATCTCTCATTAATTTATTTTATTTTGATATTTTTTTATTTTATTTTGTAAACTTAGAACGCATTCCCTAAATACAAATTACCATTCCATATTCGCGGCATATTTGTGGAACATATCCTCCGCGAATAAGGAGCTTTTACTATATTTTATATTTGAAAGAAGTAACACTATGAGGTTTATTTTAATCATTATGAGTTAGGGATTTTAAACTCACCTCATAATGTTTTTATTTTCTTGCAGTCCATGGTTTCTTCACATATGTGTGATATTTTCAATGCTTTCTACTTTTAAATTTGCGGTTGTTGAACCTGTAGATTAATTTCCGCTCCCTCTGTTATCTGACCGATGACTTTCCAAATCATTTTTTTCCCCCGGGAATTTCAATATTCATAGAAAAAGAAAACATTTGATTTGGAAGTTCAACGGTCAGCCAACAGAGGGAGTAGAAATCAACATATAGGATCGACAACCACAAATTCAACAGTTAGGAAGCATTGACAATGTCACACACATGTGGAGAAACCATGGTCTGTAAGAAAATTAAAAAATAACGAGGTGAGTATAAACTCTAACTCTTTATTTATTTATTTATTTATTTATTTATTTATAAACAGATTTAAAATGTAATAAAATCTCTTCCTGTGCCCAATGCTATTAAAACTTTATACTCTTTCTCCATTCTCCTCTATCTTCCCATTCCAAATCTTCCAGACCTATCTCCCTCATATTTCTTCTTACATCATCCATCCATTTAAATTTAGGTCGGTCTCTCTTTCCTTTCCCAGGTGGAATCCGTTCCAAAGCTTGTCTGTGTAATCTTTTCTCTGGCCTTCTACGTATATGGCCATATCATTCTAGTTATCTGTATCTCACAAAATCTAATATTGAATGTTGGACTTTCATTTGTTGTC
>JASPKZ010001233.1:2107500-2232500 GCA_030220185.1 Diploptera punctata | reverse complement strand
TTACATTAAATATATAAATATTTTTAAATAACTATATTTAAATAATGATTTGTGAGTAAACAGCTTAATTTTATTCGTTAAATAGTCCTAACAAATGCCACTCTTGATTTCCAAGTGCTCTAGATATATTCACTCCTCACTTCGTGAGTCGTGAATTTATCGATAATTTGGAAATCACTCGTGGCATTACTTATGAGAATTTATACAATACTTTTAGCGGTAAAGCTTCATATTTTCGATGTTTTTATTTAAATTAACACACTCCAATTCTGGATAGAATCTAATTTAAGAAATAAAAATTAATGTTTGAACCGGGATTTGAACCCTAGACCCTTAGTTCTACGTACTAGTGTCTTGTCTAATTACACCATTCAAACTAATCAAATCCCGATTCAAACATTAATTTTTCTTTCTTTAAATTAGATTCTATCCAGAATTGGAATGTATTAATTTAAATAAAAACATCGAAAACATTATCGAAGTTATATAGTGGGAAAATGATCCCACTACAAGCTACGGAAGTTGAAGAAATGTCATTTTTTATTTTATGTCTGAAGACGAGGCCTAACATAATATAACTAGGTTTTGGGTCATTGTAGGCCAGAAAATGGTTGGTTTTATTTGTCATTTTATCGATTTTTTTGTATATTGGTCCTTTTTAACCATTTTTTAGGAATTAACGGCTTTTTTATAGAGGAGCTTCGGTAATTTGGACCCCTGTATTAATTTGTTGTTTTTCTTCTTTTAATTAAGGGAATTGAATTTTGTTTAATTACGCTGATTATCATTAGTGTTGTAAGTATTGTTATTTTATTCAGATATGGAAACGTTTTTATAATTTATAAACTTTTTTACATTACAAGAAAGGGCCACTTTAATCTCCATATTCGGATAAAGTGGACCCCAGAGTCCACCTTAGCTTTTAGTATATTTTTAAGTTTATTTACTCTATTAATTTATACAGACAGGCACATATTAATCTGAAAATATTTATGACTGATAATAATTAAAAAGCGTTGATATTTATTTAATGTTTTGAAAAATTGTTGATTATAACATTCACGGTCTTTGGGTTTAGTAAAATTACAAGGATATTAAATAAAATTAATTAAGTGAATGGTTTTTAAAGATAGAATCCTCACTGATAAAATATACGTATTCGTGTAAAGTGGACCCAGGTCCTCTTGGAGGGTCCACATTAACCGAATTCCTTTGTTACGTTTAATTATTTTATACAGCCACCATGTCACATAATATCAAACCAAACCCGTCAGCATATTAAAACAGAATACATAATATAATATATTTAGAAGTTTTTTCATCATTTGTAATATACAATAGCAGAAATTAAGAATTGATTCTATTCTCGAAAAACTTTTAAAGTGGCCATTTTCATAAATATCACAAATAAACCCTTCTTCGCACAAAGAATAAAAGAGACTGGCATTGAACCCGTCAAAGTTGATATGGGGAAGAAGTTAAAATATTTTCTGTTCAAGGACAGCACCAATTAAAGAAGATATTAAACGGGTCCACTCAAACAGAAGGGTCCACATTACTCGAACTTCCCTATACAACTTTACCTTACTTTGACTACATTTATACCATTTATATAATTCAAGAATCTACAGAGTTTATTCTCAATTCGAAAGTCTTTTAGAAACACTGTCTACTTTTACTTTTTAAACACTTTTCACATTCCAAACAATTTATTTCTGCGAGAAACTATTGAATTGTCACAAAAATATCACTTTATTTTTAACCACTAGGCTACTGACCGCCTGAACTATTGTATTTCAACTTCAAATTTTCTAAGACGTTTCCACTTTGTGACAGTTATCTCGAGCAGAGGCGACTACAACGCTTTTTACGTCTTTTTTTTAGTTGTTTAGATCTTTTGTAGGTACCTTTATGTTTTTAAAGGTATTTTATATACATTTTATAGGTTCTCAACTTCCGAGCCCTATTCATAAACAACTGGATCATCAAGTTTCTAAAAGAGCTCTTCAAATGTGAGATCCTACACCCAAGTTTTCAGTGTTTTCCTGTACGGTATCTATATTTATGGTTACAAGATAATTCAATTATTCCCAAAACTTTTTTGGTATTGCTTTGAAAATCATTTCAGTGTACAATTAGGTTCCTGACTTTCTATTTTTTTCACAATTAAAAAACATTATCATCAGAGTACTTTGAATTAGGTCTATATTCCACTTACGAAAATATTATTTTCTAATTAAGAGACAAAATATGTAGTTTTACATAAAAAATTTAAACATATGTAAAAAAATATGTAATTAGGCTATGATCAAATGTGTAAAAATATTTTTGAATGCTCCAAGTTTGTCCTTTTGGACTTTCTGGTGTTCTCTCCTGGCATTGGCGTAATTGTAACCCATTTCTGAGGTTAGGGCGCCTGGAAGGCGGGGTTACGTTGCCCCGATGATATAATGGGTGATGATGATAACAGTGGTGCGCCAGGAAAGTCCTTAATCCTAAGCTTAATCTAAGATGAATATGAATGATGATGTTCGGGGACCGTTTGGGCCTTAAAGTTTCCTGATATTTGTCTTACAGGTGAGGAAAAACCCCGATAAAAACCTCACCCAGAAAACTGTCCCGACCGGAGATCGAACCCGGGCCCGCAGCGTGACAAGGCAGCACCGCTACCTCGAAACCACAGCGGTGGACATGTTTAAAAATGTGTAATGATAAATTTTCTTACATGTTAAGTAAGTTCACAATTCATAGACATTGATCACTTTTAGCTATGTACAAACAAAGGGAAATAATATGTAATTACATAGCTGTAGTAATAAGAGTTGTCTCAAAATTGTAAATAATACCCTAATTAATGTACATTCTCCCTCCAACGTTAGAAGATGACATTTCGAATCCCTTTTAGGACTATGTTTAGTCGTTCAAAGCCAAGGGACTTCTACCCTGTAACAACATGGAGTTTAGGGCCTATACTTTAGAATCAATACTAATAAAATTAATTGTTAAAACCGTTGAGGTGGAGAGTCATAAAATAAAATAAGTTAAAATACCTTCTTAGGTAAAATCCGTCGTCCTCAACTTTTAAAATATGTGATCTTTATGCCTGTAGGCCTTTCAGGACATCCGTCCCATCTTCAGCAGTTCATTCTTCGCTACAGCACCCAGGTTGATGTTTGATGCTGCTGGTCCTAATGTGTCACGACAAAGCCACATTAGGACCAGCAGCATCAAACATGAAACTGGATGCTGTAGCGAAGAATGAACTGCTGAAGATGGGACGGATGTCCTGAAAGGCCTACAGGCATAAAGATCACATATTTTAAAAGTTGAGGACGGCGGATTTTACCTAAGAATGTATTTTAACTTTAAAATGTAGAATGTCGTGATATTTGTTAATTTCCAAAATGGAATATAATTTTCTCATGAGGCGAGTTCAGTCAAGTGGAAACAATATTTCTCATTGGTCTCGCGTAACGTGTATTAGCTATCAAACAGATAAACTATTAGCAAGTATTAATCATTTCTCGCCGAAATGCTTTCTGCTTGGAAACACCTAACAAAACATTTTTACGCGTTAAAGTCTTCACAATAAATCATTTAAAATGCTAACTGCTAATAGTAAATTTGTTTCCCAACAAGAATAAAATAGGATTTCGTGTTATTTTGTCTGTCCTTTCACATTTTAAAAAGTTAATAGGCTATATTAAATATTGTTCCTGAAATATCAGTCGTCTTCAACAAATTAAAATGCATTAAAAGAGTGAAGGGCTTTCAAAACTTCGCATTCCACCCTCAGCCGATATTTCAGGTACAAATTGTAATAATCAACTTATTTGGTATTTATTTGATAAAAATCCATTATGTTTAATGATTAAATAAAATATAGGCCTAACTATTAAAGTTTTATACGATTTTCATATTTAATTTAACACAAATTCGTTACAGCTGTTTCAGTACTTTTTATCTTCTTCAGACGAATGCTGAAGAAGGTACAACGTACTAAAACAGATGTAACGAATTTATATTAAAATAAATATGAAAACCGTATAAAACTTTAACAGAATTATTTTATTTAAAAACTTAACACAGATATTATTTTTTTAACTTTTTATATAACAACCACAATGGTGAATTTTTAAAAAATTGGTTTCACCATTTAAAATTAAGAATAGTATCATATAAGCCCATGTATAGGAAGCTAGATATAATAAGAACAGTTCGTAGACTGCGATGAACAGGACATATGGCACGTATGGGGGATGAAAGGTGCATGGAAGCTTCTTGTACGAAAACCAGAGGGAAAACGTCCAGTTAGTAGACCAAGAATGAGGTGGGAGAATAACATTATCCATGATTTGAGTGAAGTAGATTATACTGGGGATGATTGGAAAACATTAGCTCAGGATAGGGATGTATGGAGAGCTTATGTCCGCGCGGCCATGAACCTACGGGTTCGATAGAGCCAGTGAGTTAGTTAATTAGTTGGTTAACATATAAGCCTATGTAAGTTTTATAGCATACATCAGATGTTACTCCTAAGGTATAGGCTACTTACAAAGGAACCTGTCGACCATTACATGTCGAAACCTATTTTCAAATTTCTCTCAGAGGAGCGTTGTGATGTACAAAGGACGTGTTAAAAAATATCTAGCGCTTTAACTTCAAGGCACTAAAATTCAGTGTCAAATATCTCATTTAAAGTACAGGTAAGTATAGTCTGTGAGAATTTATTTATCAGGTCGTTTTAAGAGAAAGACGTAGTCAAGTCGGTCTAAGAAAGAAAGGGGTACTCGACTTTTCCTCTCGCTCAGTCTTCTCTCAGCATATTATTGTTACTGATTATTTAACTCATGACCCAAATGGGAGTCAATGACCAATCACGTTTCAATTAATTTTGTTTTAAAAAACCTACGACAGTCTTGTTTCATCTCGAAATTTATCGAATTCTCTTTACCAAAATAAAAAAAAGCTCCTCCTTTTTAATATTGTGAACAGTTCAGAATTTTTGCAGTGATTCACTCTCCACAAATACGTTGAATATAACAAATAATGAACAGATTCCTTCGAAACGTTGAATAGAGCAAATAATGAACAGATTCCTTCGAACTACACGTTTGATAACTGTTTTTAAATAATTATTTTACTGAGTTATTTCCTAAAAAATTAATTAATTAACTATAATGCTGGTTATAATAATATACAGTTTGATATGTTTCATTTTTTCTCCACTAGGGTACATTCTTACAATATTGCGATCCTATTTGGCAATAAATAATATGATCAAGTTACAGTGATGAACAAATTAAACATAACCAAACATTTCTCATTTGTTTTTAAACATCGTCGTTTACATTAAATATGCAAATATTGTAAAATAACTATACTTAAATGATGATTTGTGAGTAAACAGCTTAATTTTATTCGTTTAATAGTCCTAACAAATGCCACTCTTGATTTCCAAATCCTCTAGATAAATTTGAAATCACTCGTGACATTACTTATACGCGTTGGAATGTGTTAGGACAGTGGGGGTGAAAACACCCAAGCGTTTCCAAGAATTTTGATAAAAGAAGACCACTAACCATAAATGTTATTGTGAATATTGTTAGTCTAAGGATGGCACTCAAGGTCAGAAGAGGATAGTTGAAATCGTGACAACTAAACATTGATGGAATGAATGTAATACAATTCCTGACTTGGTGGATTAGATAACCTTCATAACCTACCCCCGCGCCGCGTCCCACCACACAATACTCCGCTGTACTCACGCAGGGACATCCATCTGATTTGCACAGTGGGTTGCCATTGCTGGATTCCAGCTTCGATTTCTGTGCCTTGCAGTTGAAAGAGGCAGCTTTTTTTGCACACGGCTTAGTACATTATAACGCTTCTCTGGGAGAAATTTCAAAGTAGATTTCGGAATGTAATGGTCCACAGTTCCCTTATTAGTTGTACTCCACGAGGAGGAAGAAGAAAAACTTAAATAACAGAATAAAAAATCATCAAAAGAAATACTACGATATTATAGTACGGCTGTCAGAATCCCAAATTCCCAAGAAGAGCCAAGAGTGTAAATCTAAAGAGAATACAAATTTCTATTAGAGCATTATGAAGGGGACAATCTTGAAAAATAATTTTCACATTTAAAAAATTAACAAGCATGCATACAATTATATGTATAATTCCATAGCTAGATTGCTCCCTCTTTTCATTATCATCATCATCATCCTTCATGGATTAGGTCTATGCCTGTTCCGATCTCACATCTGTTCAGCCCAGCGCTTTTTTGGTCGTCTTACTGATCTTCGTCCTCCAGAATTGTACATCAGTGCGATCTTTAGTATCCCATCTTCTGTCATTCTTTGCAGATGTTCTATCCAATTGTTCCTGTGTTATTCTATTTGTTGAAGAAATGGTTGTACTTTTAGTTCCTCTCTAATATTCGTGTTTCTAATATGTTCTTTTCTTGTACAACCTTTCACAGCCCGTAGGAATCTCATTTTCGCTGCCTGAATTTTACTTTTTTTCTTTTTCCTTCAGGATCCAGACATCACTTCCATACATCGGCCACTGGTAGTGCCACCGTTGAGTAAAATCTTAGCTGCGTATACTTTCTTACTTTGTTCCTCAGTGTTCGTCTGATTGTTCCATAAATATGTTGAAATTTCTGTATTTTCTTATTTATATCTTGTTCTTCTTCATAAGTTATGTCACAGTCCAAATACTGGACCTGTGAAACCTGTTCCAACACTTTATCTTCTATTACTATTTTTGCTCTCCCTCTTTTCTTTCTCAAAATATTCATCATCATCATCATCCAGGGATTTAGCCTGTTGGCTCGTTCCGGTTTCATGAAAGCTAGAATTGTTAAAATTGTTCAGACTGCCTTCTGTGTGCGCGTCCAACATTTCTCCTTCCGTGCGGTTTATAATTTAGCAATAATTGTTTTAATCTTCCTTCTGGCATTCTATCAATATGTTCTTTCCAGTCGTTCCTATATTTAATTATTCGGTCTGTAAGTTTGAAAATATTTAGTTCCTTTCTTATATCTTCATTTCTCTTCTTATCAAGCAGATTATGTCCTGCTATATTTCTTTAAAAATCTCATCTCAGCTGCTTCCAATCTTTGTTCTTGTCTTTTGGTGATTGTCCAACATTTCGATCCTTACATCGTTACAGGAACAGCCATTACTGTATAAAATCTTATTTCTTTTCTTGTGTTTTAAGGGTTATTTTAATACATTAGATTGCTACACATTAGATTAAATGTATTTACTTTGTCATTAATATCTTCAATTTTAACATATGATAAATTGAAACCTGGATTTTAAAACTGTTCACTTGCTCTAAAATGTTATTATCAATTGCTATTTTTGCTCTTAAGGTATCATGTCCTTTAAATGCTAAAATTTTAGTTTCATTCTTTCACATTTTTAAATTGTAATTGACACTTTTTTTTTCAAAATTAAAAATATTATGTTCAGAAATAAACAAAACCCTTAATAGGCAAAGCGCTAATTTCTCGAGTCAGTTATTTGAATGTGGCGGACCACAGTGAAAACGATATCAAACGTAACTACTATAATGTAATTATATTATTTTTGGTCTAGACATCTTACCTCAATATTAATGTTGATTTGTTCTTGAACATGTTTCAAAACAATTCTGTTTTATCTTCAGCTTTCCCAGACTTTCCATAGATAAAACAGAATTGTTTTGAAACATGTTCAAGAACAAATCAACATTAATATTGAGGTAAGATGTCTAGACCAAAAATAATATAATTAAAATAACCTCAAAATATAACTTCCTAAAATTAAATATTACTATAATGTACATTGTGTAATTCGACACATATTTAAGTAATTTATACTCGTTCTTTTTCTTCTGTTTTATTAAATATATTGAATAAAATAAATCAATTGATATATCCTATAGGACACATTGCCAATTTAAGGATGAAAATAATTTCGAAAAGAACAATTTGCATTTGATAAAAATTATACTTGAATCATAGTCTTTTTTTGGCCTGGGCTAGTTTCATCAAATTGTCAGTATGCGTGTAAATAGTGTAAACTGATAATTTAGGCTTTTAAAACTTGAAAAAAAATAGCAGTGTAAAATAATAGTTAGCAGTGTAGGACTCATATTTAGGAGTATTATTTAGCAATGTAACTACAGTGATGTTTCATATAATGAGAACTACTAATTTTACACTCCTAATAAGCAGACTATTTTTAAGATAAGAAATTATCATAAGTAATGCCACGAGTGATTTCCAAATTATCGATAAATTCACGACTCACGAAGTGAGGAGTGAATTTATCTAGAGAATTTGGAAATCAAGAGTGGCATTTGTTAGGACTATTTAACGAATAAAATTAAGCTGTTTACTCACAAATCATTATTTAACTATAGTTATTTTAAAATATTTATATATTTAATGTAAACGGCGATGTTTGAAAACAAATGAGAAACGATAGGTACGCTTCTACTGATTCTTTTGTTTATCACTGCAACCAGATCATACTATTTATTGCCAAAGGAACGCAATATTGTAAGAATGCTCTCTAGTGGAGAAAAAATGAAACACATCAATCTGTATATTAATTCATTTCTGATGTCGTATGATGTAAATATGACAATTATATTTTTCTCGATTATTACCTGGGAAAAAATACATTTAAGAAAGTGCAAACAGTGGTTTCTTTTTTTGGTGGTATAATCAATTGCTACAAATGTTGACATGTAAGCACTATTATATACAATCTGGTAGCCGTATTTGTTATAGGCTCAGTCACTGCAAAATAACGGTCAGACCTGTTCAGAATATTAAAAAGGAGGAGCTTTGTTTAATATATGATAATCCTAACACTGATAAATATTTCGTGAAACACGACTCTGATTGGTTGTAAAACAGAAATCATTGAAACGTGATTGGTCATTGACTCCCATTTGGGGCATGAGTTAAATAGTCAATATTATTAATTTCACTGTTATCACAATTGAGGTTATGTAA
This sequence comes from Diploptera punctata, assembly GCA_030220185.1. Taxonomy (NCBI): domain Eukaryota; kingdom Metazoa; phylum Arthropoda; class Insecta; order Blattodea; family Blaberidae; genus Diploptera; species Diploptera punctata. Next base: position 2,223,481 of record JASPKZ010001233.1, on the reverse strand, counting down.
TAAAATATTATAAATAATAATATAGTACCTTCTGTTCTATCCGTCTTCCTCAATTAGAATTAGAATAAAATGTACTATATTATTATTTACAACATTTTAAGAAATTATGATAAAAGCAGTTTTTTTATAGAAATGGGTAGTAGGCCCTACTGGTATTGTTGCCACTGTATAAAACTTCATTTGTTATATATACATATATATTGTCTCGAACATTTTCGGTGTCTAGTACGCAGGATCGATGATCTTTTTTTTTTTTCAAGAATATTTTAACAAGAAGAATTTCAAATGGCTTCATCTTTAGATATTTGCTAAAAGGAAATAGCATATATTTAAGAAATGTTGAGTTTTATGTGGATCACCTTGTATTAGCGTAGTTTATGTGTATTTTGGTTAAAAACCGGACTTAATCTCACTTTCTTCGCAAGAGAAATTGCAGACGTGCACCGTTTCCATTATTGCACATAATACATTTATAGATGACCTCATCTGTAGCACAGTGTTAAATCGAGAATAGCAATTACGTGTAAGCAGGAGGAGATCCTGGCACTGTAGTGTAAGAAGAATAGGTTCGTTTACCACTATATCAGTATCAGAAAATATAACAATTTTATTTTCAAATACTCGTAATATTTTCTCCTCCCTTAAAATAAGAGTTCATGTTTAGCATCCATATAGGCATAATATAACAGGAAGACTTTTTTGCGATATATCTAACCAATGATATTCTATTTTTTGCAGTGGATATGGCGGCCAACACACGTGCATTACTTACGATGCTATCAATCAAGCATATATACAAGCCAGGAAACGAATCCGTAAGTATTCTAGTGTTTTTTTTCTTAAATTATTATTAAATTTAAAATATATAAAGTGACTATACTTATTCCGAGCTAAATTCCAGTTGCAATATAAATAAACCAGATGTATGACTGTATTTTTATTGGTCGAATAATGGTTTTACCTTTAAAAGGGTCAGAAAATGCAGTTCGCTCTCTAACACTCGAAATAGAGAAAATAAAAATAATAAGAAAATGTATTATCTATATAAGTAGTATGGGAGAATCTTAAATATATAACCACAATCTTAAAAGAATAAATAAGCATTGTTTTAGTCTTACGCATGCGCAATGCAAGAAAAAGTTGGGATTTCAGTTATTTCAAAATTGCCGTTTTCTATAGAATTTCTTAACATAGGAAACGAAAGCATTTGAAAAGCGGAGAGGAACAAATTATTTTGAATGTTTCCAAACACTCTAGTACCTAAGACAAATGTTTCTCCTTCTGTTTCATGTTTCCAGTGAAAAAAAAATTGTAATTTCTGTTCCTGTTCATACCAATTTCATGTTTTCCAATTATTACTGATTTAAGAGTAACACATGTGATTTAACCGAATGGATAAAATTAATACTTAAGTTTCTCTTCTCATTGATACCAATATCATGTTTCTAAGCGTCTCCTAACGATAGTTATTTAAGTTAGTAATCGGAAAGGTAATTTATAGTAACGCTATCTAGCATTTCAAATCTCCGAAAGAGGATTTTTTGTCTATAGTTGTATTGCATTGTCTAAATGGCGCAAAGAGTAGGGTGCGTGTAGGCAAACAGTTTTCGGATACTTTTGAAATTCACAATGGGTTGAAGCAAGGAGATACACCCTCTCCTCTACTACTTAATTTTGTACTACATGCCATCAAATCTTCCGAGGATGAAGAAGGCCTACAAATCAATAGTATTAATAAGCTGTTAGTTTATGCTGATGATGTAGTACTATTGGGCGATAGCGAGCACATATTAATGGCCAACACGCACACACTATTGAGTAACACTAAGAAATTGGGACTGAAACTAAATATCAATGAAACTAAATATATGGTCACACATAAAAATACATTATATAATGGAAGTGGACAGGTAATGACAAACGAGGGAAATTTTGAGGTAGTGGCTGAATTCAAATAACTAGGAACTATAATCACAAATAAGAATGAGGTGCATAAAGAAATTAAACATAGGCTCAATTCTGGAAATGCGTGCTATTATGCATTACAGGAACTCTTGACGTCCCAACTCCTTTCATAAAACGTTAAACTGAAAATATATAAAACTATTATTCTACCAGTTATATTATATCGATGCGAAACATGGACTCTTACTTTAAGGGAGGAAAGAGGATTATGAGTATTTGAGAATAAGTTCTTAGGAAAAGAGAGATGGACAGGTGAATGAAGAAGACTACAAAACAGTGAACTACATGATATTTATCGGAAGCCAGATATGATAAGAACAGTTAAGTCTCGTAGACTGCGATGGGCAGGACATGTGGCACGAATGGGGAATGAAAGACGTGAATGGAAGCTTCTCGTAGGAAACCCAGAGGGTAAACGCCCAGTTGGTACCAAGAATGAGGTGGGAGAATAACATTAACTATGATTTGAGGGAAGTAGAATTTACAGGGAAGTATTGGAAAACATTAGCACAGGATAGGGGTATATGGAGAACTTATGTCCGCGCGGCCATGAACCTATGGGTTCGATAATGCAAGTGAATTAGTTAGTTAGTTTAAAATGAATTAATGTTTAAAATTCACATGTATAATAATGGATTAGCACTGATTGCAGGAGTTTTCTCTAATTAATGGGTATAATTAACCGTTTTATAGAGCGAGGTAACATAATGCACATACAATAATGGAGTAAATTGGATGAGAAAGGAGCCTTCAAATTATTTTATTCCGACATTGAAGCAAGTTTCACACACAATGCAAGTGAAAGCGTAAACAACTGCGTGCCTCGGTAAACAAATTCAAAATTTAACTTAATACTATCAAATTCTCTTAACACTCACTCACAGGCACTATCGAACGCGTAGGTTCATGACCGCGTGGACTCGAACTCTCCATATATCCCTATGGTGAGCTAATGTTTTCCATTTATCCAGTCTATAATCTGCTTCCCTTAAATCATAGTTAATATTATTCTCCCACCTCATTCTTGGTCTACCAACAGGGCGTTTCTTTCTACAAGAAGCTTCAATGTCCCTCTTCCATTCCCCATTCTTGCCACTTGTCCTACCCATCCCAATCTATGATACTTAACTGTTCTTATTATATCTGGTTTCCTATAAAGATCAGGTAGTTCACTGTTATGAGGTCTTCTCCTTATAGCTGTCTGGTACATCTTTCTTTGGTCCAAAAATTTTTCTGAGAAATTTATTTTCAAATACACATAATCCTTTCTCCTCCCTTAAAATAAGACTCCATGTTTCACATCCATATAATATATCTGGGATATAACAGTTTTATATAATTTCAGTTTGAAGTTTTTTTAGAGAAGTTGGGACCACAAAAGTCCCTGTAATGCATAATAGCACGCATTTCCAGAATTGAGCCTATGTTCAACTTTATTGAGCACCTCATTCCTATATACACCTATTGTTCTTAGATATTTGAATTTAGGTAGGCCTACTTCTTCAAAATTCCCTTCATTTGTCATTGACATTGACTGTCTACTTCCATTATATAATGCATTTCTATTTGTGGTTATATATTCAGTTTTAAAAACCATAGAGGATATATATTCGGTCAACACTCAAAATTGGAGCACAAATTCGAGTATATGAGGAATAAATTTAGTTTACGCAGTAACTGCGTGATGTACTTTTCAAAATTCAACCTTGCCTAAAAAATTACCATTTTAACCATCGGTACCAACGTTTTTTTTTTTAGGTGTAATACTTTTTTTTTCATAATAAATTTAGATAATTTGTCCCAGTTGAATGTTGAATATATTATAGTCTAGTGACGTCCAATTACAATGGACCTGGAAATAATGATTTAAATTATGTTGTAATAAAATAATTATTTATATTATTATTTTAAATACTGGCATGCGTTGCTACGGTTAGATTAGGTTAAATTGGGTTCGCTTTGATTAGGTTAGGATAGCTTCGGTTAGGTTAGGTTCGGTTGGTTCGATTAGTTAGGTTAGGTTCGGTTAGGTTATGTTTGAATATATTAGGTTAGGTCAAGGTCAGGTCACGTGAAGTCAGGTCAGGTCAGGCCAGGTCAAGTTACGTTACGTTACGTTAGGCTAGGTTAGGCTAGATTAATTTAAGTTAGGTTGGGTTTGGTTGAGTTGGGTTGGGTTGGATTAGTTTGCGTCTTGTAACGTCAGGTCGTGTCGTGTAAGGTCATGCCGTGCCGTGTAAGGTCATGTGTCGTGTGAGATCATGTTATGTAAGGTAATGTAGAGGTCAAGCCATGCCGTGTAAGGTCATGCCGTGCCGTGTAAGGTAATGTAGTGGTCATGCCGTGCGTAATGCCATGCCACGCCGTGTAAGATCATGCCGTGCCATGTAAGGTAATTTGTCATGTAAGGCCATGTCGTGTCGCGTAAGTTTATGTCGTGTAAGGTAATGTTGTGGTTATGCCGTGTTAGGTCATGTGTCGTGTAAGGTCACGTAATGCCGTGTAAGATGACGTCATGTTGTGTAAGGTATCGTCGTGTCGTGTAAGGTCACGTTGTGTCATGTAAGGTAATGCAAGGTCACGTAAGATCATGCAAGGTCAAGTGAGGTCACGGAAGGTCGCGCAAGACCATGCAAGGTCAGGTTAGATAATGTTTGGTTAGGTTTGATTAGGTTTGGTTAGGTCTAGTTAGGGCAGGTAATGTCAGGTCAGGTGAGGAAGAGTGGTTTCTGACGTTTGGATTGAATTTACTTGTGATTGCAAGGGATCTACTCCGACAGTCTTAAGCCCTAAGGGTACTGTGGGACCTTAGTAGAGTAGTCGGCCCTGGGGCCTGAAGGCATTTCCTCCTTTTACTTTAATATATGGATTGCAGCTGCGGGCCGACTTCTATATTTCACTCCAGCATTTGCTGCTTGAATCAGGGAAACGGCAGAAAACCTGACTAAATTTTTCCCAAGACATGAAGGAGTTTTTTTTTGTTTCGCAAAATCAAATACGCGTACCTTCTATCTTTTTTTCTGTTTGACATTAATTACTCAAATAACAAAGTAATATTATTGCGATAGGATTATGACAACCCGTGCCAACTTAATGCCAAACATAAGACATGAAAATTTGTACTGGGTTAGTATAGAAGGATTCTAGAACTAAAAGTTTATTCAGTAAATAAAACATCAATATACCCAAAACGTATAACTATTTACCATTTTATTTGCAATAAAAAACATTATTGTTCCAATTTCGTTCGCCTTAGTTAGCAAGTACTGACATGTTTCGAAATTAGTCGGCACGGGTTGCCGTGGCCTAAGTACACCAAATTGTATTTAACTTTTATAGGATAACTATGAGGTTTAATTTATGGTGAAATTAAATGTTTCTTACCTCTCCTCATATAAATCTTCTAAGTTGATCGCGATTTCGAGACTATAACTGTCTCATCCTCAGAACTTTCTGGCTAATTAAACAAATAGACAAACAAAAGGAACTCACGGTTTGGGAAAAGATCCACATTCAGAAAAACAAAGGAAACTTATGAACTTCGAAATTCCCGCAAATTTTGACCTGATCCAGAGGTTCATCGGTCCACCAACAGAGGGAAGAAGAAGAGTTTCTTCCGATCGACATAACACCAGTCTCCAAGAAAGTTCTGAGGATGAGACAGTTATAGTCTCGAAATCGCGATCAACTTAGAAGATTTATATGAGGAGAGGTAAGAAACATTTAATTTCACCATACACCAAATTGTACTTACACTATTATTGTTCATCATCATCATCCTTCACGGATTAGGTCTTTGCCTGTTGTTTTAACATTATACAAATAAATTAACAGGGTATTCGTTAAAAATAAAATACATTGATTTTTTGGAACACCCAACTGACTAATGTCCGAAAATGGCCCAAATACGGGAGCCTTATGTGTTGTCAACGAATATGCAGTGAAGCTGCATTTCGGATTTGTAATTGTATTTATTTATAGCGTAAATAAAGAACTTCCTGAATATGTCTACCGCAGTAACAGACGACACGTCGAGTTTAAACAAAAACTGGACAACGGTCATTCAGCCCGGAGAACCAACTTTACAATAGCTAAGACACTGACAGCAAAAACCTACAATTTCTGTAATTCGTTTCAATAAATTTCTATAAGCTTCTAAAGTTGTAAAGTTTTTTATACACCCTGCATATGTGAAATGATAATTATTTCTTATCTTTACGTTTGTTTGTTACAGACGTGGCTCAGCCAAAGACGCCGATGTGGAATACGGAAGAGATAGCTACAGTAGGAGAACTACTTCTAGATATTTCTATAAACCTTGCGAAAACGTAAGTATGTGAAGAGAATAAATGGCTATTTGTGGTGAATCTTCTCCTTCTTTAGTAGGCGACTACAACCTCATTGAAGTTTTGGCCTCCTCGACAATTTTTCTCCGCCTAGATCTATCCTGGATACAGATTGGCCAATTTTCAATTTCCATTTCTAATATATATTTTATAACATCATCCTGCCATCTGTTTTTTGGGCGACCAGTTGTTCTGGTGCATATAGGTTTCCATTTGTACATTCTTCTTACAAGCTAGGGGGCCAGCATTCTATTTATATGTCCAAACCAGCGCAGTCTTTGAGCTTTAATGTGGTTTATTAAATTTTTATTTCGTATTAGATTATTTAATTCAGAGTTCATTCGTAAACGCCATGTGCCATCGCTTTCTCTAATTGGTCCAAAAATTCTCCATAAGATCTTCCTTTCAAAGATTAATAGTTTTTGTTTATCAGACTCCTTCAGTACCCATGTTTCACAGCCATAAGTTACAATCGGTCTTATTACTGTATTATACAGTTTAACTTTAGTTAATCTGGAGACAAGTTTACTTTAGAATAGTATTCTATTTGCATAGTAAGCTTTATTACCCAAAGAAAATTTGTCACCAATTTCTTCTTCTATATAGTTTTTTCCATTTACAGTTGAACCAAGATATTTATATGATTTTACTTCTATATTTGTATCATTGATGTTCAGATTACTTATTTTTTCATTTCTTGTTGTACATTTTAAGTATTTTGTTTTGGAATTATTTATTATTAATCCATATTCAACTGATTTTTCTTTCAGCAACTGGAAAGTTTCTATTAGTGTTGGTATGTTCCTTGCTGTTATCAATATGTCATCTGCATATACAATACATTGTTTAGATTTGGTACTTATTTGTAGTGAATACCGCTAAAATTTTACATAACACATGAGAATTAAAGTTTCTTCCCTGCTTCCCAAGTGGCATATCAACTACTAATAGTACACTATGTCCACAAATATAGTATCATACTTTAAACTACTACGTCGCTTTGGATGATCGTATATAAATGAAATTGGTGACAATCAAATGAGAAACTCAAAACGTTTTTGCTATACCTCATAGACATTGAATGTGGCCTCCTCAAGTGACGCTGCAGACATTCACATTTAACCAGTCTGCTAAATGTACAACAATGAACCCATATCGACCACAAAAAAATGATTATATTTAATTAATTTCTGTATTGTTGTCCATTATTCTCCATTGCTAACATGCACAAAACCTTTTGAGTTTCTCTTTTGATTGTCACCAATTTCATTTAGATACGATTATCCAAAGCGACGTAATATAGTTTAAAGTATGATATTATATATGTGGACACGGTGTATATTAGAATGCGAAGTTGGGAAGTGTTTTTTACAGAAGCGAGGAAATTATTAAAAACCGAGCGATAGCGAGGTCTTTAATTTCCGATATTCTGTGAAATATTTCACAAACGTGCGTTGTACATTATTTTTTGCTAGATGGAGTTTTCAAAATAATAAATAATAGTAAAATAATAACATATTTGTTGTAAATATTTGCATTCATTATAAACAACCGTTAACAGTCTGGCCAATGTTTATACGGTAAATGCCGAAAATAAAATAGTTGAGACTAGAGCAGGCCGTGACACTAATCAGTCATAAAATGGCGGCAAGTACGAATTTATTGTTTTATATTGTTTCAGGTAAAGTTCAGTTCATTTAAAATGCAGTGATTTGTTTCGTATAATGTATATTAAGACTACACTTTGGATATATTTTTGTATATAGGGCCTACATTGTACGTAGTATACATAAAGGGCAGTGGTTTTACTTCCCGCACTAGGTAGGTAATTTGTAATATTACAGTATAGTTATTTAGTTGTTTAAAGGTTGGCAACCCCGAAATTTAGGAAATTTAACTTTCAATCATGGTCGCCATTACTGTTAAGTACGACAGAACGCACTAGCGTGCAAAACAAAATCCAGTGTCTACAACTCAAACTATTGTACAATATGAACAAACTCATACTTAACAAGAAATTGTAATTTTTTTAATTAAAGCTCTCTTATGCCATGCAAAAGCGTTAGTTGTTACGTCAGTTACTTTCTTTTGTAAGTCTATAATTAGGATGACTAAAGTTTATTAGAACATAGAACTCAAAACCTGTACTTGGGTAACTCCTCGTGTATATACGGTACTACATTCACAATAACACTGGTCAACATGATTTTTTGTCTCATGAGTTGCACTTAATGATGTTTTTTTATCGTGTTTTCAAATATGTAATCGGAATTTCTCCATTACCCATAGATTTTTTTATTTCAATTTCAATTAATGGATTTAAATAATGATTTTTTTAATAAACGTTTTTTCGTCCATTTGTCCATTGTAAAATAAAACGGGGAACATTTTCATCAGGAGATGTCAGCTATGGAAAAGAGATATCAAGGTAAATGGTATCCTAATATGCTGGCCGATTATTGTTGGACCATCAAGAGGGATGCTCCACAGGCGAAATATAGCAGAAAATCGTCATTTCTTACTTTCTAGGCGAGTCCGAATGTTCAAATACTGTGTAGTTACGAATGTAGAAAATATTAAAGTGTTTGAAATTATAAATGCCTGTCTCTCGGAAACCTTGCGTGATGGAGAAAAATCGATATCATATTTGAATTCAGGGGGGGGGGGAATACTATCAGAATCATATATGTTTCTTTCTGAGACAAAAAAAAATTTTTTGTTGATCAGTGTTATTTGTTGAAATGAAATTGAAAATTTCACAGAGATTAATATTTTATTCTAACTCTGTAAAACATTGTATCATTCTACAGTTACGTCAGTTACCGATACGAAACCATACATGTTAAGTAAAATTATTAAACACAGAAACTCATAATTTCTGTTAAAGATATTGAAACCTTTGTATATATAAATGTTTTGAAGAAAAAAAGTGGTGCCCTACAATCTTAAGGCTAAATAAATTAAAATTTTATTTTATCTTGTTACAATCGTTAGGTCAGTTACCATGGAATTCACCTTGTACACCGTATTCTAAAATGTAACTTATTTCAGTCATTTAGTCTAAGCATGATAAATAAATTATAATCCTGAATTATAATCATATAGGAAAAAAGAAGTGTTGGTCGAGATGGCGTGACCAGTTCTAAACTGGAATAGATAAAAGGCCTAAACCTTGATGTCGATGATAATAAATAAAATTTAATTTTTATATTTTTGTCGCCCCATTCTCTCTCAAAAATATTAAACTAAAAATATGTGAAGGTTACCCTTTCAATTATACTACCGCTGTGGTCTCGAGGTAGCGTGCTGCCTTGTCACGCAGAGGGCCCGGGTTCGATTCCCGGTCGGGACAGGCTCCTGGGTGAGGTTTTTTTTCGGGGTTTTTCCTCACCTGTAAGACAAATGTCAGGAAACTTAAGGCTCAACGGTCCCCAATCATCCAGCTATCATCATCATCCTTATCATTATCATCATAATCATCATCATCATCCTTCACCAGTGTGGAAAGCAACGGGAAGCTACCACGCCTATAATTCCCTAGTAAAGCTGCAAATCATAGCATTAAAATGCTATGATTGCAGTGAAAGACCTGCCCTCGGGCAGAATTACTATGGATGGATATTATATGGATGCGAAGCTTGGACTCTTACTTTAAGGAAGAATAAAAGATTGGGAATAAAATTCTAGGAAAACTTTAGAACAAAAAGAGATGAACCACAAGCGATTGGCAGGACATGTGGCACGAATGGGGAATGAAAGTGGGTCATAGAAACTTCTCGTAGAAAAGCCAGAGGGAAAACGCTTAATTGGTAGACCAAGAATGAGGTGGGAGAATAATATTAACCATTACTTGAGATAAGTAGATTATACAGGGAATGATTAGAAAACAGCTCACGAAAAAGATGTATGGAGAGCATAGAGAAGACTACGTAATAGTGAGCTACATGATCTTTAAAAAAAATAAGAACAGTTAAGTCTCGTAGACTGCGATGAACACGAATGAGGACTGAAAGAGGGGCATGGAAACTTCTTGCAGGAAAACCAGAGGGAAATCGCTCAGTTGGTAGACCAAGAATGAGGAAACCATATATAATAAGAACAGTTACGATAAGTCTCCTAGACTGCGATAGGCAGGACATGTGGCTCGAATGAGGAATGAAAGATTAGCAAAACTAAAAGAAATCGCCTAGTTGGTACACCAAGAATGAGTTGATAGAATAACATTATCCATGATTTGAGAGAAGTAAATTATACAGGGGATGATTGGAAAACAAGAACTCAGGAAAGGAATGTTTATATCCGCGTGGCCATGAACCTAAGGGTTCAACAGTGCAAGTTAAGAGGAGTACACGTGTAACAGATTACATGCTGCCCACGTCATGACTATAACACGTGGTCCATCAGAGAGATGAGCCAGTAGAACCTGTTGGAACTACTTTCGGCAATAACATTAGCCTTGTAACTAAGATTTATATCTCACGAGAATAGGACTGGCTTTCTATTAAAATTCCTGTTGCAATTGAATACATCATTTACCTCTGCATGGTTACAGCATTAAGCAACTGTACAGAAAACTTGAAGCCAAACTTTTACCTAATTGTGAAAATGATTTTTTGCACTATGTAACTAATACTGTATACTTACTGTTATTGTTGATGTTCATCGTAATTTGGCATTCCCGCATACAATTTTGGTTGCTATGAAAATAAAAGAAATCTCAATACTTCAAAAATTACTAAAAACACTAGTGCTGTAAGTAAAAAAATGTATTTAATTAAATGAAAATAAAACTTAAAGTTTTATGTGATTTTCATATTTATTAAAATATAAATTAATTACAGCTGTTTCGGTACTTTGTACCTTCTTCAGACATGATAACAGATTAATGAATTTTGTTATTATAGTACATAACAACTGTAACCATGCAACTTTTTTTTTATTTACAATCTCTATTACAAATTCAAAAGAGGAGATTCAATCAAATCTAGTTGGGAATTTAACAGCTTATTACCACTTTTCAATTTATTTATCTCTACAACTTCTAAAAGGTCCAACTTCTTTCCTTTGTCACAAACATGTAAAATTTTAAAATTTGGATCAAAACAATGGCCATATTGGAGTAGGTGGTTAGCATATTTTGAATTATCTAAATTTCTGTTATTTATTTTGAAATATTGATAGTGATACTGCAATTTGTATTAATTTTGGTATTAATTCATCACATCCAGCTATCCACGCCTCTTCTATTTCGTCATCACTGCACACATCGTATTTCTCCATAATCAGAAATAAATCCCAAATCAAATTGGTTTTACAGTTTAAACGAATATAAAATGGCGACATGACCAAAAATACTTATTATTTCTCCATAGCAACACATGTATCAGATTCACCTTCTGAAATCTAACATTTATCTTCAATTATATGTATTAATAGTTTAGCTAATATCTTAATTACTAAAATAAATACACATGTGCAAAAAATATTAAGTAATACTCATGTGGTAAACCCATAACGGAATCTCGGAAATTAAAAAAAAAAAACTGAGCGAGGAGTTGGGATAACAAGTGATCCTATAAAGCATAATAGCATGCATTTTTAGAATTTAGTCTATGTTTAATTTCTATGTGCATCTCATTCTTATTTGTAATTACACTGAGCAACAAAACTTTTTTTTTTGTCTCAGAAAAAAAATGTGATTCTGATAGTATTTTTTCTCCTGAATTCAAATATGATATCGGTTTTTCTCCATCACGCAAGGTTTCCGAGAGACAGGCATTTATAATTTCAAACACTTCAATATTTTCTACATTCGTAACTACACAATATTCGAACATTCGGACTCACCTAGAAAGTAAGAAATGACGATTTTCTGCTATATTTCGCATGTTAAGAATCCCTCTTAACGGTCCAACAATAATCGGCCAGCATATTAGGATTCCATTTGTCTTGATATCTCTTTTCCATAGCTGAAATCTCCTGATGAAAGTGTTCCCCGTGCTCATCGCTCAATGGACAAATGGTCGAAAAAACGTTTATTAAAAAAATAATTTAAATCCATTAATTGAAATTGAAATAAAAAACTGTGGGTGATGGAGAAATTCCGAATACATATTTGAAAACACGATAAAAAAAACTACATTAAGTACAACTATTGGTACTCATGAGACAAAAATCATGTTGGCCAGTGTTATTGTTCCAAATTAGTATAGTTGGAAATATCACTTTTTCGAAAGAACGTAGACCCCTATCATTGACTTTACACTTGACATAATAAATAATATACATTTTAAAGAATTACTTATGCACTGAAATACGTGAGGCCCTGGTCTGTGGTTTGTCACAAAGACAGAACCTTGACACGAGACAGTGAAAAGATACTCTATGCAGTTCAAACAAATTTCGGCCACGGTCGAGTTCCAGATCCACTAATCTGATTATTCTGATATCACACTTATCTAACATGTTATTGGGTCAAGGTCACGTCTTCTACAGGTGTTTAACTTCAACCTCTTTAAATTGAAGTATCCTCGTCAGATCTGACAATATCCAGCATGCGTACAAATTTTAATTTTGTACATGGAAATTAGTTTATGCTGATGCTCTTCCAAATGAATGGAAAGAATCGATTATCGTACCAATAAATAACAAAGGAGATAAAACTGATTGCAACAACTATAGGGGCATCTCATTACTTTCAACCTCGTACAAAATTCTAACAAATATATTAGTAAACAAACTTACTCCCTGTATTGAAGACATTCTAATAGATCATCAATGTGGATTTAGAAGAAACAGGTCTACAACAGATATTTTCAGTATACCGGTAAGACATATTTTAGAAAAGAAATGGGAATATAAGGGTATTGTAAATCAACTATTTGTAGACTTCAAAAGGCATACGATTAAATTAAGAGGTAAAAGTTATATAGTATCCTGCTGGAGTTCGGAATTCCTAAAAAAAGTTCGTTAGACTTATACGAATGTGTCTAAATGGTACATAGAGTAGGGTGTGTAGGCAAACAGTTTTCGGATACATTTGAAATTCACAATGGTTTAAAGAAAGGAGATACACTGTCTCGCCTTCTATTCAATTCTGTAGTAGAGCATTCAATCAAATCATTAGAGAATAATGAAGGCCTACAACTAATAAGCTGTTAGTTTATGCTGATGATGTATTATTAGAGGATAGAGAGGAGATACTAAGGTCCAACACACACTCTATTGACAATATTGAGAAATTGGAACTGGAAGTGAATATACATAAAACTAAACAGAAATAAACTAAACGTAGAAATACATTACATAGGCCCTAATGTAATCTGTGAAAAATATTTATTTTTGGTTGCAGATATGGTCTTAGTTACGAAGAAATCGAAAAAGGACTACCCCTCATCGATACCTCGAAAACTCTCATCAGAGAAGTATGTCCTCCCTTCCTCTCCAACGTGGAATGTAGGCCTGGCAAGTACCGGCGGTATGACGGTTTGTGCACTAATCTACAAAAACCAACATGGGGAGCAACTATGACTCCATTCACAAGGTAAGAGTTGTAACATATGTATAGTAAAAGTGTGTTTATTATTATTATTATTATTATTATTATTATTATTATTATTATTATTATTAATTTATTTTTATATCCAATACCAGCAGGTTGTCATTACGACATTTCTGGTATTCTCCTCTGGCATGAGTGTTATCGTAACCAACTTCTGAGGTTGGAGCGCCTGGGAGTCAGAGTTATGTTGCTTCGATAATGATAGTAATGATGGCCAGGACAGAATGTAATCCTAAACGTAATCTAATGAGGTGAATATGATAATGCTTGCCAGATAATTGGGGACCATTTGGGCCTTAAAGCTTCCTGACATTTGTCTGACAGCTGAATAAAACCCCCTAAAAACTCACCTATACCTTATCCGCCCTTAGAATGATCCTAACATAAACAAACGTCAATTGTATCCTTCCGCTATTCATGCCACAATTACTGTCACATTCATAGGGAGCACGTGTTAAGTATATAAGACATGTGATCAACTGATCATTGAATGGAGTAGATAACAAGAAACAACGTCAATTGTATCATTCCGCTATTCATGCCACAATTACTGTCACATTGACAGGGAGCACGTGTTAAGTATATAAGACATGTGTTCAACTGTTCATTGAATGGAGTAGATAACAAGAAACAACGTCAATTGTATCCTTCCGCTATTCATGCCACAATTACTGTCACATTGATAGGTAGCACGTGTTAAGTATATAAGACATGTGATCAACTGATCATTGAATGGAGTAGATAACAAGAAACAACGTCAATTGTATCCTTCTGCTATTCATGCCACAATTATTGTCACATTGACAGGGAGCACGAGTTAAGTATATAAGACATGTGATCAACTGATCATTGAATGGAGTAGATAACAAGAAACAACGTCAATTGTATCCTTCCGCTATTCATGCCACAATTACTGTCACATTGATAGGTAGCACGTGTTAAGTATATAAGACATGTGATCAACTGATCATTGAATTGAGTAGAAAACAAGAAACACGTCAATTGTATCCTTCCGCTATTCATGCCACAATTACTGTCGCATTGACAGGGAGCACGTGTTAAGTATATAAGACATGTGATCAACTGATCATTGAATGGAGTAGATAACAAGAAACAACGTCCTTCCGCTATTCATGCCACAATTACTGTCGCATTGACAGGGAGCACGTGTTAAGTATATAAGACATGTGATCAACTGATCATTGAATGGAGTAGATAACAAGAAACAACGTCAATTGTATCCTTCCGCTATTCATGCCACAATTACTGTCACATTGACAGGGAGCACGTGTTAAGTATATAAGGCATGTGATCAACTGATCATTGAATGGAGTAGATAACAAGAAACAACGTCAATTGTATCCTTCCGCTATTCATGCCACAATTACTGTCACATTGACAGGGAGCACGTGTTAAGTATATAAGACATGTGATCAACTGATCATTGAATGGAGTAGATAACAAGAAACAACGTCCTTCCGCTATTCATGCCACAATTACTGTCACATTGACAGGGAGCACGTGTTAAGTATATAAGACATGTGATCAACTGATCATTGAATGGAGTAGATAACAAGAAACAACGTCAATTGTATCTTTCCGCTATTCATGCCACAATTACTGTCACATTGACAGGGAGCCTGTTTTAAGTATATAAGACATGTGATCAACTGATCATTGAATGGAGTAGATAACAAGAAAAAATGGTCAGATTTTTCATTGAACTTGTAAAATACATTTAAAATAAGTGTTTTTGACTATTAGTCAAAAGGTTTGCCAGACGTGTTTACAAAAATTTAGATGGTGACACAGGAACAGAAGACTCGACACCTTCAGTCATACTGTTACATCGGAATTCACTGAAGCATGACTCAACTGTATCATCCATATGTAATAAACTATTTTAAATTGTAATTATTGATTAGGATAATTTTATAATATTTTCTATATTGTGATTATTGTTATTTTCATTCACTAAGTATAACAAGTATATTCAGAGGACATATTTTTAATTTAACCCTTTACCCCGCTCAGTTATTAAATGGAGTAGATAACAAGAAACAACGTCAATTGTATCCTTCCGCTATTCATGCCACAATTACTGTCACATTGATAGGTAGCACGTGTTAAGTATATAAGACATGTGATCAACTGATCATTGAATGGAGTAGATAACAAGAAACAACGTCAATTGTATCCTTCTGCTATTCATGCCACAATTATTGTCACATTGACAGGGAGCACGAGTTAAGTATATAAGACATGTGATCAACTGATCATTGAATGGAGTAGAAAACAAGAAATAACGTCAATTGTATCCTTCCGCTATTCATGCCACAATTACTGTCACATTGATAGGTAGCACGTGTTAAGTATATAAGACATGTGATCAACTGATCACTGAATGGAGTAGATAACAAGAAACAACGTCAATTGTATCCATCTGCTATTCATGCCACAATTACTGTCACATTGATAGGTAGCACGTGTTAAGTATATAAGACATGTGATCAACTGATCATTGAATTGAGTAGAAAACAAGAAACACGTCAATTGTATCCTTCCGCTATTCATGCCACAATTACTGTCACATTGACAGGGAGCACGTGTTAAGTATATAAGACATGTGATCAACTGATCATTGAATGGAGTAGATAACAAGAAACAACGTCAATTGTATCCTTCCGCTATTCATGCCACAATTACTGTCACATTGACAGGGAGCACGTGTTAAGTATATAAGACATGTGATCAACTGATCATTGAATGGAGTAGATAACAAGAAACAACGTCAATTGTATCTTTCCGCTATTCATGCCACAATTACTGTCACATTGACAGGGAGCACGTGTTAAGTATATAAGACATGTGATCAACTGATCATTGAATGGAGTAGATAACAAGAAACAACGTCAATTGTATCTTTCCGCTATTCATGCCATAATTACTGTCACATTGACAGGGAGCCTGTTTTAAGTATATAAGACATGTGATCAACTGATCATTGAATGGAGTAGATAACAAGAAAAATGGTCAGATTTTTCATTGAACTTGTGAAATACATTTAAAATAAGTGTTTTTGACTATTAGTCAAAAGGTTTGCCAGACGTGTTTACAAAAATTTAGATGGTGACACAGGAACAGAAGACTCGACACCTTCAGTCATACTGTTACATCGGAATTCACTGAAGCATGACTCAACTGTATCATCCATATGTAATAAACTATTTTAAATTGTAATTATTGATTAGGATAATTTTATAATATTTTCTATATTGTGATTATTGTTATTTTCATTCACTAAGTATAACAAGTATATTCAGAGGACATATTTTTAATTTAACCCTTTGCCCCGCTCAGTTATTTCCAGTAGTATGCTGTATAGAGACAGTCATATTCCTTTTACGGCATTTAAAGTTTAAATGTCTTCTAGACACTTTTAATTGAAGAATGGCATATGTGTACTATCTGTGAACTCTTCTGAAAAATCATGTGAAATAAGCTAAATCAAAAACTTGTTTTCAAATTACAAATATCTTCATCAAATAATTAATTATTAATTTTGTAAATATGTCACGATAAATTTATATATATATATATATATATATATATATATATATATATATATATAAAGACCTCAAAGTATTCCACAATTGTAAGGATGGATAATATTACCTTTCAATAATATCATCACTGAAGCAAATATATTTATAAACAATTAATATTTTATATGTATGAATAAATTATATATTCCTATCCTCAGTTTAATATCTTATGGAGATAGCAATGTTTATAGTTTGCATAAAATATATTTCTAAAATTATTATGATAAACTGTATTAGTCCGTTTCTATTTATTTTTTAATTTCAACTTGAAATAATGTACCACTGTTAAAAAACTATATTTCGCTGATAAATGAAGACACAGACACAGAAAGTAACATCATTAGTAAAAATTCTCGCATATCCAAGTTCTACTACAGATAAAATTTATTTATTTATTTATTTATTTATTTATTTATTTATTTATTTATTTATTTATTTATTTATTTATTACTTTCTCTATTACCGGTTCATAATAAAGAAAAATTGTCCTTATCCGTTTATAATTTTATTTGGTGATGAGGAAGATTCCAATTCTTTAAAATTAAGTTCTGAGGACCAATTATTAAAAGAGTAATTATTATTGTTCTCGTTATAATCAGTGCGCTCTGTCGTCGACGCTACGATTTCTTCATCACTGTCACTCGTTTGTTCTATATGACTATATTGCACTAAACTACCCATCCAAGAAGCGTCAGAACTATCACTTTCATAATTAAATTCCTCATCTATCGCGGCCACAACGTCTTCACTGAACAATGGGTTTAAATTACAGGTAGTTTTACTAACACATGAACTTTTGCTTTCGCTTGTCATGGTTACAGATAAACCGGTGGAGGCTTTCAAAAATAGGGCAGAAAACACAAAAAAAGTACCGTTAGAATTTTACAAAAAATTATAAAGCAGGCCTTGTTGCCACATTTAATACATTCCACAGATGCCAAAGAATGACTGACATGTCACAGTTTTCCAAGAAAGTGAATGCAAGTTGAAATACAGCTGTTTTATGAAGAGGTACGCTTTACTACGTTATACGGGGCAGTGACAAAGCAAGTAAGGTACGCTTTACTACGTTATACGGGGCAACTACTTTTTCGCGAACTTATTGCTTCTACTTCGTACATCGGAGTCCATAACCAATGAAAAGCGAGCAGGTCACATGGTTTTGTTTTGAGGAGGATCACTTTAAGAGCGGATACCTTTTGGAAGCTTATCCCGACCGAGGATCAAACTCGCGCCCACTGCGTGACAAGGCAGCACGCTACTCGAGACCATAGCGGTGGACTTCATTATTATTATTATTATTATTATTATTATTATTATTATTATTGTTATTACTCGTATTATTATTGTTATTACTATCATTATTATTAGTATTTATATCATATCATTATTGTCATAATCATTTTTTTTTCCAAATGCCCCAGGTTTGTCTTTCGACATTCCTGGTTTCTCTCCTGGCATGGCTTACTTGTAACCCACTTCTGAGGTTGGGACGCCTGGAAGGCGGGGTTACGTTGCCCCGATGATATGATGGGTGATGATGATGATGATGATGATGGTGCGCCAGGAGAGTCCCTAATCCTAAGCTTAACCTAAGATGAATATGAATGATGATGATTGCGATGGCCATAATCATTAAGATTATTATTATTATTATTATTATTATTATTATTATTATTATTATTATCGTCTATACCATTATCATTACTGTCATTATTAATTATTATTATTATTATTATTATCATCATCATCATCATCATCATTATTATCAATGTCCCGCGCTGTAGCCGATTGGTTAAGGCAAAGATGTCTTAGCGCAGAGCTACGGGATTTGTGCTAGTTCGGGTCTTCATGGTGGAAGAAATTTTCTCATGAAAGTTCGGCCAGTATGGGACCGGTGCCCACTCAGCAACGTAGCTGCAATAAGTAGCGGCTCCAGATTGAGAAAACCAGCTATAACGGTTGGGTGACCCGACATTCTGACCACATGTCACCCCCTACACAGGCTCGATAATCGACTACCTCTGTGGTTAACACATGTGAATGTGAGGCCAGCAGCCGGTTAACAGACAGGCCTGTCGCGCCATGGAGTTCTGCTATTATCACTGATAACATAATGTTACATCATTATTATTATTATTATCATCATTATCATCATTATTATCATCATCATCATCATTATTAATCATCATCATTATTATTATCATCATCATCGTCGTCGTCGTTGTTGTTGTTGTCCACCGCGCGCTGTGGTCTCGAGGTAGCGTGCTGCCTTGTCACACAGCGGGCTCGGGATCGATCCCCGGTCGGGGCAGTTTTTCTGGGTGAGGTTTTTATCGGGGTTTTTCCTCACCTGTAAGACAAATGTCAGGAAAACTTTAAGGCCCAAACGGTCCCCGAAATCATATGGCCATCATCATCATCCTTCACCGGTGTGGAAAGCAACGGGAAGCTACCACACCTACAATTCCCTAGTAAAGCTGCAAGCATAGCATGGAAATGCTATGATTGTAGTGAAGGACCTGCCTTCAGGCAGAATAACTATGGATGGATTATTATTATTATTATTATTGTTATTTTTATTGTTATTATTGTTATTATTATTGTTATTATTATTGTTTTTATTGTTATTATTATTGTTTTATTGTTATTATTGTTATTATTATTGTTTTTATTGTTATTATTATTGTTTTTATTGTTGTTATTATTATTATTATTATTGTTTTTATTGTTGTTGTTATTATTATTATTATTATTATTATTATTATTATTATTATTATTATTATTATTATTATTATTATTATAATCACTAAAATGAATTTTGTTTCTTTTGATACAGGCTGGTTGGTCCACTGTACGCTGACGGTATGACAGCGCCCAGAATTAGTGTGACTGGAAACCAGCTGCCTCTACCCCGAATCGTGTCCAGAACTGTACATCCCGATGAAGGATTCCACGACCATGCAGGCACTGTGATGCTGATAGCCTGGGGACAATTCATGGATCACGACTACACACTCACAGCCACTCCACTAGGTAAATCAAACGTCACTTTTCCACTTACATGTCTCTCTCTTTATGTTCCTTTCAAAACAGGTCCATCCAGTGGCGTGCAATCAGTGGAAGCAACTGAAGCACAGCTTCGGTAACAATTTCGATCGCACGATTAAGCAATAACATATTCATAAAACCGCCACATTTCTTCCAAGCATATAGAACTGACCAGGCTAATGAACTAGTAGTCAGCTTTGTGCCTACTGTTCATGAGGTCCCAGGTTCGATTCCCGGACAAACCATAGGAGTTTTTCCTTAAATGGAATCATTCCCGTGGTTGCCCATGATCTGGAATTTAGGTTAAGAACTCTCCTGGCGCTTCATTATCATTTATCACTCATCATATCATCAGGGTAACGTAACTCCGCCTTCTAGGCGCCCCAACTTCGGAAGTGGGTTACAATTAAGCCAATGCCAGAAGAGAACACCAGAAATGTCAAAGTGACAACCTGGGACATTGAATTAAAAAAATATATCTCGGGTAAGTGTCAGTGGCGGTTCGTGATAGACTAATGAGAAGGTCACAGTTATTTAGGCCTAAGTTAAAAAATCAATCGAAACGAACAACCAAATATACAGAATGCGGCATAAGTCAGTTAACCGCTGCACATGGGAAAAAATCAGATTGGTTGAAACCGAGGTTTGAATACAGGACCTTCAGAATATAATCTCAAACTCTACTGCTCGAGGTAATTTGCTACCTAGGGAATACATCTTGTCCTGTATCGTCTATAAATGACTTTAAGTCACTTATTTTTATTTTTGGATGATAATTTTGAAGAATGGATTGGAAGGCGTGATAAAATCGAATGGCCACCTAGATCACCAGACCTCAAGTCATGTGATATTTTTTTTTTCAATGTGGGGAATTTTGAAGGACAAAGTTTTCAGTACAAAACCACTAAACCTGTAAGAATTACGGGATTTGATGAACAGGAATTTGAAAACACTTTTAGTAATAATTGGAAATTGTGTGATAGCATATGCAAAAGAGTGTTAAAACGATATTATAAATACTTAAACAATGGAGGTCATTTTGAACAATTTCAGTATTTGTTTTTTTTTTATAGATGTTGTAAGTTACTGAAAATAATATATCTGCATTTTCGTTTAATGACTTATGCTGCACCCTGTATATAATATATAAATATTAAATTAAAGTTTGTTACATATATAAGGTCTATTTTTCGTCATTTCATTGTCCAGATGATTTTTATAAAATCTGTGTTTCTTAACTTTTATTGATAGCCATACATGTTTCAAATCTGTCACGCCAGTGTTTGTCCACAATGAATTGTCACTCCAAGCAGAACAAAAAAATGAATTATTCACATGATAACCGCAAATCCTCTCACATTTTCATACAGCTACCTATTGAATAGCCGTGTATAAGATCTATTTTTATCACTAGTCACTTGTTTTATACACGTATCTGGTCTCACTCTTGAAACATTTTATTGAGGTCCAATTAGTTTTTATTTTCATTTTCACTCACAAAAGTATACGAAATACAATAGATATGAATGTGTGCATTAAAAGAACAATGGGATAAATTACATTTGCGGTCTTGAGCCAGTTTTTTTTAATTAGGTTCACGCGGGGAGCAACTTATGCGAAGAGTGTCTTCAAAGTGTGTTTAAATGAATATGGTTGCTCCGATTACAACAGGCTTCAGATGTTGCCAAAGTCAGAGATCTAATTATAAAATTTCTGATTTCATTAAATAAAATTATTCTGTTACATTCGGGTACACAGAGAATTTATGTGGATCGACATAACATAATATGCTGTGTCGGCCAGTAAGCTTCTCCCTTCCGCCCCCGCTCTCCAGCGCACTCTCCTGCGCTGTACATTAGCAACTACAGTGTATAACAAAATTGTTCTCGTGTTTTAAAATGTTGAAACAATATAACTACGTAAATAAATATTATTTGTAACTAATTGGAAATTTTCTTTTTATGTTTTAGTTCATTCATTTTATATATTTTTGTGAGTTGAGTATGAGGTCATTTTTGGCGAACAGTTTTTGACCTTCCGCAGTCCGGAGTTGGACTGCGGTCCGCCAGTTGCCGAACATTGTTCTAAAAGCTTAGCCATAATTCTGTCTTCTAAATAAAATGGCTTACTTTGTAATTATTTTATTTAATTCATCTTGAACACTTTCACACCAACATAATCACAATAAGAAGTTAACATCACAGATGGAAGATACTCCTAAAAAAAGGAAGTCCCAAGAAGGAATGCGGCTGAGCCGAACGCCATGCGAGTCTAGATCGTATTTTTACTTTCCAAAACCATAGTTTGGTAATGTGCTATAAGTATAATTAAAAACTAATTTAACATAAAACTCTAGTGTGACGTCATATGAATGTAATAGTCAAATTAACACAACAAACCTTGCTCGATAACAGAAATATGTTCCAACTTGTTGTGTGTAGTACAACAATATACATAGACGACATTTTAAATGAATGGAAAGTTTTTGTGAATCCAGGAATAAGAGTAGATAATAAAGTACAAATAAATAAGCTTCTGTTTGCAGACGATTTAATTATAATACAGAAAAATGAAGATGACGTACAGAAATATTTGCATAAATTAAATTAAATATGTACATTATACGATCTAAAGATATCAGTAAGAAAAATAAAGATCATGGCTTTTAGAGAAAAAGACCCAGTAAGATCCAAAATTATTTTATAAAATCAAAGTATATAACAAGTGTCTAGTTTCAAATATTTGGGCCGCGATATTAGCTTCAATATGGAAAGATATATTGATTTCAAAATAAATAACTTACAGATTGTATGTGGAACAATACAGAGAACGTTTAAAAATAAAATAAAAAAAGAAACAAAAATAAATATGTATAAAGTTATGGCAATTCAAACAATATTGTTTGGATGAGAAACTTGGGCTCCGACGAAGAAGCAGAAAGATAGAATGCAGATGGCGGAGATGAGCTTCCTCAGAAAGTAAAAGGGGTAAAAAATTTGATAGAATTAGAAATGAAAATATATATATATATATATATATATATACACCCTTTATTGGATAGTCACGAATTATAAACAAAAGTGGATCGATCACATGAATGGAATGAGTAAGGAGAGATATCCATTGTTAGCAAGAAATTACTCGCATCAAGCAAGAGGAAGACGTGATGTCGGAAGTTGGGCCCACCACCACCCCTAGGGTCCAATCCATTGTTACAAGAAATGATTCGCATCAAGCAAGAGGAAGACGTGATGTCGGAAGTTGGACCCACCACCACCCCTAGGGTCCAATCCATTGTTAGCAATAAATTATTCGCATCAAGCAAGAGGAAGGCGTGATGTCGGAAGACCTAGAAAAGTTGGGCTGATGCATTATGAAGCCTAATCCTTGGAATGGCAATGACAATCGTACAACGATACAACAATCGCCACTCAACATTAGTCAATGGTATTCGAGGAATCCACCTGCATGTAAACTCAACACCCCCACCTTCCGCACTAGACCGTCATTCCCGCGCGGGAACTTTCTTTCACTGGGTATTATATCCTCCCATCGCCCTTAGGCCGTCCTAGGAAGCATAATTTGAAAATCCAAATAAATAAAAATGAAATAAATCTTAATTTTAAGTAAAATAATAAAAGGAAAACGACTACAATAATTCTCATTACATTTATACATCATCATCATCCTGCCAGGTATTAGTCCTAGAAGAACTGTTACGGCCTGAGAAAGCTGTTTTCGTGCCATCTTTTCGTAGGTCGACCAAGTGACCGTTTGCCATTTGGACAGTAGTTCATTATTGCCTTGGGGATCCTGGATTTAGCCATTCTTGAGACATGTTCCTTCCAGTTTAGCTGATATCTGGAGATGTAGTCTAGTATTAGTGACACGTTCTTGAAGGATTTCTACATTTTTCTTTCGATCCCATTTGGTGTAGCCAGCTGTTCGGCGCATAAATTTCATCTCACAAGCTGTTAGTCTGCTTTCATCTCTCGTCCTTATAGTCCACGCTTCACTCCCATAACATAGGACTGGTCGAGCCATTATTTGATAAAGACGAGTACGAGTTGATTTTTGCACTAATGAAGGTTTTAAAACTCTATTAATGATTCCCATTGATTTGTTGAATTTCACAATTTTCTCTGATAAATCCAAATTTTCAACAAAAGAGAGTTTATATCCCAAATAAGTAAACTCATTAACTCTCTCTCTAAAATGTTGTTATTTAAACAAATTTTGCTTGGTATTGGGGATTTTCCACAAAAGGCCATTATTTTAGTTTTATTGGTAGATATTTCCATTGAATATTTATAGGAAAAATTATACCTAAGTTACCAAAAGCTTCCTTTTTACCTCTCTCATGACAAATAATATGCCAAACCCATGCTTAAACATACCTTTATTATTAACTAGCTGATTACCCGGTGTTGCTCGGGAAACTACTTATCCCGACGTTTTTAATTAACTGTTAACTGTTTGATTTCGCTAGAGCGTTATAGTCGGACCAACGGATCTGCGCCCCTGTAGCGCTGGCATCGTTCTTCGAAAATTACACGACAGTTCTCACACCATTCCACCTCGCTCCTCTACCACTACGTCAAATAGAAGCCACTGTAACTGACCGAGTAGGGACGTTGCCAAACTTCCCCCGGTGTCAGGCTCTTGAATATTGTAAGGTTAATTATTATTGCTTCATATTTAAGTAGGTCTAATGACACTGATTGATTTCTACGATTAATGGATATAATTATAATAGTGGATATTTGTTGGTTAAATGGAAATTACGTGAAGGGGATCTACATATGTAGCTTTTAAAGATAAATGTTTCGTCATAAATACTTCTCCTTCGCCTCATTGTCTTATTTGGTTAGATTTGGAACGTAATCTTGAAGTCCTAACAAAATTATAAAATTTTAGGAATGAACACACAGTCATATACCCTCCTTCCTTCTCATCCGGGCTAAGGACCGGCTATGGCGAAATTACTACATGCTACGATTTATTTACGTATTATATAACATACTGATACTATAAAGGAATTCTAATTTATGCTTATGAATTAAGCTAATGATAATAATTTACAATTTGCATACTATATAACATAACATACTGATACTGAGTTGACAAAGCTAGACTGTGAGTGCAAATAACATCCCGCAAGAAAGCTCAAAACTGTGAGTAATGGGAGGGGAGAAAGAGAGAGCTAGAAAATAGAGACAGGCAAGAATGCAGGGAGGGAAATAATTTACCGAGGGAGAAACGGAATTAGTGTTTTGTTCGCATTTCTTACGGTGGCACATATCCGTTGGTCCAAGAATAACGGACAGTGGTATTGCGAGCTATGAAAGCTGCCTCTTATGAAAGAGAATCCGGCTTTGTACGGGAATCTATTCATCCCGATCTTCTTGGCATCAATGATCTGAAAGACAAAAATTGTGAGTTATCTGTAAAGGATAGACACATGCTATCGCGGACTTTTTTGTTGAATTTTTTGAGATATTCAATTCTGTGTACATTAATTTGTTATAGTTTAGGCAGCTTAAGCCATTTAAGCGTGCAAAAAGCTACTTTTTAGTGCACCAAAGCACTTTTTTTAGCTCCAGCTCTATAGTATATACGGCAATATATTATATACGTTAATTGTCACAGAATAATTCTCTAAATGATAGTGAAACCCCATTAAAATCGGTAAAGTAGTTTTGAGTCCATAAGGACAGATAAACAGGAAGACTCTCACTCGTTTTTAAGAGTATATACAAAGATTTCCATTGTTACCAATGAAATAATTCACCTTTGGTCGTTCATTTGAACGAAATCGTTGAATAACGACATGTAAATAATTTTATAATAATTTTTTACAGATCCTCTGAACCGAAACGAGCCTGAGGAGTGCTGTCATAGACCCGATCATCTGAAGAATCCTTACTGCTTAGAAATCCATATTCCTGTCGATGATTACTTCTACAGTCTGTTTGGTCTTCGGTGTCAAGATTTTGTGAGAGGATTCCCAGCTGTACGTCCAGGATGCAGACTTGGTAAGCAAGTATATATAACAAATTTACCAACATATATGTTTATGTATATCGAAGTTCATCAAACTTTTTGTCTCGTAGACCACGTGTCATTTTTTTAGTAGAACCCCTGCCTTTCTAATATCCAATTTCTTACAAATGCATCAACATCAAACGAGTTTTTGACAATTACACTATGATACTCACTTTTTTCGCTGACTATTTAACTCATGCCCCAAATGGAAGTCAATGGCAAATCACATTTCAATGAATTTTGATTTACAACCAATCACAGCTCGTTTTCCACCTCGATTTTACCAATTTAATTTTATCACTTTAAAATCAAGCTCCTCCTTTTTAACATTCTGAATAGGTCATAGCATTTTTTTGCAGTGACTGACCTATAATGATAGTTATAAACAGTTTGATGTGTTTCATTTTTTCTCCACTAGGGTGCATTCTTACAATATTGCGATCCTTTGACAACAAATAATATGATCTGGTTGCAGTGATGAACAAATGAAGCATAACAAACGTTTTTCATTTGTTTTCAAACATCACCTTTACATTAAATACATACATATTTTAAAATAACTATATTTAAATAATGATTTGTCAGTAAACAGTTAAATTTTATTCGTTAAATAGTCCTAACTTGAAAATTATAAATAGAGGAGCTTGAATATGAGTATAACTCTCCTAATATTATAGCTGAGATCAAGGCACAAAGACTGAACTGGTTGGGAGATGTTGTCCGAATTCTAAATTAACTGTCAATTTAAAATCCGAATCTCCCAGTTATATTATATGGATCGAAACATGAATTCTTGCTTTAAGGCAAGAGAAAAGATTACGGGTATCTAATAATAAAGTTCTTAGGAAAATTTTTGGACCAAAGAGAGATGAACAGACAGGCGAATTGAGAAGACTACATGATATGTATAGGAAACCAGGAATAATAAAAACAATCAATATTAATAAAATGCATGATTAAATTCCATTGAGGTGATAAGTCACAAAATTAAAAGTATAATATAAAATTATAAAAGTGTTACCTAATAGGTCCATCTCCTCAACTTTGTAAAGTATTTTTATTTAGGTCATTAGATACAGACCTTCCTCCTGCTCGTTCTTCTGATGATGGGACTAATCCCGGTAAGGTCTGTAGATAATTAATATTTTGTAAAGTTGAGGATACGGACATATAAGATAGTAATTCTTTGATTGTATATTATAATTTTAAGAGCAATTAAATCTCGCAGATTGCGATGGGCAGGACAAATGAACGAATAGGGAATGAAAGATGGACATTGAAGATTCTTGTAGTAAAACCAGAGGGAAAACGCCTAGTTGGTAGACCAAGAATGAAGTAGGAGAATAACATCAACCATGATTTGGGGAAATTAGATTAGGTCTATACAGAGGATGAGTGGAAAATAATCTACTATTGAATTTTTACTATTCAGACCAGCCTCACTGGCTAGTGGTCAGCGTTTCTGACTACTGTTCATGAGGTCCCGGATTCGATCGGCCAAACCATAGGGATTTTTCCTTGAAGGGAATCATTCCTGTGGTTGCCCATGGTCTGGAAATTCGGTTAAGTTTAAGTTAAGAACTCTCCTGGCGCTTCATTATCATTTATCACCCTTAATATCATCAGGGTAACTTAACTCCGCCTTTTAGGCGCCCCAACTTCAGAAGTGGGTTACAATTAAGTCAATGCCAGGATAGAACACCAGAAATGTCGAAATGACAACCTGGGGCATTGAATTAAAAAATATATGTTTCCTATTAATTTCTTCTTCTTCTTCTTCTACTTACTCATAATTTGTAGAGGATTTTCATCCTGTTTATTTCCAAAATCTCACCTCGGAGGAAGACGTATTGGATGTGTATTCACTCTCTATCCATCTCTTGGCTGGTCTTTCTCTTGTTCTTCTCTCGTCCATTGGTCTATCTTCTTTAGCTCTTTTTGCAAGTCGGTTGTCTTCCATTCTTTCTATATGACCTTTCCAATATTTTCATCTATCTATAATAAATTTGGTTATGTCTTGAATATGACATTTGTCCCTAATTTCTGTGTTTTGTATCTTATCAAATATGTTTTCCCAGGACAGTTCTTAAGATCTTCATTTCACACGTGCTTATTATTTGCTTAGTTTTTGTTGTATCAGCCCTAGTTTCTGCTCCATATACGATAACTGGTCGAACTATCGTTTTGTATATGCCGGTTTTGCTTTCTATTGGCATATCATTTTTTTTTCTTGTAGGGATCAACTCAGCCTCTAACGGAAATGAGTACCAGACGCTTGTATTGGGGTAAAGGCGGCCGTCACGCAGGGCTGACAGCTCGGCTGACATCAAGTGCCGATTGTCCAGTAAAGTGGGAGCCTTAACCTTCTACTACCCCAAGGGCCTCCTGAGGCTTGTAGTGGGATTACTTTACTTTACGACATAATAATAATAATAAATAATAATAATAATATCGATTTGTGTAATAATTGATGGAACTACTTTCAGGTTCAAGATCACAGTACAACACATTGCCAGGAGTATTGGATGGAAACACAGTATATGGAGCATCAGAAAAGTTTGCCAGGTAATTATGTTTCTATGCACTTATGTTAAAAATCTTACTGGAGGTTTAAAAGTGTCAACTCTTATAAACTGAGGATATAGAAGTCATCGGTCTGATGATAGGCGCAAGGCGCACCATAACAAAACACTTTACTTCGTTCTGAAAAACATTTAAAATACCGTCAACCATTATCAAAGACGAGCATTGAGCGGGTCTCTGCAAATTTTACAACACCGCGCCATCTTTATTGCAACAATTAAAACAAAATTTTGAACAATTTTACATATCTAGGATGCAATATCTCAAATGAAGAAGAAAAGGATGTAAAAATATCTAAATTTTTAAGAATTTTAGGGTTAATAAAATCTATCTTCAAGCCACAGTTAGTCCAAAAACATTCAAGACTAAAATTGTATAAAACACTGGCCCTTCCAACTCCTTTGTATGGTAGCGAAGTATGGATGTTAAAACAGAAGGATATACAGAGACTTAGACCTTCGGAGGACTGCAGGATACACGCTTACTAGATCACAAAAAAAATAAAGACATCTTAGAAGAATTACACATAGAACCTTTAGAAAACAAAATTTCTGATTATAAGTCAAGATGGATGCAACATGTTCATCGAATGGAAGATCACAGAATACCCTAACAAATGTTAAGATATCAACCTGCAGGAAGAAGAAGACCAGGACGTCCACTCAAAAAACTTCTGGATGGTGTTTCTCTTGAGGCCGAAACAGGTCAACAAATGGCCTAAATTCGTGAATGTACTATGATGATGATGATTAAAACAAATAAACATTTGCATTCTCTCATTTTGAGTGTCAAACACATCGCTCCTGACATATTCTTCCATCTATAAATATTCATCTATCATCATCAGCAGCAGCTCTACAGCCCCATTCAAGCCTCGGCTTCCCTCAGAACCCTCTTCCAGGCATCTCTGTCTCTATCAACCAGCCACCACCCCATATTCTCAGCTTCCTCAGATCCTACTAAATTTCATCCATCCATCGCACTCTCGATCGTCCCACGTTCATTTTTCTTTCAAATTTACATTATAAAAAATTGTGCACTATTTCTTCTCGATAACTCCTTCACATAGCAATCTTATTTCCTGTATTGCTGTTATGTCTGCATTCCATTGTTAAATTCTTATTCAGGTGAAAAAAAAATCCTTATACAAACTTTGAGAGTTTGTAGAAGAGGTAAAAGAAAATTATTGTGTTATGTGAAAGAAAAATTGACAGGTTCTCCGTTTCCCCGCTAGTGGTCATTGTAGGGTGGATGATTTCACAAAGAAAGATACGGTAATTTCCTCCACCAAGTCGGTTAGTCAGAAGATACAGCGCAATCATATGGTCGTGAACAATACCAGTCACGCATTTATTGTAAATCTGTGTTGATGATGGAATACACGAGTTATCTTAGGATTCACAAACTCCCAGGCTTGGCTATTGTGGATGTTGCATAAATAATTACTGTAGGCCTAAGTGTTTATCCAGGGACATGGACACAGGTGGCAGTAAAGATAACCTTCCAATATCAACCAATACCAACATGTTGCATACGAAGCACTCAAAAGTACAGTGAACGGTGTCCAAGGGCAGTCAAGCGTCAAACCCTTAAAGGACCCCTAGCGGGTAAACGGAGAATCTATCAATTTTTTTTCACATACATAACAAAATATTTTTGTTTTACCACCTCTACAACTTTCAAAGTCCAAAGTTTGTATATAGCATTTTTTAGCCCTATATATATATATATATATATATATATATATATATATATATGGTATGATAAGAAAAATAAATGCCTGGACGGGATTCGAACCCGGATCTCTGAGTCTGTACCTCAGCGTGATATCCATTACACTACCAGGCGAATCCAATTCAAACACTTATTTTTCTTATATATGTATTATACTCTCCATTATTACTAGATGTCGCGAGAACACTGTCTTCACTGCCATCTAGTAGCTGACTATATCAAGTAAGCAAATTAAAGAGAATATTTATTTTACTTTATAGCAGTGACGCTTTATCGATGTTATAATTAAATCTTTAACATTGAGCAATGCAAGCTTAATATGGTATGATAAGAAAAATAAATGCCTGGACGGGATTCGAACCCGGATCTCTGAGTCAGTACCTCAGCGTGATATCCATTACACTACCAGGCGAATCCAATTCAAACACTTATTTTTCTTATATATGTATTATATATATATGACATGATAAGAAAAATAAATGCCTGGACGGGATTCGAACCCGGAACTCTGGGTCTGTACCCCAGAGTTCCGGGTTCGAATCCCGTCCAGGCATTTATTTTTCTTATCATGTCATATAAGCTTGCATTGCTCAATGTCAAAAATTTAATTATAACATTGATAAAGCGTCACTGCTATAATGTAAAAATATTCTCTTTAATTTGCTTACTTGTTATAGTCAGCTACTAGGTGGCAGTAAAGACCGAGTTCTCGCGACATCTAGTAATAATGGAGAATATATATATATATAAGAAGAATAAGTGTTTGAATTGGATTCGCCTGGTGGTCTAATGGATAACACGCTGGGGTACCGACCCAGAGTTCCGGGTTCGAATCCCGTCCAGGCATTTGTTTTTCTTATCATGTCATATAAGCTTGCATTGCTCAATGTCAAAAATTTAATTATAACACATATATATAGCCTATAACATGGAAGTTGAAGCAAAAATACAGAAATAAATTATTAGTCACAGAAATTGACTTTTTAAGAAGATCGGCAAGAATATCAAAATTAGACAAAATAGAAAATAATACAAGAGAAATTATTAATGTAGAAAAGGTTATTGTTAAAGAGATTGAAGAAATCCAACTAAGATGGTATGGATATATAATGAGAAGAAGGGACACAGAAACAAACAAAGAAGTATTGAAATGGATACCTCCTGGAAGAGGGAAACGTGGTAGACCAAAATCAACGTGGATAAAAGGAATTCAAGACAACATGAAGAAGAGAAATATGACAGAAGCAGACACACAAGATCGAGAAGTGTGAAAGAAAAAAAAAAATGTAGGCCTATATTTTGGTTGAGGATAACCGTGTATATACTAACAGAAACAATCCTGAATAATTAAATATATATATATAATCATTATAATAATGTTCATAACATATTTAAAATAAATAACTATAGGCTAATTACCTATGTTTAAAATAATTAGATATAGGCCTGGTCTAGACCTAATCTTGCATAAGAGGACCAAATGAATACATGTAAAGATGAGACAGAAGTCTTAAAAATAATGACAAAAACTTTTAAATATATAAAAAGTCATATTTTGAATGCTTGATCATAATATCAGACCAGTTAAGACAAATTGAATCATCAGAAATGAGATTCCTCCGATATTTAGCAGATTATAAATTACTAGACCACAAAAGGAATATAGATATTAGAGAAGAATCAAACATAGAATAAATTACATGTATAGGCCTAGTTTAAAAAATTAAGAACAAACTGAAGAGATCACATTCAACGAATGCCAGACTCGAGTATATTGAAGGCTGTCCTAACACTATAATCCAAAAGGCAAAAGGAATATAGGCCAACTATTGAAGAAATGGCGTGAACAAGTACTTTGAGACGGAACAGCTAGAAGGCTTAATCCTTGAGGTCGATGATGATGATGAATATGATGACTATTTAACTCATAGACCGATAATTTTGCCTCTTCCTGTTGATAATTTTGCCTCTTCCTGTTTGCAATGAGAGATATCTCCGAAAATTAACTTCTTTGACAAGGATATCGATTCAACAATTTACGATCGATATGGTACAGCAAGAAATGTCAAAAGAAAACAACTTCAAAAATTACCCAAAAAAAAGTTAGTTCTATTGCTCTAAAAAAATTAAATGTTATATAATGAATCTGCATTATTGTTAATAGTCATTTCTCATACAATCATCTGTTATTGATTTTTCCGAAGCCCAAAGAGATTTAACAGTAAAGATATGCTATTTATAACTTTACAGCCGGCTTAGAAATCGCCCGGAAGTAAGATCGGAATATACAGAGTTCCCACAAATGCTCTTTCGTGTTTCGAACACGTGTAACTTTCATTTAAATAAACTTACAAACATGAAACTAGTACTAATGGAAAAAGAAACTCAAAAAATTGTGGTTATACTATCACAGTTGGCAACAATAACGTATAATTACATAGGCCTACAACATTGCGTATTGTCCACTTCTATTTAATGTATACATTAATGCTATCATCAGACACTGGAGATTGACAGTTCATGGTAATATTCCTCTCTCAAGACACACAATTTTAGACACACTCTTATATGCAGATGATCAGGCTCTTTTCGGCAATAATGAAGATTAATTACAATATTCCACTCATCATCTTAATATAATAGCCCAACGATTTAACATGGAAATATCAACAACAAAATCTAAAGTTATGGCCTTTCAAGGGAAATTCCCAGTAAGAAGTAAAATTTGTATTCAGAATTCAATATTAGAGCAAGTTAATTCATTTAAATACTTAGGATATAATCTAACTTATAATGAGGAATGTGATATATCCTTTAAAATACAAAACTATAATAAAGCTTTAGGAATTATCAACCAAGTTTTTAAACCATCAAAAGTGCAGAGACACACAAGAATGAAAATCTATAAAATTCTCGCTAGACCCATAATCTGTTATGGCAGTGAAGCTTGGACCATCAGAACTCAGGATGATCGTCATATTACAGCCACAGAGATGAAATTTCTGCGACGAACTGCAGGTTATAGCCTTCTAGACCACCAAAGAAATTCAACAATAGCCAGAGAGTTAAACATAGTACCTATATCTGAATACATCCAAGAATATAGAAACAATTGGCTAGCTCATATTCAGCGCATGGATCGTCACAGAATACCAAAACAAATTCTTCACTACATTCCTCGACGCAGAAGATCTGTGGGTCGACCTTTTCGGAGATGGCAGGAGACCGTAACGGGCCACTGGGCCTAATACTTGAAAGGACGATGATGATGATGATGATAAACTTTGCGTATTGTTGAAAGTGAGAAAATGGCTCGTATAGCGGATAGGCGAGCATCTGTGTTCTCGATTATCATGTTCATCAATCTGTAATTGTTATTCAACGACATTTTCGAACGAGATTGGTGTTTCTAGCAGGGACGGTTGCCGTCTAGTGAAGGGAATGTCTGTTTCCCATGCATGAAGTCGCATGTTCGATTCCACCGTCATGTTTTTTTTTTCTACCTCTCTTTTCCTTATTTCAATTAATTGTGTTTGTTTTCTTTTATTTGTTTTGCTTTGTTTTATTTAACGCATTTATCGCACTACGTATTTACGCGAAATTATTTTCACTTGCAGAACACACAACGAAATATAACGGATTTTATTTTAAAAAATAGTTGTGCACTTGTGAAACCAAGTAACTGATCTCTGATCATGCGCAATGGCTTCGTTCTGGAAGTAAAAATTATTTAAGCGTCATCAATTATTTCAAAGGCTGTACATGTCCTCAGTGTCGAAAGGTATTCTCTAATTAGAACCAAATTTATATGATATACAGAAAACGATTTGTTGCATGCTATTTGCGATTCTGATGCACTATAATTTGCAACTACTCCATTTCACGGTTTATTCTAATGTTGGAAACAACATGTTAAGAGCTCTTTAGATTATAAACATATTTGTTTTAGTCTTAATAATGAAAATTATTCGAAAACTAATGGTTGCATAAACCTGCAACACACCGTAAATACACATGGTGGGTCTATAGTACAGTCAGAAATCAGGCAGAAGAGTTAGGGAAGAGTTGGAAAGAAATCAAGGTATTGTCAAAAAAAACAGAATACATTGGAATTCAACGGAGAACATTTTTTGAGAACTCATCATCATCGTCATCAACAACAAGGATTAAGCCCAATGGCCTGTTCCGATCTCATTATAGGTCGAATTGGTCCTTCCATCTCTTCAATGGTCTTCCCAACAATCTTCTCCCTTTTGGTTTATAATTATACATTTATCTTGGTATGCGCTGTTCATTCATTCGTAATACGTGCTGAAGGTAAGCATTTTGATATTTTATTATTTCACAGAGATTAAATACGAGTATATTAAGTTCTGTTCTTGTATCTTCGTTTTTCTTTTTACCGGTCCTTTGGTATCCTGCTATTGCTCTCAACATCTTCATTTCAGAAGCCTCTATTTGTTTACCATCTGCCTTTGTTAATGTCCAGGTTTCACATCCATAGATAAGAGATGGAACTGACAATACTTTGTAAAATTTTAAAATAGTTTATTTTCTAGTTTTATTCAATAAAGTACGTTTAATTGTGCCACATAGATAATTTAATCGTTGTATTTTAGTGTGTTTATCTAAATTTCTGTCATTACCTAAATGACATCCCAAATATATAAATTATGAACTTGGTCTATAATTACATTGTTTATCACATTAAAGAAATGTAAAAATAATAAAGCATGCGGAATAGACAATATAAACATAGAACTGATAAAAAATGCTCCAAAGAATTTTCAAGAAAGATTATTAAAATTCTATAACAAGTGCTGGAAACAAAATACAATACCAGAAGAATGGAAAATTGGAAAAATAATCTCAATATTTAAAAAAGGCGATAAAACAAAGCCAGAAAACTATAGAGGCATAAGCTTACTATGTGCAGCATACAAAATATATGCAAAAATGATCAACCAAAGATTAACAACCATAATAGATCCAATAATATCAGAAGAGCAGACAGGATTTAAGAAAGGAAAAAGCTGCACAGACGACGTATTCACTTTAAAACAAATAATAGAGAAGCGAAGAGAATTCAACTTAGAGACGCACATCCTCTTTATAGATTATAAGAAGGCCTTTGATAAAGTGTCTAGACCAACATTATGGAACATATTAAGTGAAAAAGGAATTCTACTACACTTGATAGCAGTAATTAAGAAAATGTATGAGAAAACAAAAATAAAAATAAATCAAAGGGAACCAGTACATATAACAGGAGGAGTTAGACAAGGTTGTCCACTATCAACCACGCTTTTTAACATTTATTTTGACGACATGATAAAATCATGGAAGCAAATGACGACTGGGGGAATTAACTTAGGAAATATAGTAATAAAAACAGTAGCCTTTGCAGATGACCAGAGTTTAAATAGCAAAAACAGAAGACGAACTACAAAGTATGCTATATAAACAAAATGACATATCAAAAAAATACAACATGGAAATATCATCAGAAAAATAAAAAACAATGGCCTTCAAGGGCGCTCATGAAGTTCGGACAAAGATAATATTAGAAAATAAACCAATAGAACAAGTGGTAAGATATAACTTCCTAGGTTGCGAAATATCATACACAGTGGAAACAGATATAAATAACAAACTAAATAAGTTTAATTATATAACAGGAACACTAAAAAGAACTTTGAAAAATAAAGCCAGGGAAGACTCTATAATGACATTATGCAAGACAATGGCAGTTCCTATTATTACTTATGGTTCCGAAACATGGACAGTGACAACACAACAATCTGTCAGAATACAAGCTGCTGAAATTAAATTCCTCAGACAAATAGCAGGATATCAAAGAACAGACAAAAAAAACATAACACAGAAATAAGACAACAACTAAAAGTAGAGGAATTAAACTCAACAATAGAGAAATACAGAACAAACTGGAAAGAACACTTGGCAAGGATGACTGAGAATAGAATACCAAAAACAGCATACAACTATTCACCACGAAGAACAAGAAGCTTGGGAAGACCAAGGAAAAGATGGAAAGATCAGCAATTTGGAGCCAGAACAGGCTAGTAGATAAGCCTAAACCGTGAAGAAGAAGAAGTTTATCACTATTTTTGTTTTTATTGCACATTTTCCTTTCAGAGCTAATATTTTTGTTTTAGATGTAGATATTCTTAATTGTATTTTAGAGAGATATTATTTAACTCATCTCATAAATTTCGTGTTTTTCACAATACTGCAGTTTCAAAACCTAATCACGTCACCAGCATTAGATCATTAACTTCCAGAATGATGAAATTTTACGTTTGAAACAGCAGTATCGTGAAAAACACGAAATTGATGAGGTCAGTTGTCAAAAAATGTTCTCTGAAAATTACAATGTTTATACCTCATAATGTTTCCTTCCCAACATTAATGTAATACAACAGAATACAACTTTATTTTGCAGGCATTTGAGAGCAGGATATGGAGGTCTGATGCGTATGAATCCAGTATTTAATGAGTACGGACTGAAGGACTTGTTGCCATTGAAGTTAGATATTCCAGATGAAGGTTGTACTCGTCCTAACAGATCTATGTACTGCTTTGAGGGAGGTATGTATTGTTCGCCATTTTCAAATACCAATTTTTTTAAGGGGTGACAGTCGTAAAAAAAAAGGTGAAACATAGCCCATATTTATACTGGGGCATTGTTTAAGTAATGAAATCATTGTTGTAAATCAGTGACCATTGTAATAATTGTGACCATTGTAATAATTGTGACCATTGTAATCTTGTAGTAAGTTGTTAAGTAGTCTTTGTTGTATAAATCTGTAATATTGAAAGTCTTGAAATAGCAATATTTTGTGAATACATTCACTGTTTCTCACATTCAGTAAGTAATACTGCCTTTAAAATGTTCAGTATAATTTGTTTAGAAGGTGGAATTGGGAAATATTCGAACATACACCAAATTCTCCAGACTATAACTTATTCACGAGGCATTCGATTTCAGACTATAACTTATTCGATCAAAGAACTTGGGAATTGGGAAATATTTGAACATGCACCAAATTATCCAGACTATAACTTATTCACAATCATCAAAGAACTTCTACGAGGCATTCGATTTCAGACTATAACTTATTCACAATGATCAAAGAACTTGGGAATTGGGAAATATTCGAACATACACCAAATTATCCAGACTATAACTTAATCACAACGATCAAAGAACTTCTACGAGGCATTCGATTTAAATCAAGAGTTGATATACAGAAAACTGTAGATCGATCAGATGAGAGAGATATCCAGAAATGGTGCTGCAGATGAAGAGCGTCTCTTCCAAGGACTTGACAACATATAGTTGACTTGGCAGGAGACTACAAATGAAGTTCGTAATATCAAAATAGCCTAAATGATTTTTTGTAATGTTATAGCAGCTTATTCAATTCCCTAGTAGCCTATATAAAATTCAGCCTACATATGTTTGTGCTTGCAAAACTCGAAAAATAGTTGATCGATTTACTTGAAATTTTGTACATACAGATTTTCAGATACGGCGAGTGTTTAACCACTATATATTATTCTCTAAAACTATTACGTGTAGGAGTTCACCTGAAACGAAAATTTAAAAATATCTCTACCGATCAGAATGTTCGGTTTTTCATAACGAAACTCAATACGTACTATTAAAATAACTGAGGTAGGTATCATCCAAAAATCAGCGAAATCCGACTATACAAAGTGGGAGTTTACCTGAAATCCGAAATTAAAAATTGACTAGTGATCACCATGTTTGGTCTATTTCATTTTCAGCCATACAGGGTATCTAAAAACAATTACAATATAAATTTATAAGTATTTTTCTTTTCACTTATTCACAACTAAAGATAAAAACACATTCTAGTACTCAATAAAAATATATAACTGATTCTAATTAACTTATATTAGAAAACACTATTACACATTACAGGAACTCTTAACACTTGAATTTCTTCAAAAAACATTAAATTAAAAATATATAAAACTGTTATTCTTCCAGTTATATGGTTGTGAAACACTGACTTTTATTTAAGGGAGGTGAAAAGATATGAGTACTTGAGAATAAAGTTCTTAGGAATTTTTTTGGACCACAGAGGGATGAAGAGTCGGCAAATGGAAAACACTACACAACAGTGAGCTACATGATCTTTATGGGAAACCAGATTTAGTAAAAAAAGTTAATGTAAAGTTATGTAGGTAGGAAATAACACCATGAGGTTTATTTTAATTTATGTTGAGTTGTTTTTTGACTCACCTCATACTTCTTAACTCCCTCGCAGACTCGAGTTTCGTCACTGCATTTGTGACATTCTCAATGCTGTATCACGTTCACAACTGCAGGAGAAGAGGCCATTGTACGTCAGTTGTGAACGTGATACAGCATTGAGAATGTCACAAATGCAGTGACGAAACTCGAGTCTGCGAGGGAGTTACGATGTATGAGGTGAGTCAAAAACAACTCAACATAGAAAAAAAAAGTTAATGAAAAATTGTAGGCTTTCATTGCTTGATTCCAATTTTGTTGTTCTTTTGGGCTTATCTATTAAAGATAGTTATAATATCATTTCAGGTGAAATTCGAGTGAATGAGCAGCTTGTGCTGACGTGCATGCACACACTAATGGCAAGAGAACACAATCGTGCAGCTGTTGCACTTTCACAAGTAAATCCACATTGGGACGATGAGACTCTCTATCAGGTAATATCAATTGCTATAAGTAAATTCCTACACACAAGACCTAAAACAGACATTTAAGGCCGCATGCAAATACATTAGTCTCTACTCAAATTACTTCCAATCACTGGTGAGCTGACTTACCGTGAGCAAGTGCAAAGATCGAATTAGCTACCCTCTAACTGGTCATGCATGAAAGTCGTCGTTTTCGTAATATTGGCAAGAAATTACCCAGAATTCTCAACGATAAAACCACTTCCGTTATTTTCATCTGCTAGAGGAACGCATTTACGCTTGCGTCCCGCAAATAATACCGTATACGATGATGTCTGCGTTGCGCAATATTACGCCGATTCTCCTGTTCTTCCGGTTTAATTCTTTGGTAGACTATCAAATTCCTCTTCTCCGCGTATACCGAAAACATGATCGAAGTCTTCAAGGTCCGACATCTTGGATAAAACAGCAAGGTACGCGGCAAGGTTTCAAACTACGTCGGTTACCATCGGTTCCCATCGGGTTGCTCACGATTTGTTTCTCTGCTAAGTCACCTAGCTTAGGAATTTCAACAATTATTATCGCATGAACAGATTTTTGAGTACGCAAAAACGAATTTGGATACAACTTTCTCTGCTGAGAAAGTTGCATCCAAAGACGTTTCTTGGCGAGGTGACTTTGCAGAGAGCGAATCGTGAGCAACCCGATGGGAACCGATGGTATCCGATGTAGTTTGAAACCTTGCCGCGTACCTTGCTGCTTTATCCAGATGTCAGACCTTGAACACTTCGATTATGTTTTCGGTATACACGGAGAAGAGGAATTTGATAGAGTCTACCAAAGAATTAAAATGGAAGAACAGGAGAATCGGTGTAATATCGCGCGACGCAGACGTCGTCGTATATGGTATTATTTGTGGGACGCAAGCGTAAATGCGTTCCTCTAGCAGACTAAAATAATGGAAGTGGTTTTATCGCTGAGAATTCTGGGTAATTTCTTGCCAATATTACAAAAAAACTACTTCCATGCATGACCAGTGAGTGACTCACTAATTCGAACTTTGCACGTTCTCACGGAAAACTCAACTCACCAGAGACTAATGCATTTGCATGAGGCCCTTAGTCAACTAGAACAAGAAACAAGAGAAGTTGGTCTCAAGGTAAATGAGTCAAAAACAAAATTTTTGACACAATCACGGATAAATATTAACAGAGATCATCAATTAATAATCAGCACAAACACTTTTCAAGTAGTAAAGAGTTATATTAAATTAATGTATACCAGAATGTCGAAATGACAACATGGTGGCATTGAACAAAAAACATTAATTAATCAAGTATTTTTTAATTTTCAATTTAATGTTGATTTGTTCTCGAACATGTTTCGATATAATCTTCTATATCATCTTTAGCTTGCCAAGACTGATGAGTTTTATGTTGTGAACCCTGGATGTCGATATTAGCTCCCTCTTCCGGCTGGCCGAAGAACCTCCAAACAAGGTCACGTTCAGCAGGAATTTCGAAATTCATAACTCTATTTTTGTCCTTCTGAATGTAATTTTTTTCCCAAATGATGAGTTCCTTTGTAGTTTCTATCTGTTTTAATAAATTGGTATTCAAATTTACATTGTGTTTTTTTGGCCCAAACATGAGCAGCAACTGCAGATTTTTCTATTTCCCCATTTTTAATATTTCTTATGTGTTCCTTGATTCTAATTTTCAGGTTTCTTTTTGTTTTCCCTATATATAGTGTTTCACAACCAATACATTCAATTTGATATATTCAATATATATGTACTGGTTATGAAAAAAAATATGTATATAGGGAAAACAAAAAAGAAACCTGAAAATTAGAACCAAGGAACACATAAGAAATATTAAAAATGGGGATATAGAAAAATCTGCAGTTGCTGCTCATGTTTCGGCCGAAAAACACAATGTAAATTTGAATACTAATTTATTAAAACAGATAGAAAATACAAAGGAACTCACCATTTGGGAAAAAATTTACATTCAGAAGAACAAAAATAGAGTTATGAATTTCGTAATTCCTGCTGAACATGACCTAGTTTGGAGGTTCTTCGGCCAGCCAGAAGAGGGAGCTGATATCGACATCCAGGGTTCACAACATAAAACTCATCAGTTTGGCAAGCTGAAGATGATATAGAAGATTATATTGAAACATGTTCGAGAACAAATCAACATTAAATTCAGGTAAGATGTTTCCAGATTTTAAAAAAACTTGATTAAAAGAACCTCAAAATATTACTTCCTAAAATAAACCATTAAAATTTATTAATATTGGGAAGTAAACGTTATGAGGTATAATCATTGAAATTCATCACAGAACATTTTTTGACAACTCATCTAATAAATTTCATGTTTTTCACAATATGCAGTTATGGAGTTATGGCTGAAGTTGAACGTGATTACATTTGAAACTGCAGTATCATGAAAAACATGAAATTTATGAGGTGACTTGTCAAAAAATGTTCTCTGATGAATTTCAATAGTAAAGAGTTTCCCATTTTAGGTACAGTAAAATGATTACTGATAACAATATTGAGTTACAAGAAATACAAAATAGAATATATAGAGCAAATAAGACATGTTATGGATTACTTCCAAACCTAAAATCCAAAATTATCTTTAGGAAAGTTAAAGTAAGACTATATAAAACCTGCATACATCCAATAGTGGTATACGGAAGTGAAACCTGAACTATTACAAAGAGCTCTGAGAATTTAATTAACTCTTTAGAAAGAAAGATTTTAGAACAGTATATGGACCACTAAAAGAGAATGGAAGATAAAGAATGAGGTATAATAAGGAAATCTATGACCTTTTTAAGAAACCTGATATATCAACTTTTGTAAAATTTTTAAAAATGCAAATGGGCTGGACATGTTCAAAGAATGGACAAAGAGTGCATACATAAGAAAGTGATGATGGAGGAAATGCTTGGGAAGTGGCCAGTAGAAAAGATGGGTGGAATCAGAGAAGGAAGATTGTCATCAATATCTAAACTGTAGGAACTGGCAACAGAGAGCATTGGATAGAGAAGATTGGAGGTCTCGCATGAAGAAGGCATGGGCTCGCTTTGGGCTGTAGTGTCATTCGAAAAAAAAAGATAAGTAAATGCCATGTAAAATTTGACATAGTATATCGTAGTATATAGAGTAAATCAAAATACATTATAAATATTAATTGTATTGTATTCATAACTTGTAATCGTTTATATATATATATATATTTTAATTTAGATTTAAGACTATTTTTTTGTTTGTATTTTTTTTAACCTGGTTGAGTGGTAGACAAGGCCTTAAGGCCTTAACTCTGCCAGGTAAAATAAAGCTATTATTATTATATTATTATTATTATTATATGAAAATTAAAATTTTTTCCCTACTTCACAAAGTGGTATATCGACTATTAAAAAGATTTTCAAGTGTCTACATCCCAAAATATTGCAGAATATGAACAAACTCATACATAACAATGTAAAAATTGTTATTAATTTACTTAAAACTTTTGACCATCCTCATGGAATGGACTGGCACCATAAAACGAAGTTTCAAGAAGATGGACTACAATGATTATGATTACTTTTTAGGTAGAAAGATCATCGGCTGATTAATGTCCTTGACATTGTCCGATTCCCAATAGCCAATTTTCTTAGTCCATCCAATCTTCTGGTTGTAGATGTTTCTCCTCCATGTATAAATATATTCCCTGACGTCAGGAGGTTTAGGTCTTCCTCTGCCTCGTCTTCCCTCAGGTTTCCATTCCAAAACAGATTTTAGTAGCCGATCCTCTTCCAATTGCTGGACATGTCCATACCATCTTAATTACTGAGTTTTAATATAATCTAAAATAGATAACTTTATATATATATATATATATATATATATATATATATATATAAATTCACTTACCTCTCTTGGATATACATTAACATAATTGGGTGAAGTAGATACATTAAAAAAAAATTATTTATTTTAATAAAGGAACTACGTTCAGAACCAGTCATTGAATACATACGTAGATACCAGAACAACTGGATGAATCATTTGTGATGAATGAGTTCAAATAGAGTTCCCAAAGCCATACATCGTTATTGTCCAAAAGAGAAGAGATCTCTGGGCCATCCAAGGAAACACTGGATACAAAATTCATCAGTGAGATTGTAACAGGCCTATAGGCCAGACTTGGTTGGATGAAGAAGAAGAATTTTAATAAAACCATGGGAGTAATAAATTCAGTAATGAAACCTTCACTATTCCAGAGAGATGCCAGTGTACGGTTATACAAAACCTTAGGAAGATCTGCACTTCGCTAAATCATGGACTTTGAGGAATGGAAAGGCGAACAGGATAGCATTTACTGAATATGAGATACCCAAAAAAATCATGGAATTTAAATATGAAGGTAAAAGGAATATGGCATGATCGAGGCTGG
This sequence comes from Diploptera punctata, assembly GCA_030220185.1. Lineage (NCBI taxonomy): Eukaryota > Metazoa > Arthropoda > Insecta > Blattodea > Blaberidae > Diploptera > Diploptera punctata. The sequence continues at coordinate 2,179,428 of JASPKZ010001233.1, read as the reverse complement.
GTTGGATGGGTGGAATTTAGTAGGATCTGAGGAAGCTGGGAATCGAGAGATGTTGGCTGGTTGCTTGAGACAGAGATTCCTGCAAGAGGATTCTGAGGGAAGCCAAGACTCAAATGGGACTGTAGTGCTGCTGCTCATGATGAAATAAAACTTAGAATGAAATTTGATATCAGTGCCATTGTCAGAAGATAGCTCAAGTACTTTCTAAATCTCTTATATCCGAGCCCACTTAAAATTATTAGACTTACTAACCCACTGGTTTTAATCCTTCTTCTTCTTCTTCTTGTAGGATTTTCATCCTGTTTATTTCCAAAATCTCTCCTCGGAAGAAGACGTATTGGATGTGCATTCACTGTCTATCCATCTCTTGGCTGGTCTTCTTGTTCTTCTCCCGTCCATTGGTCTATCTTCCTTAGCTCTTTTTGCAAGTCAGTTGTCTTCCATTCTTTCTATATAACCTTTCGAATGTTTTCGTCTATCTATAATAAATTTGTTATGTCTTGAATATGACATTTGTCCCTAATTTGTCTGTTGTGTATCTTATCAAATAATGTTTTCTCCTGAATAGTTCTTAAGATCTTCATTTCACATGTGCTTATTATTTGTTTAGATTTTAATCCTTAATGCTGACTATTTAACTCATGCCCCAAATGGTAGTCAATGACCAATCACGTTTCAATGAATTTTGTTTTACAACCAGTGACAGACGTGTTTCAACTTGCTCTTTATCGATTTATCTTTATCAGCTCCTGCTTTTGTGATAAAGAAAGCTCCTCCTTTTTTTAATATTCTGAACACCTCAGAGCTTTATTTTTCTCCAACAAATACATTTAATATAGCAATAATGAACAGATTCCGTGATTTCACCGAGTTGTTTACTAAAAAAATTAAATTAATAACCTATAATGTTGATTATAACATACAGTTTGATGTGATTCATTATTTCTCCACTAGGGTGCATTCTTATAATATTGTGATCCTATTTGGCAATAAATAATATGATCAAGTTGCAGTGAATATACATAACCTCACATTTCTGATTTGTTTTCAAACAATGCCGTTTACTTTAAATATATAAATATTTTAAAATACTGGTAACTATATTTAAATAATGATTTTTGAGTAAACAGCTTAATTTTATTCATTTTGAAGAGAAAAATATATGCCTAAATCTGGATTTGAACCCAATATCTCTGGTTCTGTACACCAGTGCTTTAACGATTTAAGTTATTAGATATCATGATTTAAATATAGATTTTTCTCGATAACCAGAACCAGAGATATTGGGTTCAAATCCTGATTTAGGCATATCTTTTCCTCTTCAAATTTAATTATCATTGAGTGAGAAGTGATAAATTTAATATAAAATATTTAATTTTATTCATTAAATAGTCCTAACAAAATGCCACTCTTGATTTCCAAATCCTCTAGAAGTGACTCATGAATTTATCGATGATTTGGAAATAATTTGTGACATTACTTATGATAATTCTAGGATGAGAACAGGTTTTACTTGGAAAATTATAATATATTTGAAGATTTTAAAAATGTTGTATTTATGTTTTTCAGGAAGCGAGACGTATTGTAATAGCTGAGATCCAACATATCACATATAACGAGTTCCTACCCATCATTCTTGGCAAAGAAGTCATGGAGAAATTTGGACTTCTCACACAGAAAGAGGTCAAGTAGACATATTTCATATATTAATGTTGAGAAGTAAACATTATGAGGTTATATCTTAATAGTGAGTGGAGAACTCACCTTATACATTTTCAAATTTCTTTGATACCAATGGTTTCAGACATCTTGTCCCACTTCAGTCATGACTTCCACTGATGAAATTCTCTGGTTGTTGATTTAGAATATATGAAATATTTTAATAGTGAGTGGAGAACTTATTTTTTAACGACCCACCTCATACATTTTCAAATTTCTTTGATACCGACGGTTTTAGACAACATCTTGTCCCTCTTCAGTCATGACTTCCACTGATGAAATTCTCTGGTTGTTGATTTCTCTATGGACATCACATAGAGAGTTCTCCACTCACTATTAAAATATTTCATATATTCTAAATTCCAAGTGCTTGTCTTGGTATCCTTCCAGTGTTCATTCTTTTAAAGTGGCTATATCATTTTATTCTCCTATCTTCCATTTCATATTGTACTTTATGCAACTTCAAAATTTCTCTTACTTTAGTGTTATGTACTCTATCTCCTCTGGTTTTTCCAAGCATGCTTCATAAAAACTTCATCTCTGTTCTTTAAACTGTACTTAAATCCTTCTTTCTTGTCCATGTTTTCACTTCATAAATCAATATAGGATTAGGATATAATTTATACATTGTTGTTATCTAATTCAAATGGTATATCCTGATTCAACTATAGACTTTGGCACTATTTTAGTCCTGCGCTGTAGCTGAGTGGTTAAGGCAAGATCCTTGGCATCAAACTACGTGTTTTGTGCTGGTTCAAGTCTCCACTGTGGAAATATTTGCTCGTGGAATTTTACTAGTATGGGAATTTGAATAGCTGCAATAAGTAGCGGCTCCAGGTTGAGAAAATCATCTATAACAGTTGGGGGATCCGACATGCTGACCACATGTCAACCCTACACTGGCTGGATGATCATCTACTTCTGTGATTAACACATGTGGATATGAGTCATGAGCCACCACTGATCACTTCCTTAATAAACAAATTATTTGACATGTTTAAGGAAGTGTCCTCGGAATTTTATTTTTGTTTCTGTTGCTGTTCCTGTTATTATACTTCATGTACACATTTTATGGAAAACAATGGCTCAGAATAGGGATGTATGAAAAGCTTACGTCCAAGTGGTCATTAACCTCTGGGTTCAATAGTACCAGTGAGTTAGTTTTATGTACATGTTTTATAGATTTTTTTATTATGATTACAGTGTTTCTCCTTCAATCCAAAGTGATTTGTCGCTAGAGGTTTCTGTCTAAACCATCTTCTTCCCTCAAATCTCTAGCTTCCATACTTCTCCTCACTCCATCTATCCAATGTTCTCTAAGTCTGCCTCTTCCACTTCTTCCATTAGCTTTCCAATCAAGGATTTTCTTTGGTATTCTATCTTCTTCCATTCTTATAAGATGTCCATATCATTTCAAACGTTTTTCTTCTATATTTTTTCTAATTTCTTTTCTTTTTTCAACTTGCATAATTTCTCTTATTGTGCTGTTTCTGACTTATCCCATCTTCAAATTTTTGTTGGTCACCTCCAAATATCCATTTCTACTGCTAACAGCTTGTTGGCTTGTTTTCTACTTACTGTCCAGGTATTGGACTCATATAACAAAATAATTTGTAACAGAACTTGAAATATAGTTTTTAAATATGTCAACTAATATTGTTGTTATTGTTCTTTTCTTTAGGGTTACTGGGATGGTTACGACACTAATGTGAATCCTAATGTAATCGATGCTTTTGCAGCAGCTGCTTTTAGGTTTGGTCACTCATTGTTACCAACAGCTATTGAAAGGTGGAGCAAAGCACACAAATTTATTGGTATGTTTATATTTTCAAATGTATACATTTAATCACTTAGAGGAGAGTTAGTTATGAAAAAGGTAAAAAATGGATACAATCAATAAAAACCAGTAATAATTTCATATTGTGACTGATTTCAAAAACAGAAAATTATCATGCATTTTATTATACCTCTTCCGAGCTAAGTTCCAGTTGTAATGTAAACAAACCAGATGTATTGACTGGGTTTTGATTAGTCAAATAACTTTAAGTGTTCATATTTGAAGAGAAAAATTATACGCTCAGACCGGGACTTGAACCCAGGACCCTTAGTTCTCTAGACCAAGTGCTCTACCATCTGAGCTACCTGAGCAAGTACCGATCTAAATGCAAATTTATCTCTATATACTTTGTAATTCCTGCCCACCAAATGCTACAAAGTATATAGAGAAAAATTTGCATTTAGATCGGTACTTGCTCAGGTAGCTCAGATGATAGAGCACTTGGTCTAGAGAACCAAGGGTCCCGGGTTCAAGTCCTGGTCTGAGCATATAATTTTTCTCTTCAAATATGATTTATCCATCATTGAGATGTATGAAATTAATAATAAAACATTGAACTTTAAGTGTATAAGAAAATGTAGTTTACTCTCTAACACTCGAAATAAATAAAATTAAAATAATAAATATATATATATATAGTATCTAGCACGTGCCTACATAAGCTATATGGGAGAATTTTAAAATATATAATCACAATTTTGATAGATTAAATAAATAAAATTAACATATAAAATTATGAAATATTTGCCTAAAAGGTCCGTCTCCTCAACTTAAAGTTTATTGATTATATGTAGCACTTTCGGGACTAGTCCCATCATCAACTGCTAATGATAGGACTAGTCCCAAAAGCGCTACAGATAATTAATAATCTTTAAGTTGAGGAGATGGACCTTTTAGGTAAATATTTCATAATTTTATATTTTAATTTTGAATAATACCTCAACGGAACTTTATCATGAATTTTATTAATGTTAAATAAATAAGCATTTAATTAAATTTGAAGAGAAAAATTTTTGCCAAAAAAAAAAGCATTTAATTGTTTAACCCTTATGCATATGCAATGCAGAATACTTTAGAATCTTATTTGTTTCAATTGGCTGCTTCTCCTATACAATTTTTTAAGTATAAAAAAGGAAAATCTTTAAAAGTGGAAAGAAATAAATTATTTTGAATGTTTTTGATGAGTTTAGTGAAAAATATCCTATATTAGCCATTGAGGATGTGAAAATAATGGCAGAATTTACAGGTAAGCCAGCATTAATCCTGCTCATAATGAAATTACAAATAAAGGATATATATTGACATCATGGAAAATGCGTAAAATCTGATTAGGTAGACCCATATATAATTTTTGTTGTCATAAATAAATAATAAATTGAACTTACTAATTATTAGTACTATCTTATCTTGTATTCAGTCTTATTTTCCGTAAAATACAATGTAATCTAAGAAAAATGTTTCTATCATTGACTCTTCCATAGACAATTCAATCATGTAGTGAATAAAAGTAGCACCACAGTTCCCCCAGTAGACGGAGCTGGCGGAGTAATACTTCATGCAAGTTTGTTTACAGTACAACTGAAAATTGGCTCGGATACAGTATAGTATTGACATTTTTAATTATCACATCCATCCATCCATCCATCCATAGTAATTCTGCCCGAGGACCGGTCTTTCACTGCAATCATAGCATTTTCATACTATGCTTTGCAGCTTTACTAGGGAATTATAGATGTGGTAGCTTCCCGTTGTTTTCCACGCCGGTGAAAGATGATGATGATAATGATAAGGATGATGATGATGATGGCCGGATGATTTTCGGAGACCGTTGGGCTCTAAGCTTCCTGACATTTGTCTTATAGGTGAGAAAAAACCGAAAAACCTCACCCAGGAGCCTGTCCCAATGGGAATCGAACCCGAGCCCGCTGAATGACAAGACAGCACACTACCTCGAGACCACAGCGGTGGACAATTATCACATATTCAGATAAAAATAAATATATTTACACATTTTATATAACACCGTGTCTGTTAAGTCTTTCCAATATTACAATTTCCTATAAGAAGTAAAGAGTTGTGTGGTTTGTGGCATATGAAAGACAAACTCTCAAAATTTGTAAAGCAATGTCAATGTACTTCCACATGTACGCTCTTGTCGCCCACAAAACAATCTCTCACCATACATTATGCAGCATTTCTTGAACAGCATCAGTTATCCTTCTTCTCAAAGTGTTCAAATCAAGTACATGTGTTGCTTACACCATGTCCTTTATATAACCACAAAGAAAAAATCTAGGGGGGGGTTATGTCAGGGGATCGCGATGGCCAGGGCGTTGGACCATCACACCCAATCCATCTGTTAGGAAATGTGTTATCCAGCAACTCTCTGATGATTAATCCCCAATATGGTGTTTTTTTTTTTTTTTTTCCTTTTGACTTCACATTTCAAACACTTTTGTTCCACAAGAAACTATTGAACCCTCACAAAATAGTCCATTATTTTTAACCACCAGTCTAATGACCACCTGAACTATTGTATTTCGACTTTAAATATTTTCTGAGAAGTTGCCACTTTGTAAAAATTACTTCAAGCGAGAGTGAAGGCAGTGAGGTTGTCTTTATTCACTCGTTAGCAACTTAAACACTTTTTACATCCTTTTTCCAGTTTTTAGATATTTTGTAGATACCTTTAGGCATTTTTAAAGGTCTTTTATAGGCATTTTACAGGTCCTCAAATTTTGGCCCCTAATGATAACTAATAAAATTCATAAAAAATGTTTTGGTTTTAGCTTCTCGGCGACTATCCGATTTGATAAGACAGCCCTATGACCTGTATCGTGCTGGAGTTCTTGATGAATATTTCATGGGATTGATGAATCAAGTAGCTCAAGCTATGGATGACTCTGTTACTCAAGAGGTAAATTCAAGCAAATTATTTTATTTTATAATCTAGAATTTATTTTTGTTACTGTTAGTTTAATTTACAATGGGTTAAAGCAAGGAGGTGCACTATCTCTTCTACTATTCAATTTTGTACTAGAACATTTCATCAAATCTTTAGAGGATGAAGAAGGCTTACAACTCAATTGTATTAAACTAATAGTTTATGCTGATGATGTAGTGTTATTAGGCGATAGCAAGGAGATAATAAGGGCCAACATGCACACATCCTATTGAGTAACACTAAGAAATTGGGATTGGAAGTAAACATCAATAAAACCAAATATATGTTCACACATAGAAACACGTTATATAATGGAAATGGACAGTTAATGACAAATGAGGTAGATTTTGAAGTGGCTGAATTCAAATACCTAGGAACAATAACACTGAGCAACAAAAAAGAAATTTTGTTTGTCTCAGAAAGAAAAATATGTGATTCTGATAGTATTTTTTCTCCTGAATTCAAATATGATATCAGTTTTTCTCCATCACGCAAGGTTTGCGAAAGACACACATTTATAATTTCAAACACTTCAATATTTTCTACATTCGTAACTACACAATATTCGAACATTCGGATTCACCTAGAAAGTAAGAAATGACGATTTTCTGCTATATTTTGCCTGTGGAGCATCCCTCTTGATGGTTCAACAATAATCGGCCAGCATATTAGGATTCCATTTGCCTTGATATCTCTTTTCCATAGGTGAAATCTCCTGATGAAAGTGTTCCCCGTTTTATTTTACAATGGACAAATGGATGAAAAAATAATTATTGAAATCCATTAATTAAAACTGAAATAAAAAAAACTGTGGGTGATGGAGAAATTCCAAATACATATTTGAAAACACGATAAAAAAGCTGCATTAAGTACAACTATTGATACACATGAGACAAAAATCATGTTGACCAGTATAATTACAAAACAGGAATGAGATGCACAAAGAAATTAAACATAGGCTAAATTTTGGAAATGCATGCTATTATGTATTACAGGGACTCTTGCCATCCCAACTACTCTCAAAAAATGTTAAACTGAAAATATATAAAACTGTCATTCTCTCAGTTATATTATATGGATGTGAAACTGGACTCTTACTTTAAAGGAGGAGAAAAGATTACAAGTATTTGATAATAAAGTTCTAGGTGTAAATTTTATTCCCTTCAAATATAATTTGTCCTTTAGTAAGAAATGTTAAATGTATAATAACAACACAATAACTAAATTAGCTTGGTTAAAACACTCCCCCAAAAATGCTGTAATATTATTCTGAAATAAAAAGAAAAATTTAGTTAAACTATTCATAGATTTCATTAGGAAAAAAAATTAATAATTACTAGGATCACCATAATTCCTACACGGAGAAGTACGGAGTATATAGATAGATGTATTCCAAAACATGGCTACTTTCTCCTGTTTTTCTCACATTTAAAAAATCTACATAATTATATTAATTTCCCAGGTAACAAATCACTTATTCAAGAAACCTGGAGCACGTTATGGAATGGACTTGGCATCATTCAATATGCAAAGAGGAAGAGAATTTGGTCTGCCAGGTTACATGGAGTTCCGGTAAGTTGTTGTTTGTTAATGGAAATATGTATCATTAATACGGGTAACCTAAATCTTTCTAATCATGAGGTTTGTCCGTTAACAATAAGAAGAGAAGAGTAAGACTTTTAACAGTCAATATGACAGTCAGGTTTTAAAAATCTTATATATAAAACAAGTATCTGTGAGTCTGTTTGTCTGTCCTTTAAGGACTCAAAAACTGCTTGACCAATTTGAATGGGGTTTTTGCCATCATTTAGAGAAATTTTGTGGGATAATTAATATATATAACATATTACAGTAAGTACTATATGCTGGAGCTAAAAAAAATAATATCAGTGCATAAAAAAAGTAGCTTTTTCGACTCTTAAATGGTTTACGTTGGCTAAATCATAACAAATACACCAAATTAATGTACACAGAATTGAAAGTCTCAAAAAATTCTATAAAAAAGTCTGCGACAGTACATGTCTGTCTTTAATGGATAACTCATAATAATCATTTTTTGTCTTTCAGCACATTAATGTAAGTAGATTCCCAGGCAATGCTGATTAATCAGCACGGGGTATCTAAAAATAATTACGATATAAATTTATGATTATTTTTCTTTTTACTTATTCAACTACACATGAAAATACATTTAATTTATTTGGGTGTAGCAGCGCACGCCAAGAATTAACTAGTTTAAAATAAAATTCTTTCCACCTCACCTCATATCCTCCCTTCTATTTAGACTGGTTTTGTAACTTTAGTGGTTAAATCTTCAGTAGTTACGTGGCCAATTTTCTGCTTCTTACTCCATCTGTTGGTGGACTAATGAACCTCCCAATCAAATCAACTTCCCAGGAATTTCAAAATTCATTAATTTTTCTTTCATAGTCTTTTGAATATGGAATTTTTCACAAACAGTGAACAGTGAACTTAGGTTTTTCTATTTGTTTTATTAAACTAGCCTTTTTATCAAATATATATTTTTCTGAACAAGCATGAGCAGCTAATGCTGATTATTCCAATTCCCCATTTTTGACATTACTAAGGTGTTCCTTCACTCTGGTTTTCATTTTTTTTATTCCTATGTAAATTTTATCACAATCTCTGCATTTAATCTGGTAAATTCCTGATTTGTTTTCTTCACATAAGATTGGCATCGAGAAATGAATACAGCCTCATTAGGATAATTCAAAACCAACAAAAATGACAAAATTAAAAAAAAATCAGGGAGTTACCAGATTAAATTTGAAAATTGTGTTAAAATTTACACGGGGAAAACAAAAACAAATTTGAAAACCAGAGTGAAGGAACACCTTAGTAATGTCAAAAATGAGGAATTGGAAAAATCAGCAACAGCCACTCATGCTTAACCAGAAAAACATCAAATTGAAAGAAGGACTAGTTTAGTAAAACAAATAGAAAAACCTAAGGAGCTCACTTTTTGGGAAAAAATCCACATTCAAAAAACTAAGAAAGAAAAACTAATGTTTTTTTATTCCTGGGAAAGTTGATTTAATTGGGAGGTTCATCGGTTCACCAATAGATGGAGTAAGAGCAGTGCTCCTGTGTGACAGGTCATGTAACTACTGAAGATGTAACCACTAAGATTACAAAACTGGTCTAATTAGAAGACAGGATGTGAGATAAGACGGAAATAATTTTATTTTAAATTTTAAAATTAAACCTCATATTGATATTTCCTATAATAGTTCAAGTCAAATTCTATTTGATAATAATGAAGATGTTTACCAAAACATGTTCTAGAGCAGAAAAAAAAAATGAGGTGAGATATATTTTTTCGAGTTCAATCTTTTAATAAAAATACCTCATAGTTGTACCTTCTGTCAGTTTTGAGAAATAATTAAATATGTTTTAATTTTTCAGAAAATTCTGTGGGCTTCCTGGAGCTAATAGCTTTGATGAACTTTTTGGTTCTATGTCTAATGAAACCATTGGAAGATATGCATCAATTTATGAGTAAGTATGTTATATAAATTTACCTGTGATAGTTTTGCCTGACACATTATCATAGCATCATTTAAATTTTGTGGGTGACAGCATGTATAGTGGTCTCACATTGGTGGAAATAGAACCACGAGTCGTTGACTCGCAATTTGAAAGACCCATACAGAACGATTGATGCATCTAAACATTTATGTCTGGAAGATTCTATACATATCCACCTGTCCTTTCCAGAGACTTTGACTACCAAAGCTTCTATACTAGAAAATTCTTGATTGGCAAGCCGAGATTGTTCCTTCCCTGGCTTATATAAGCTTGCCAGTCTCAGGACCAAACAACATAATAAAAAAATCATCATCATCCATGCAAGTATTAGACCATGTGGCCTATTATGGTCTCAAAGAGGAATTTTTCATCCAGCGCTTTTTTGACGTCCCAGCGATCTTTTGCCTCGGGGGCAGTAACAAAGCATGGCTTTTGGGATTCTATGGTATGACATTCATTGAAGATGGGCTTTCCAGTTGTTCTGGTAGTTTTGTATATGGTGGAGAATGGTTTCTACCTCCAACTCTTCCATCATTTCCTCATTTCTTTTATGACCCCACTTTGTATAGCATGCTGTACGGCACATAAATCACATCTCATTTGCTGTTATTCAACTTTCATCTCTTCTTTGTATTTTCTATGCTTCGCTACCATACATTAATACTGGTCTTGTGAGAACCTTATAAAGCCACAATCTTGTGTTCTTTTGTACAATTGCAAGGGATAGTGACGTGCATTTCATCACCTCTCCTATCCATATCTCATCCTCAACCTCTCATGGTTCAACCTGCTGTTACAAATGAGGCTCTGGGGACCAAGTACTGATGGTATAACCACATCACCTTAATGTGGAGGAAATGCTACATTAGTGGGAACCCCACAATAATACCCCTCTGGGCCAGCATCCCTTTGGGCTGAAAATTAACATTTGCTTTCAAGTCTCAATAAAAAACACAACTGCTTCAAAATCATTGTATACTAACTAAATGAAATTAACTAACTCATTCACTAGCACTAAAAATATTAATTAAAAGAGTAACCATTCCCATTGGCTGGTAGAAGGGTGATCATCTATCCTTAAATAAACATTAAAATGGTTTAACCTCAAAATTACATCTAACTCATTAGCAGGGAAAGTACTTAAGTTGATTGGGAAATGAGATATACTACACACAGAGCCATTGCGTCTGTATTCTGTTCACTCTTGTATGCACCACAGCTGTACGCTAGGCTGCGTTGCTGTCTTGTGCCGTCAAAGCGCATGCATACTCCGGTTTCAGTTAACTTCGCTCACTATAGAGCACTACAATGCCAACCAAGGTACTTTCCCTGTTCATTAGATATCGTGCTAACCATCAACACATACAATCTATACAAATAGGTCCTTGGCAGTATAATACAGGGCTATTCAGAAAGAAATAACATACTTCAAACATTTATTTCTTCGAAACTACAAAGAAGAGAAACACAATTCCAATGTTCCTGGAAAGAGAAAGCGCTGTTGCGTGTCATGTTGATTGTTTGTATTAAAATGGCGACAACAGAACGTTGGATTGGAAGAGGAGGAGCAGAAGATCAACTTCATTACCAGTGGCCTCCCAGGTCACCAGACCTAACTCTGTGTGATTTTTATCTGTAGGGTTACGTAAAAGACCATGTTTATATTCCCTGTATGCCTGACACTCTTGAAAATCTGCAACACTGAATTGTTGAAGCTGTGAATTTGATAACTAGAGACCAGCTGATTCATGTGTGGCAAGAAATGGATCACCGTTTTGATATTTGTCGTGTAACACATGGTGCTCATATTGAATGCATAAAATAGTGAAGTTTGAAGTTTTCTCATTCCAGGAACGTTGGAATTGTGTTTTTATTTTTTGTAGTTTGGAAGAAATATATGCTTGAAGTCTGTTCCTTCTTTCTGAATAGCCCTGTACATAAATTTAATTTATAAATACGTGGTAAAACAGAGCCCACACAATGGACCCAAATACAACTAACAGTCTCAAGCCATGGACCAATGAATACATTAGTGTTCTATAAGTGTGAAGATTTTCAGGCTCATGAAAGATTCTTAAGCCTGAATAAAAAGGCCTCTAAGCAAAATTTACTGATCGCAACATCCCAGCAATACCTTAGTTGCTTGCTAGATGTTTCATTGGGTGGATTTCTCAACCACAGTCTAAACCATGACCCCGGTTTTTCCAATTTTTTATAGTTTCCATAACACCTATAAAAAGACTGAAAATTCACAGAAGTTATTATGAAACCATAGACATGATTCAGACATTTGTTTTTTTTTGTAATTAACAGCCATAGAATTTCAGTTTTTATGGATGTTATGCAAACAAAAAATCGGAAAACTGTGATCGTGGTTTAGCCTTCGGTTGAGAAATGCACCGATTGAGTCAGTGTGTTGACCACATACCATTCATGACATCTGTGGGCAAATGGGGTAATTAAAAATTAACTTGGTCTAGTAACTCTGGAAGCTTCTTGTAGGAAAACCAGAGGGAAAATTCCCAGTTGGTAGACCAAGAATTAGGTGGGAGAATAACATTAACTGTGATTTGAGGGAAGTAGATTATACAGGGAATGATTGGAAATCATTGGCTCAGGATAGGGATATATGGAGAGCTTATGTCTGTGCGACCATGAACCTACGGGTTCAATAGTGCCAGTGAGTTAGTTAGTAACTCCTAACAAAGGAGAGGCTATGGCTACGCCATTAAAAAAATCTTTACTGGCATTTTAACCTTGAACAGTATATAGTAAAGCTGCTTATTCGCAGTTCCCTTATTCACATTTTCATTATTCGCAGGTTAAAAACTTGCGGCACAGTTCCTGTATTCGCGGCTAAAAATTTTTTTATTCACGGATCCAGTCAGTATATTAGAAGGATTTGTATCCTTTATTAATGCATCGGCAACTTTTTTTACTGCAGGCACATGCAAAGGCGGCTTTTACAAAGAGTAATAAAAACCAAATGGACATATTATGTAAGTACCAAATGGACATATTATGAAAGTAAAACAAACCTTATTGTCGCTAGGCCTAAAGTTCGTTGTTAAAAGCCACCGCTGCAGTATTTCACGTGCCGCTATGTCCGTTGATAAATGCCACCCTCGCCATGATCAGTGTTTTGTTGTTTCAATATGTCATTCATTGCAATAATTTTGATTGAATAAAATGCATATCTTCTTTGTTGCCAATTTATAATGTTGAGTAAAAGAAAAATTGTTCAAAATCTCTCATAAATTGATTTAATTTTGATAATTTTTATTTTATTTTGGAACCTTGGAACGTATCCCTGATATACCCATACAAATTACCATTCCATATTCGCAGCATATTTGCGGAACATATCCCCTGCAAATAAGGATATTTTACTGTGTATATATATATATATATATATATATACATATATATATGTGTGTGTGATGATAAGAAAAATAAATGCCTGGATGGGATTTGAAACCGGACCTCTGGATTGGTACTCAAGCATGCTATCCATTACACCACCAGGCAAATCTAATATAAACATTTATTTTTCTTATTCTCCATTATTACGAGATGTAGCAAGAACTGGGTCTTCCCTGCCATATATATCATATATATATAAATATATAAATATAAATAAATATATTGTAACATTTTTTTTTGCAGACATCCATCTGATGTAGATCTCTGGTCAGGAGGAGTATCAGAAAGACCACTACCTGGAAGTATGGTTGGTCCAACATTTGCTTGTATCATCGCCACTCAGTTTAGCTATTCAAGACGAGGTGACAGATTTTGGTATGAACTGGGCAATCAGCCTTCATCCTTCACACACCAGGTCAGAATCTATATATGTATTTATATACAATTCTTCAGTATGTGTATATGTCACTGAACTCTTCCTAACAACTGGACTGATTTTGATGACATTTTTTGTGTGTGTTTGAGTGATTCCCTAGATGATTTAGATTCACGATTGGACCCTCTAAAACATTGGGTGTAGGAGTTCACCTGAAGTGAAAATTTAAAAAATTGCTCTAGCAGTCACAATTTTCAATGTTTTACAACAAAACTCATATATCCTATTAAAATATACTGAGGTAGGTATTATCCAAAAATTAGTGAAATCTGACAATTAGAAGTGAAGTTTTACCTGAAATCCAAAATTAAAAACTGCCTAAACGACTCGATTTTGATGAAGATTCTTGTGTGTGTTTGAATGGATCCCTGGACGGTTTAGATTAACAATTGGACTCTCTAAAACCATTAGGTGTAGCAGTTTACCTGAAGTGAAAATTTAAAATCACTCTAGCGGTCACAATTTTCGATATTTCATAACGAAACTCAATATATCCTACTAAAATAAACCGAGGTAGGTATTATCCAAAAATGAGCAAAATCCAACAATTAGAAGTGGAGGTTTACTTGAAACCCAAAATTAAAAACTGCCTAAACTGACTGATTTTGATGATTTTTTTTTTTTTGTATGTTTGAGTGGGACCCTTGTTTAAATTCACAATTGGACTCTCTAATACCATTAGCTGTAGTTCACCTGAAGTGAAAATTTAAAAATCGCTCTAGTGGTCACAATTTTCTATGTTTCACAACAAAACTCAGTTATATCCTATTAAAATAAAGCAAGCTAGGTATTATATAAAAATGAGTGAAATCCGAAATTAGAAGTGGAGGTTTACCTGAAATTAAAAACTGACTAGCAACTGCCATGTATGGTTCGTCTCAGCATATACCATTCAATTTAATTAACCTTTAATATATAATTTATTTAGTCGTAGCAATGCAAGGCGGGTATTAGCTAGTGTTAAATAAATTAAATCAATGTATCTTATAGGATACATTCCCAATTTAGGAGTTAATCATTTAGTTAATTAAACATATGTTTGTCAGTTTGTTAATTAGTCAGTCAGTTAATTAATTGGTCAGTTAATTAATCGAAAAGTTAAAATATTAAAATGTTTACCTCAAATATTAATCATCCTGAACAAATTAAAATATATTTTTAATATGTATGTTAAATATTAATCACTGAGAGTAGTTAATAATAATAATAATAATAATAATAATAATAATAATAATAATAATAATAATGGGGCACGCCGTAGCGTAGTGGTTAAGGCACTGAGCTACAAGCCGGAGGGTCGATGGTTCAAGTCCCGTTGGGGTCAGGATTTTTAAACTGACCCAAACCCTCTGGCGGCACTATGGCCCTGGGGTCGACTCAGCCTCTAACGGAAATAAGTACCAGACGCTTGTTCTGGGGGTAAACGCGGCCGTCACGCAGGGCTGACAACCCGGCTGACGTAAAATGCCGATTGTCTAGAAAAAGTGGGAGCCTTAACCTCCTACTACCCCAAGGGCCTCCGGGCCTGTTGTGGGATCACTTTATAATAATAATAATAATAATAATAATAATAACAATAACAACAAGAATTAATTGTTATCTCAGTCAAAAAATTAATTTATTAAGTGGATGTTTCAATCTCCTTGTGCGAGATCATTTTTAAGACATGGTTTTTTATAATATAATAAATACATAATGTCTTGAAAATGATTTCACATAAGGAGATTGAAACGTCGACTTGATGAAATATATTAAAATTCATTCACTATTTTAATGAATTGCAATTTGTTGAGGACGACTGATGTTTCAAGTACAAATTTTAATATTTTAACTTTTTATATAACAACCCCCAACGGTTAGTTAATAAGTCAGTCAGTCATATAGTTAGTTAATTAATCAAGCAGTAAATTAGTCAGTCAGTTAGTTATGCTTTGTAATTCTTCTTTTACTATCAGTGGTACTATACTGATTCATATCGACCTTCTTTCATCGCCAAATATAAATTAAATTGTAGTGTGTCTGGTTGAAATCTGGTCCAGCAGATACTTGGTAACAAAAAGATTAAACTTTATTAAATTAATATTAAGAAGCTAAAACTATTATTATGATTGAAATAAGTAAATTAATATACACAACTAAACTATTGTAATCAATGGTAAAGAGAAAAGTAAGGTAAAGGGAGGATTTATACTTGGATGGGAATGTAGCCTCAATGAGCTCAGTGGTCAGAGCATTAGCACGGAATGCTAAAGCTTCGGGGTTCGATTCCCAGTTCAGGCAAAAATGTTTCTCTTTACCATTGATTACAATTGTTTAGTTGTGTACATTAATTTACTTATTTCAATCATAGTAACAGTTTTAGCTCCTTAATATTAATTTAATAAATAATGCTGTAACTGTATGGAGTACTATCATGTCATCTTAGGGCCGCATGCAAATACATTAGTCTCTACTCAAATTACTTCCAATCACTGGTGAGCTGACTCACCGTGAGCAATTGCTGAGATCGAATTAACGGCCGACATACCGGTCATGCATGAAAGTCGACGTTTTCGTAATATTGGCAACGAATTACCCAGAATTCTCAGCGATAAAACCACTTCCGTTATTTTCGTCTGCTATAGAGGAATGCATTTACGCATGCGTCCCACAAATAATACCGTATACAATGGCGTCTGCATCGCGCAATATTACGCCGATTCTCCTGTTCTTCCAGTTTAATTCTTTGGTAGACTCTATCAAATTCCTCTTCTCCGCGTATACCGAAAACATGATCGAAGTCTTCAAGGTCTGATATCTTGGATAAAGCTGCAAAGGTTTCAAACTACATCGGTTACCATCGGTTCCCTTCGGGATTCTCACGATAAGTTTCTATCTTGAGCTATGATCTTAAGTTACCTCGTAAGGTAGCTTACAATTATTATCGCATGAATAGATTTCTGAGTAAGCAAAATGTATTAGGATAAAACTTTCTCAGCAGAGAACGCCTTTTACGGTCTAATGCGTTTATAAATTAATGTAGAAGCCATTCATTGTATATTTGTGAATGATAATTCATTGCATTTGAATGTGGGACCAAGAGAGTAAGGTAAAGGAAGGATTTATGCTTGGATGGGAATGTAATCTGAATTAGCTTAAAAGTTCGGGGTTCGATTCCCAGTTCAGGCAAAAAAATTTTCTCTTCACCATTGATTACAAGACTGGATTTATTTAATTTGCATCCTTCACAAGACTCTGTCTCTAGGAATTAAGATCAAGTTTACAGTATGTCCAGGCATGTCCGTTGGACTAGACCTCAGTCAGACTCACTGCATACTAATATTAAGTTATACATAAATGCAGTAAATTCTAAATAATATACTTTTTTTTCAGAACAACTACAAGAACTTAGGAAAGTTAAGTTATCTCGAGTGATCTGTGATAATACAGATTTGATTGACACCATTCAAGTTTATCCTATGGTACTACCAGATCACGAAATGTAAGTACTTCATATATTTATAAAGTTTATAAAATCTCAATTTCTGGATAATAACATAGTTTTTAAAAAATCTCATCATTAGAATAAATAAATATTTATAAAGAGTAGAATGATCTTTCATCAATCACGATGGTCTAGAAGATCAGTTCCTTGCCTCTGATATCCTGAGAGTCTTGTGTTCAAACCCCCTGGGTCAATGCATATTTTAGGATGAAAAATTCCAAAGCACAAGTCCTCTGTAAGCTGTAAGTCACGAGTCTGAAGATTTTCAGGTTCATAAAAGAAAACCTGAATAAAGAGTCCTCTAAGCAAAATTAATCAACCTTCAACATCCTGATAATATCTTAGATGCTTACTAGATGTCTCATTAGATTGGTATGTTGACCACATACCATTCATGACATCTATAGGGATATAATCATAACTAAATTAACTTGGTCTAGTAACTCCTGACAAAGGAGAGACTAAGGCCCAACGCTGGACTGTTACGCCATTGTAGATAGATAGATATTATATATTGTTGTACTATGCGAACATATATATATATATATATATATAATAAATTTGGTGTGTTTAATTCTCAGCTCATATGGTTGTTTCTGTTAGACATATGTTTCAAGACATGTTTGCCCCATTTTCAGTTTGTGCAGACTGATTTTTTCCAAGTTGTCGGCCCTGGATCTCAACTCCTGCTCCCTCTTTCTGTGGCCCAAAGAACTTGCTAATTAAATTCCTCTCCAGGAATTTCAAAATTCATAATTCTCTCCATGTTCTTCTATATGCAGAAGATGGGGCAAATAAGTCTTCAAACATATGTCTAATAGAAACAACAAAATGAGGTAAGAATTAAACAGACCAAACATATTATTATTAAGTAAAATCTCATTATGTTACTTCCCATTATATTTTCATACATATTTATGATATATTTTAAATTAACATGTTCCAGAATTGGACATAGTTTTATTTTAGAAACAAAAATTAAAGTTCAGACCGGGATTCAAACCCCAGATCACTGACTCTACATGTCGGTATGATACAGATTACACCATCCAAACTCCAATACAAACGTCAACAATTCTTTTCACTTATATAATTATCTTTCATCAGAATTTTCTTCCTGGTGAAAAATAATTATAAATGGAAAGAATTGTTGACGTTCGTATTGGAGTTTGGATGGTGTAATCTGTATCATACTGACGCACAGAATCAGAGATCTGCAGTTCGAATTCCAGTCCGAGCGTCAATTTTTCTTTCTAAAATAAATATATATATATATATATATATATATAAGAATTAAATGAATCGTGATTTCTTCTTACCTCATACTTCTATGTTTTTTTAAACACAGCACTGCAGTATCAGCGACCAATTGTCACCACCGTCAGCTATTTTCAAGACTGTCAATTTTTTATTTTGCCGGTAATTATCCAAACTGCCATCTGGTGTTCTTTTGGAGGAATTATTTTCTAAACTGCCATCTGGTGTTCTTTTGAAAGAAAATAATTCCTTCGAAAGAACACCAGATGGCAGTTTGGATAATTACCAGCAAAAGAAAAAATTGACAGTCGTGAAAACAGCTGACGATGGTGACAATGGGTTGCTGATACTGCAGTGCTGTGTTTAAAAAAACATAGAAGTATGAGGTAAGAAGAAATCATGATTAATTTAATTCTTATTAATTGAACCTCATAATGTTAAAAATTCCCAAATTTAATATATAAATATATATATACTTTTTTTTTTATTTTAGTAATCCAAGAGTGCCATGTCGAAGCGGCATCATTCCAGGTATAGATTTCACCAAGTGGGCAGATTTTGGTGCACCTGCTGCAGCTGCAGGGACACCCTTTGTGAGTAATATCTTCGACCAACTTGGCAAGAAGTAGATCCTCAGCACTTTCACATTGTATATTTCTACACTCAACATCAGAATGTGTGAATCATGTATATAGAAAAACAGTGTCATAACTTTTAAGTGTATATACAATATAAACAAATAGCTCACATAAGAGTAAATGTGTCACTGAAAAATAACAAAAGGAAATATCTCCTTTACATCACAGAAAGGAAAAAATGGTCAAGAAATATGATTGTGTCTTGTGACAACCTATCTCTTCATGTATATACGCACAAACTGTGAAGTGAATGATGAAGTAATCTCTCTGGATCATCAGATTTGAAGAGTTTAACTGTTTTTTGCTTTGATGGCAAAGCCACTGGTATTAAATCACACAGGCCAACAATAAAAATACTTTTTGAATGAATTTACCTTTGTCTTGTTGTATAAAGTAAGCTTCATCACCCACAATTTTATTTTACATTTCAACATTCAATATTTAAAGAAAAAGCTACATTAGGAGCTTTTAAGAAAACAGGGAAAGCAACATAAATTTTTATTTGAAATAAAAATTAATACCTAAACTGAGATTCAAACCTGAGACTTCCAGCTTTATATGCTAGAGTACTACCATTTACACCATCTAGATATATGAATACAGAGTTAATTTTTCTTCCTCATTTAATATATAATTCTGTTTTCATTCACGACAGTGAATATTTACTCCCAGAGCCATCTGATGGCTTCTAGTTAAAGAATACTTTTTAATGAGAATTTTTGCACAATTATAGCCAATTAAGCTTAACACTAAATATAAAGATTTAAATTAAAATGTTTTATACCTCACCTCATATCCAGTCTTCTAATTATACCAGTTTCAAAGCTTTGGCAGCTTCATCTTCAGTAATTTATTGTTGACTGATCGACATAACATCAGTCAATAAGAAATTACTGAAGATGAAGCTGCCTAAGCTTTGAAACTGGTATAATTAGAAGACTGGATATGAGGTGATGTATAAAACATTTTAATTTAAATCTTAAATTAAACCTCATAGTGATTTTTTTTTCCTATAAAAGTTCAATTCAAACTAAATACAAAGCTTAACTGGCTACAATAGGTGTAAAAATTCTTATCAAGAAGACTTCTTGAATTAGAAGCTAATAGATGGCACTGGGAGCAAATGTTCTCTGCTGTGGACGATAACAAAATTATATATATGGGGAAGAAAAATTAATATCTGCATTGGAATATCTGAATGGCATAAATGCAGCACAGTAGCGTATAAAGCTAGAAGTCTTTGATTCAAATCCCAGTTCAGGTGTTAATTTTTCTTTTGAAATAAAATTTTGTATCATCATTATGAGTGCTAAAATTTAAAGTAAACATTGTAAGCAACATAAATTCTGCATAGAAAAGAGGTTAACACAACTAAAGAAAAAAGTCCTGCCTCTTTCAGAATTTTTTTTCCAGGCTTTTCTATCTCTGGCAACAGCCCACCAATTCTTGGGTTTTAAAGATTTGACATCCTATAGTACTCCATCCATTCATCTCAAATTCGGTCTTCCAGTTCTCCGCCTTCCTTCTGACTTACCATCTATAATTTCTAACTACTTCATTTTTAGTCACCCTCTGCATATGTCCTGCCAATCTTAGTCTGTTTACTTTAATATCTGTAATGATAGCTGATGATTTATACAACTCATACAACCTTGTTATATCTCATTCACTACTCTCCATTTTGCTTAATAGGTCCATATATCCTTCTGAGTATCTTTCTTTCAAAAACAGTCAATTGAGATTTGTCAGGTTCAATCAAAACCAAGGTTTCACTTCCGTAAGTTAGTACTGGTTTAACCCATTTGCCTCAGGTTTAAATGTTCAATTAATTTCGCCAGAAACCGGATTTAAGTTACCATAAATTATATTGTCTATCTTCAGACATTCAAAACAAACAAAAGATAATGGTACTTGAGATCACAATAAGGGTGAAGGCCAAAACACATTCCTCAACAATTCATAAATGTTAACAAAAGTTTACCCTGCCAAGAGATGTTACAAAATATTCCAAAATATATAACAGCAGAGTTAAGCGAGTGTATCTCACCTCCAGAGTTCAAGGCCATTTAACTGCCAGTGAGTGTACCTCATCTTTTGAGGTGAATGGGTTAATTAGCATTTTATACAATCAGTTTTTTGTTCTGCGTGAATGATATTTTGATTTCAAATACTTGATTATTGCAAAGTAACATTTATTAGCATTTTGTATAATTTTATTTATTTCTTCCTGAATACTGTTTTATTTATTTATTAAAACTCCAAGATATATGAAGTTATTTACTTTCTCAAATGTATTATTCTGTATCTTAATATGTTGTTCAGTTTTTCTGTATTTACTATTTTCATTGGTGATCATATATTTGGTATTATACATATTTTATATATTATATATCATCATCATCACATGGCACTAAAGCCCCTCTTCCTCCACACTTCTCTATCCAATGCAGCCAACTTCCAATTCCTCACATCTGGATAGCATCCTTTCTTACTGTATCCTCCAATCTATTTTTTGATCTTCCTTGAGATATTTTTCCATCAAATGTTGCATCGTACCTTGTTTGGAATTCTTTGATCCTGTATGCACTTGTCCAGCCCATTGTAATGTCTTAAGATAGAATATGGTGTCTAAATTAAACATTCCATATAGTTGTTTAAGTTCTAAATTATTCATATATATATATATATATATATATATATATATATATACTTATATCCAATACAGCCAGATCTGTTTCACTTTGAATTTGTTGAATTACTTCATCAAGTGATAAGAATTACATTTTAGTGTTAAAAAAAAGTTTTAAAAAAGTTATTTTTTGTTGGCCTGTGTTATTATTTATATTATTTACTGACTGCAAGTTCAGTTAAACTCTTGTACCGTATGTTGAGTGAAAGGATATTATGTATAAAATTCTAGTAGCCATTTGATCTTCATTTCCTAAAAACTGATATGTAAATACACATCAATTATATCATTCAACATTAAAAATATGTTTCTTCTTTCTCTTTTTATCTTTTTATGCAGAATGGAACACAATTCTACTGGCAAACTTTCACAGGTTTATCAGGAGTGTTTGTTTAGTATTTAGATATAAAGAACCCATCTTATTTAGTCAAAATTACAGTTTGAGTAACACCATGAGGTAATTGTAAATGAGTTGGTAAATGTTTTTACATCTCACCTCATAAAGTTCCATGTTTTCGCGATACCAGTTTCAAAGGCCCTTGCTTCATCCTCAATCAAACTCCAACTGTTGAAATTTTGCATTACCACTATCTTCTGAATTGCCATCTGGTGCCAATTTTATGAACTTGAATATTAAGTTTTGATTGCTAGGAACTTCAAAATTCAATCTATATTTGTTTTTATATTTGTGGAAATGGACAGAGAACATTTAACAAACTGTGTAGCTCTTCAAAATTATCAAGATGTGACATCGAAGTATTTGAAGCAAGAAGGAGAATAACTTTGTTGTTAACTCCAGAGCATTAGCTACATACATACATAATTGTACTTCTGAATGTATTATCTTTTCCCAAACTGTTAATTCCAAAAGCTTCTCTAAATGTTCCAAAAGTTTAGTTTCTCTTCCAATGTTGTGATTCTCTAGCAAACCATGAGCTACAATTACTGATTTTTCAATTTAACCATTTTTAAGATTTCTAAAGCGTTCTGAAGAAATTTAGAGACTCATTAAAAAAAGACACTTTAAAAATATTAAAAATGGTGAAATTGAAAAATCAGCAATTGCAGCTCATAGAAATTGCACAGAAGTGGTTCTATAGAAAGTTTTTTTTTTTTTTTTTTTTTTTTTTTTTTTTTTTTTTTGCTTTGTGCATGTTGAAATAATTAGTATTTAGAAAGTGACTGTTGCAATCACATCTTTTTAGTTTGAAACTTATATAAACACCAAACTATAACTCCATAGAAAGATGAAAGAAGTAAAGAAAACATTCCAAATTCCATAGCAAATTCAACTAAATGTTCAATTTTAAATGAAGATACGGAACAAGACCATCTCCTCCTTTGTAGAAGAGACCAGCCTTTCTGCTAAATATTGGAGTGCAAGAGAGCGAATGATTTCATTGTCAAGCGATCGACATTAGATACCAATCAACCAACAATCCAAAGACTTCATCAGCTTGTACTGGGAGGCTCGAGAGAACATGACTTAAGTGTCAATTCTGGCCATTGAAAAATAATAATAAATCTTTTTTTTTTTCAGAATATGATTTGATTTAAGTTTTGTATGTATTATTATGATCCAAGAGGACAATATCATTACAACGGATAGTAGAGTTGCCTGCAACATATCTTGTGACATAGATTGAGTACGTCCAGTAATATCTCAATACTGATATAAATGCCCTAACTTCTCTATTCTTGTAGTAAGCCATTGAAGACTATGGATCCCTCATATCAAAACACTAAATAAACATTTCTGATCAACCTATGAAATTTTATTAATATAGACCTGTTCCATACTGTATTTCTGAATATAGTCAGCACAATTACTTGATTTTCCTTTCCTCTTGGCATCTTTGATCTTTTTTCTTAACCAGAACACTAATAAATAAGGTGAGTCTGTTGCATTTTACCTCATAAAAGTTGAGTTCTTCTACGACATGTTTTGAAACATACCATCCTCAACTTTTATGAGGTAAGATGCAACAGACTCGCCTTATTTATTAAGAAGAACCTCATAATGTTACTTCCTACTGTAATTTTATAACCAAAACACTATTTCATATCTCTTTTGACTAAAAAATAAGCCACTTTAAAATGGGATAGATTGTTCTATGGCCGGTTTCTACAATGCTGGGTAAATTTTTAACCTTGTGGTAAATATGAGAACTGCTCTAATTAAAAATGAGCCAGCAAATATGAACAAAATTCCCTTAAGGTGGGAATTCTGTTCTAACAATACATTGTTATCTTTGCACTAATCAATTGTTTATATCACATTTTTCAGGTTATTTCTATCTATATGACTAATTAAAGTTCTTTTCATATTTTCCTCTAACAAGAAAACTTTCTACAACAGTAATTCATCCATTCTTTTTGCTGCACTATCGTGCAGACCCTTTACATCTCATATATTGCTCATATCTTTACAACAACCATTTTTTATACCGTTACTACAATATTCAAAGATATAAAATTAGAATGTTTTCCTTAATAAAATATTATATAGAAAAATGTCTCTATTGATTGATTTTATTTCAAACTATTATTATGATTTATCTTGAGAGAATTTTTTTTTCTGTTGATAATGTTAAATTTCTAACTTAAACAATTTTCTTATATTATTTTATTATTATTTTATTATCAATGTGTAAAACATTCACATAAAAATGCTTGTTGTGTTTAACATATTCTTATAATATTTTATCTGATATAGGTTTTAACTAAACTTATGAAAATAATGTACATGATTTTAGAAAAATCCAGAGAAAAAGTTAATTATAATTTACTGGTGAATCTGAGTCAGTCCACTTTCCGAGAATGCTAGCAACCAGTACAGTAGCAACTCTTGAAGTGAGAGCTGTCGCTTAGCAATGCAAACTAAATCCCACTTCCACAGCATTTCATGCAAAACTCGTGTATTCTAGACTCATGCTTTATCACTGAATGATTTACTATAAAAGCAGATTTTTTTTTTTTTTACTTTTAAACATTAATTTCTTGCTATTTATGTTATACATATATTATATACAATTTTAATTTGGGTACCTCAGACTCCTAGATACCCCTTCAGCTTCATTCTTGCAAATTATCTTAGTTATTAACTTCTTCTTCTTCTTTCTAAAGCATAATATTACACCATAGACCTGTTTCCACATCAAGAGACCATATCCCTCCATCTAGTTATGGAGCGCCCAATATTTCTTCTTCCTTTGGGTTCGTAGTGAAGCAAAATTGGTGGGACTCTATTGCGTGTCATTCTTTCTAAATGTTGGAGCCAGTTAGATCTTGAATTTTGTATTTTTCTACAACACTGTGGATGTTTAATTTGGTTCTTATTTCTTCATTATATTTCTTATCTAATAATGTATAGCCTGCTACTGAACATAAGAATTTCATTTCAGCTACTTCTATTTTCTTTTGATCTGATCTATTAAGTGTCCAATTTTCACAAGCATAATATATGTTAACATAGGAACTCCATAGTTTTATGGAATTTTAATTGTATGGTTTTTAATGTTTTATTTTTTAGAGTTCTTCTTATTGTTCCACACATATTATAAAATTTATTTAATTTTAAATTTATATCATTCTTTTGATAGTATGATATGTTAAACCCTAAGTAGTTGAAATTGTTTACTTGTTCTATCAATTTATTATTGATCGTTTTAACTTGTTTTATTCAATAAAAAATGAAAAATTATAAGTTGATTTTTGTGGGATTCTAGTTCATTTCTTTCAGGGGTGGTTTTTACAGAGTGTTTTGCAATCAACAGTTTTCATGTTGCATGTTTGCAATCAATAGTTTTCAAATAACTTATTCTTTTCTTATTAAAATTTAAAAATATTACTTTTTAATTAATATATAAAAATTCAATCTGCGTAAGTTTGTGACTTACAGACATCTAAACAGCTCAACCCATCTTCATGAAAATTTGTACATACATATTTTCAAATACACTGTATGTTTAGCCACTATCTACTATGCTGTAAAACCATTTGGTGTAGGACCACACCTAAAACAAAAATTAAAATGTCTATCTAGCAATCTCAATTTTCAATATTTCACAGTGAAACTCAGCATATGCTAGTAAAATAAACCGAGGTAGGTATTATCAAAACCTCATCAAAATCCAACCATTAAAAGTGAGGGTTTACTGAAATTCAAAAATAAAAATTGACACTAGCAAACCACCATATTTGGTTCGTCGCAATATATAAATATTTTCAAGTACGGTGAGAGTTTAGCTGCTATTCATCATCATCATCTTCCTTCACGGATTAGGTTTTTGCCTGTTCCGATCTCACATCTGTTCAGCCCAGCACTTTCTTGGTCTTTCTACCAATCTTCATCCTCCAGGATTATATATCAGTGCCATCTTTGGTATCCTATCCTCTGTTATTCTTTGCAAATGTTTTATTCAATTGTTCCTGTGTTCTTCTATTTGTTGCTATTATGCTCTAAAAACATTAGGTATAGGAGTTTACAAAAATTTTAAAAATCATATTTCATTTATTTAGGCATAGCAGTGCATGTCGGGCATTAGCTAGTAGGTTATGTTTTGTTTCTGAAAGCAACTATCATTATATGATTCGATGAGCTTTCTTTGCTAGAATGTGTCATTTCCACATAAGCTACAATGTGCAGCTATTCAATAGAAAACTATATTATTAGAATATATGTTAACACAAACTAGATTATTTATGTAAATAAACATAAATTCATTTAAAATATCTGTCACAAAAATGTATCATCCTATATTTTACTTGCTGTAAATTTAAGTAAGACAATAGTTTGTTTTTATACTTAAAATTAGTAATGAAAAAAGGTTATATTAACACAAAGCCCTCTTCATTCGGTACAATAAAATCATGAACAATATCCAGCAATCAGTCTTCAGTAGTTTAGAGAGAAGCTGATATTACATTGTGCCATGTGAACCGTGCTTTGTAAAATGTAAATTGTTGTAAAATTTTTAGATGTAGAAAAATTAAAGTTATTTGTACAAACATAAAATGGGTGTGAAGTTAATTAAAACACATTTTTGTACATATTCCTTAAATAATTAATTATTTGAGGCATTCAGAAGTCAACACGATTTTCCTCTTTTGCAAAAATGTTGAGATATTCAAGCTTAAAGTTAAATACGTATGCTGTTAATATGTAAATATTTTTCATTAATATTTAAGGAAGTGACACTATGAGGTTTATTTTAATTAATAATGTGAGTTAGAATTTACAACTCACCTCATAAATTGTAGATTTCCTGAAGACCAGTTTCGGTACACTATGTATCATTATCAATTCCATCTTTCTTAGTTTTTACAAAAAAACTATTTTGAAATTCCCAGGGAGGGAAAGATAAATTAATGAATTTTGAAATTCTTGGAGAAGTTGATTTTGTAGGGAGGTTCATTGGTCCACCAACAGATGGAGTAAGAAGCAGTGCTCCTGGATGATAGAACATCGGTTGTGTAAATACTGAACATGTAACCACTAAGATTACGAAATCGGTCCAATTAGAAGACAGGATATGAGATGAGGTGGAAAGAATTTTATTTTAAATTTTAATTAAATCTCCATAGCGACATTTCCTATTACTGTATAGTTAAAAAATGGAGTTATTCATGTTTACTTCTGAACGCTTCATATATGAGTAGGGAACAGATTTTTATGAACTAAAAGTTAAGATTGCAACATACTATAATGAGAAGTAAGACTTGTGACTGTCTTTTGTCTTGATTCCACATACAAACATTTTAATAATATTAAGAATTGAATGATTCACACCTCACCTCATAGTAGTTTCTTGAGAACATGTTTCAGAAGGCTTGCCTTCCATCATCAGATCATATCCAATGTGGTCAGATAACTAAATTATGTTTGGTCTAGAAACTAATAGCAAAGAGCAGATTATGGCTAGAATCAAAGGGCTGTAAACCCAATAACCAAGTAAATAGTGTATTAATTTATCACTTTTATAATAAAACATCAGCTTATAATATTGACCAATCTGAATATTATATTTTAGAAAATAAAAGAAATCTTAATACTATTTTCATAAAATAAAAGAAATCTTAATACTGCATTGACTTAGGCTTTCACGGCCGGAGTTGCTATGATGATCTTGAAGAAGATTTTCGGGCTGTAGGCCATGGTCTCGAGACTTGAAGTCTTGACAACAACCCTTGAGGATGCTAGATGCAGTTTCTGGCAAAACGTCGGGGAACTTTAAGCCTCGAGACCATGGCCTACAGCCCGAAAATCTTCTTCAAGATCATCATAATCTTAATCCTTCCTATTTTACAAAATAAAAGAAATATAAAATAAAATAAATATCTCTAAAGATGACTAAACAATGGTCATGAAAGTACTGAGGATGGAACCTAATTATATTCCAAAACCGGTCTAAAAATAAAAAGGATATGAGGTGATGTGAAACAATTCTCTTAAATAATTTATCTCATAGTTTTTATTATTAATTTAATACTTCTCATTGAAGGACAAATTATATTTGAAGAGAAAAATATATGCCCATTCTTTTCAAATATAATTTGTCCTTCAGTGAGAAGTATTAAATTAATAATAAAAACATCGAAAGAAGCACTGGCTTTATAAAGTACTGTTTAAATTCCCAATAAAAAGTCTTCTTAAATAGAAGCATTTGGTGCTCGAGAATTAACTATGTATAAGAGAAAAATTTGCATTTGGATTGGAGGCCTAGGTAGATCAGTTGGGAGAGCATTTGCATAGAAAACCAAAGGTCTTGGGTTCAAACCCCGGTCTAGGCATATATTTTTCTCTTCAAATATAATATAGTGTTAATTCCTAAAAAGTCACTCTTGATACTATTTTTATAAAATAAAATAAAGTAAATTAATTGCTAAAAGAATGCTATTGGTGAGGTATTTCCATTAGATATTATAACTATTCAGTTTGTTTTTTAATGATGTTCTGGCAAGTGAAACTGTGAAAGTTAATGAATAATAACACAGTGTGATAGGAGGGATACAAGTCATATGACTGTATACACTATACAATCTGTGTTTCAATCTTAACTTTTAATACATAGAAAATTGTGCCCTATTTATGAGATAATTAATTTCTAAAAAAACACTGTGATAAATTTGTAAAAGCAATAACACCTAGGTTTACTGCTTCCAGCAATCTGAGCAGAGTAATTTCACTTCCACACACAGTAAAACAGTTCACAAGTGCAGTGTTTGTTGTATGATGCCAATATAAAACATTCACATAAATTAGTACTTGAAGAATCTGGGCTATAAAGCAATGATCTATAACTGGTGTTTCTCACAGATGTTTCTCCCTCAGTTATGGAGGAAATCTTCAATGGTGCGTTCTTTTAGATCATCATTTCCCAACCTGTTGTTCGTAAACTACCAGGGGGTTTGCAAAATATTTCAAGGGATTTGCCAAAACTTTTCTGTAATGGCAGTTTCGAGGTTAAGCCTATTATTATTTCCTTCATTTCTGCGGCATTATTATTATTATTATTATTATTATTATTATTACTACTATTATTATTTTTAAAAAACTAAATTAACCCTATAATGCCCCTTGTTACACATGTATACCCCTTTAGGTACATTTTTTTATCTCTCACCTCATTATTCTTCTTCTTTAACTATAAACTGGTTTCGGAACATAGTTTCTGTTCCATCCTCAGTATCATCATGACCATTGTTCTGTCGTCTTGAAGAGCTGTCCTTCGCTCCTTCCATTGGCAGACTGAAAAACTGTTTTTCAGTCTGCCAATGGAAGGAGCGAAGGACAGCTCTTCAAGATGACAGAACAACGGTTGTGATGATACTGAGGATGGAACAGAAACTATGTTCCGAAACTAGTTTATAGTTAAAGAAGAAGAATAATATGAGGTGAGAGATAAAACATTTTACCTAAATGAATATACTTCATAGTGTGAATTCCTAAAACAAGTATGTATACCCCTATTTGTACGAAAAGTTGTTTTCTTCATATGCCTATTTAAAAACTAAATACAGAAATAGACTTTGTGCTGAAAGTGATTTCAGACTTTATTTAACTTATGTGGTTCCTGACTTCAAAGCTCTGTGACATGGAAAGCAGGCGCAACCTTCTCACTGAATTCCATGGAAAAGGTGAGCAATTACAATGAAAACTTGTATTTATTACTGCCTTCACGTTTTGTAACTTTCAAGCCGTAACTAGAGTAACTTTAGGTTTTAACTGTTAAGTGTTAAGTTAATTTAACGTTATTAAACCTTTTGCTCGGAATTAAATTTTATGCATGTTACTGTATGTATATTTAAAAGTCAGTAGTTCACCCAACTCAGATAATTGTGGAAGGGATTCACGAGTCAAAAAAGGTTGGGGACCGCTGTTTTAGGTGATGTCACCTAGTTGGAGCTTTCGTTAAGTGAAAACACCTAGAAGAACTCACCACCATAGATTCCTCCATAGCTGAGAGAGAAATATCTGGGAAAAACACCAGTTATGGACCATAGTCTTATAGTCCAAAATCTTCAAGTACCATGACTACCGGCCATCAAAGCCTATATTGTACATTCACATAAATTAATATATTTTATTTCTAATTGGATGGTGTTATGCATCAACCGGCTATGTGCCATTATGTAAGTTTCGAGAAAAATATGTTTTAAGTTTTATTTTTACATTTTAAAAAACACATTGAATTGACATCATCATTGGTTCTACAGCCCATTGCTGGCCTTGACCACCCCTTCAATGCGCCTCCATTCGTCCCTCTTATCCGCCTTCCTTTTCCATCCTCGTACACCCAGTGTCCTCAGGTCCTGTTCCACGCTGTCCAGCCATCTAATATTAGGACGTCTAACTCTTCGGTTTCCAATTATAGTTGTCAATGTGACTTTATGACAAGTGTCTGATTCCTCTTCCCTGTAGAGATGTCCCAGCCATCTAATTCTTGCCATCTTTATTGTTTTAATGATATCAACATCACCATATAGTTTATATAATTCATCATTATATCTAATTCGCCAGTTTCCCCTCTCACATATTGGGCCAAATATTTTCCTTAATAGTTTTCTTTCAAATATTCTAATTTCGTTTTCTTGAGTTTTTGTTAGGGCCCAACTTTCACAGCAATAGATGGCAACAGGCCTCGATAAAGTTTTATATATATTTATTTTTGTTTGGTGACTTAGATATCTGAAACTGAATTGTTTTTTTTTAAGTCCAAAATATCCCCCGCTGCCTAACATTAGTCTATGATTGATTTCTTTATCAAACACTGAATTGACAAACTTCACTATTCTGATTGTATAGCCACAATTTTCCTTCTGTGTTGTTTTGGCGTAAATAAGCACACTGAATTTGTTTAAAATTTCACTTAACATTTTGTTTCTTGCCACAATTATCAGTAAACTTTTGTTCACAACTACAACTCACAATTAATCTTCTTTTAATTTTTATCACATTCACAACTATTTTCACAGTCACTGCTGAATAAGTTCGCCACGATTTCTCGTTCACTTAATTTATCATTGTCCAATGCGAGACTGATTACCGCCGTCATCAAACAGACTGGCTGACTGGCCTCCTGCCTCTGCCCTTTTATTAGCGCGAGGAAACTTCTAGAAATAGCTTTGAGATATTTTTTTGGATATTTTGAAGTCTGAAAGGAGGAAGGAGATGATGGTGGAAACGTCTGGCAACACTCTCCAGACTCTTCAGCCGACTTGTGTGGGTCCTCTAATTGGCAATTCTCGCCCAGCCCAAGCAATTCAAACTTCGCTATGTGACACGTAACACTATTTATTGTAGCACCAAACTAATAATACTCATTTATGCATAAAAAATCTAAGAGCAGGAACATTTGATGCTTAGCTGCATGATATAAAATTTAGAATAACATTTATGAAGTTCTAGGTTCATAGACATTTGTTCCAAAACACAGAATCTCTGATAGGACTGATGGCATTTACATTTTTCTTTAATAATAAGGCTATATCTATGATTTGACGATAAAAGTGTGCGTACACTTACTTCATGAGCCAGTGTAACAGATGACATCAAAATCTGATTAAAAAAAAAGAATGGTCTTAACTGGTTGATGTATAACATCGTCCAATTAACTAATCACTAGCACTATCAAACCCAAAGGTACATGGTTGCATAGATATATGCTCTCCATACATCCCTAACCAAAGTAAATGTTTTCTAATCATTCCCTCAAATCATGGTTAATATTAATCTCTTATCTCATTCTTGGCATACATACTGGGAGCTTTCCCACTTGTTTTCCTATTGTAAATTCTTGGCCTAACTACTGGGAACTTCCCTCTGGTCTTCCTACACAAATTTCCATGCCCATCTGACCATCATGATCTATGAGAATTAACTGTTCTTAAACAATCATTAAATGAATCAGATTTTACACCTCATCTCACCAGCCTCAGAGTTTCTGAATACAGTTCATGAAGTTTGGGTTTGATTCCCAGTTATAAGTAAAGTAATCCCACCACAGGCCTCGGGAGTCCTTTGGGGCAGTACGAGGTTAAGGCTTCCACTTTTTCTAGACAATCGGCACTTGATGTCAGCCGGGTTGTCAGCCGTGCATGACGGCCGCCTTTACCTCCAGAACAAGCGTCTGGTACTCATTTCCATTCGAGGCTGAGTCGACCCCAGGGCCATAGTGCTGCCAGAAGGTTATGGTCAGTTTAAAAATCTTGATCCCACCGGGACTTGAACCCTCGATCTTCCGACTTGTAGCACTGTGCCTTAACCACTACGCTACGGCGTGTCCCCGATTCCCAGTTATACCATAGGAATTTTTCCTAAAAGAGAATTATTCCTGTAGCTGTTGTCCATGGTCTGGAATTTAGGTTAAGATTAAGTTATGGACTCTCCTAGCACTTCATTATCCTTCATCACTAAACACGTAATCGAGGTAATATAACTCCGCCTCCAGGTGCCCCAAATTAAGAAATTAATTACAATCTGCCAATGCCAGGCGAGAAATCCAGAAATGTCATAAAAGACAACCTGGTGGCATTGGACAAAATAAAATAAAATAAGACGCTATGTATCCTTTCCAAGACTACTTTCAAGGATAATTTCAGAGAAATACTTTAGTTTTAATTTTTATATATATGCACTTTACATTAATAAAATACTTTAAGTTTTAGCAGCAAAATTTCAAATTTGTCCAGTAAGTGATAGATTTTTGTCAAAAAAACATAGTAAAATGTATGACAATGTCAATCAGTAACGTTAATTTATTACTGTGGTGTTTAAACCAGTCAATGTTAAAATATACATGGACACTGTAAAGAGGGTTCAAAGTCAATACTGATTTAATTGTTCTTTTAAATATTGAAATAGGGAATATTATTTATACTCGTACCATCTGGAAGAGTACTGAGCATATTCAAAAATACCACCTCATAACTATTTTGCATTTTACTAAATTTACATTTATTTAAATATATATATATATATATATATATATATTGTCTCATAGACTGCGAGGCAGAACATGTGGCACAAATGGAGAATGAAAGATGTGCATGGAAGCTTCTTGTAGGAAAACCAGAGGGAGAACACCCAGTTGGTAGACCAAGAATGAGATGGGAGAATAACATTAACTATGATTTGAGGGAAGTAGATTATACAGGGGATGATTGGAAAGCATTGGCTCAGGATAGGGATGTATGGAGAGCTTATGTCTACATGGCCATGAACCTGCGGGTTCGATAGTGCCAGTGGGTTAGTTATATATATTGTTATTATTCCTCGTATAAAGAGAAATACAACAGATATATGTGTGTAAATTATTTTTGATGTAAAGTAAGCCATAGCCAAGTGGTTAAGGTAAGATGCCTTGTGGCAGAAATTTTCTCAAGAAATTTCGATCAGTATGGGACCGGTGCCCACCCAGCATCGTGAGGTAGCAGATCCAGGTTGAGAAAACCAGCTATAATGGCTGAGGGCCCGACATGTTGTTCACATGTCACCCCTACACTGGCTGGATGATCATCTACCACTGTGATTAACATATATGGATGTGAGGCCAGCAGTGGGCTTGTGGGACAAGGACCTTCTAGGTCTGTCACACCATGGAGATTTTACTGATATCAAATAAAAACCCAGAATTTTAAGTTTTAGCATACAATTTTCAAATTTGTCCACCAAGTGGTATGGGATTTATAAAAATTTATCTCTGAATCTAGTTCAGTCTGGTGTACAGTATAATGTCTCTTAAATGGTAACATTTGGTACAGCTTTGTATCCTGCTGCTTATTTCTTTTCGAAAATTCTCTCATAAGGAGGGCAATGGCTGAAACAATTTTTGGTTAAAAATCAATTTTGTTTTATTTTTTAGAATAGAATAGATTTAGAATAGATTTATTTAGCCTGGTGGTCTTCTCTTCCACTCATCAGGACAAACATATGTTACATTTAAATAAAAAAAATTATAATAATAGTACATACTAAACAATTAATTATCTGGTCAAACTGAACAATAACAAAAATAATGTCTAATAATACAATACAATTAAATACATTAAATTAAACTAATGGAAGAATGCACTGTATACACAAAGGAATAACAGCTTGAATCTACTATACATAAAAAGAAAAAAAAATATGTACAAGGAAAGTAATAAACTCTAATGAATTAATCTATTGCTTATATATAAGACACCAGGTAAATATATAAAAAAAAGTAATATTAGTGAGTTTTTTCGGCAGGAAAAAAAAAGTGTCTTTCTTTATATATTGCCAAAGTTTCATGAACCTATGACACTTAGAACATGGTATAATGATGTCATATTTAAAAGGCTGCACTATTTAAATCCCCAAATAGGGGCTTCAGCTATAATGGTAATACTGTAGTTTATGGGTATTGCCTTCCTGATCTATCAAGTTTAGTATTTTCTCTCATTCTAAATTCTCCTGGTACCTGATCAGACTTTTTATAGTCTATTTTCAATTACTATACTTAACATGCATAAAAACTTTAAAATTAATTTTTTCATATTTCTATACAAAGTGCATTTTATTATGTAAAATCTATCTTCTCCTACAATGTTTACAATATGGGTCTGAAATGTTTACAGTATGTTCTGGACACTCTAATTAATGAAATGAAGTACTCATAATTTTCATATATTAAGAATTTATCATAAGTAATGCTACAAGTGATTTTAAATTTATCTAGAGGATTTGGAAATCAAGAGTGGCATTTGTTAAGACTATTTAACAAATAAAATTAAGCTGTTTACTCACAAATAATTATTTAAATATAATTACCAGTATTTTAAAATAATTATATAATTAATGTAAATGGTGATGTTTGAAAACAACCGCAAAATGTGTGGTTATGTTTATTCACTGCAATTTGATCACATTATTTATTGCCAAATAGGATCGCAATCAGCGATAACCCACTAAGATCGCAATATTGTAAGAATGCACCTTAGTGGAGAAAAAATTAAACACATCAAACTGTATATTATAACCAATATTATAGGTTATTAATTAATTTTTTTTAGTAAACAACTCAGTAAAATCATTATTTAAAAACACAATTATCAAATGTGTAGTTCGAAGGAATCTGTTCATTATTTGCTATATTCAATGTATTTGTTGGAGAGTCAGTCACTGCAAAATAATGCTCTGACATGTCCAGAATATTAAGAAGGAGAAGCTTTCCCTATTTTGGTAAACAGAATTTGATACATAGCGAGGTAAAACATGACTATTATTGGTTGTAAAACAAAATTCACTGAAACGTGATTGGTCATTGACTCCCATTTGGGGATGAGTTAAATAGTCAAAATAAAAAATAAAATATATGATGATCTGTACCTAAAATATAAAGAAATGAATGTCGAGTAGATTAATTTTTTTCATCTCTCCTAGGAAAATAATGAAAGATTTGAATTGAATGTGTTTTTGTTCACATCTTATTGAATCTAATTATATATTTTTTAAACATTTTACCTCAGACATGACAATGGAGATACACTTTGAAAAAGCGTCTTTTGTTCAAATTAAAATATTAACAATTGAAAAACTATTAATGCTACAGAAATTAACCTCAGATATTTCATTATTTATACCAACATGGATATACATACCAAAAATGAAGTTTCTATCTATAAACTTGTGGAAAATGAGAACTTCACCCATTGCCCCCTTAAGATATATTAATTTTCAAATTTTGTTAATAATATTGGATCATTCCAAACACTGCACTTTTATTTGATTACACAAATGCCTAATTAATGGTTGAAGTATAGTAGATTTCAAAACACTGTATAATTTCTTCATTAATATTCAAATGTAGCAAGTTGCAGTTTGTCTTTTGTAGTTTTGTTTTTTGAGGTAGTGGTGGCT
Organism: Diploptera punctata; assembly: GCA_030220185.1. Lineage (NCBI taxonomy): Eukaryota > Metazoa > Arthropoda > Insecta > Blattodea > Blaberidae > Diploptera > Diploptera punctata. Next base: position 2,143,066 of record JASPKZ010001233.1, on the reverse strand, counting down.
GTTTGAGAAGAAGATGAGAGAAGGGAAAGAATTTGGTAAGTTTTATAATTATTTATAAAAGTAAATTCTGGAAATGCATGTTATTATGCATTATAGGGACTCTTGTCATCCCAACTCCTTTCAAAAAAACATTAAACTAAAAATATATAAAACTGTTATTCTACCAGTTATATTATATGGATGCAAAACATGGACTCTTACTTTAAGGGAGGAAAGGAGATTACGAGTATTTGAGAATAAATAAAGTTCTTAGGAAAATTTTTGGACCAAAGAGAAATGAACAGACAGGTGAATGGAGAAGACTACATAACAGTGACCTACATGGTCTTTATAGGAAGCCAGATATAATAAGAACAGTTAAGTCTCATAGACTGCAATGGGCAGGACATGTGGCACAAATGGGGAATGAAAGACGTGCATGGAAGCTTCTTGTAGGAAAACCAGAGGGAAAACACCTAGTTGGTAGACCAAGAATGAGGTGGGAGAATTACATTAAAGATTGGAAAACATTAGATCAGGATAGGGATGTATGGAGAGCTTATGTCTGCGTGGCCATGAACCTATGGGTTTGATATTGCCAGTGAGTTAGTTAGTTAAAGTGATCCACTACGGGTCTCAGGAGGCTCTTGGAGTAGAAGGTGGTTAAGCCTCCCACCTTTTAAACAATCACAGGTGACTTGTATCAGCTGGATTGTGAGCCCTATATGATGTCTACATTTATTCCTAGAACAAACATCTAGTTAAGTTAATGTAAATTATATTGCCTATTTTTAGACATCCAAAACGAACAAAAGATAACGGTACTTGAGATCTCAATAAGGGTGAGGGCAAAAACATATTCCTCTACTATTCATAATGGTTAACAAAATAATACCCTGCCAATGGATGTACAAAATATTGCAAAATATATAACAAGCAGAGTTAAGCAAGTGTAACTCGTCTTCTGAGGTGAATGGGTTAACTAATTACACTATAGTGTGACCACTGTAATAAATTAATTCCGCAATGAATAAAGCATATACAACAATAAAAGTGAAAGGAAAAACTGAGGTCATGGATCTAGAGCTGACTGAACAGGTTGCCCATTACTGGCTAGCAGATGGCAGTAAAAGCAGTGCTTCAGTTTGAAAGGGGGGGGGGGCTCAGCATTCCCCCAAATATTTGGAGTGGATTTCCTGAACTGTATTTCATTACATTATACTACAACAATATTGCCAGAATCATTGGTATATTGTTATTTTCAACTAAATTCTTTAAGAGCTCTTCTTTTATAATTATACAGTATTCTACATATAACAGTATAATAAGTTCTCACTAGATGTGAAAAGGTGCCCAGTCCCTCCTATTTAATCCTAAGTCAAATAAGCTGATAAAGTAAAACACTACTACTCACTTGTCAGTATATTGTTTCATTGGATGTACACCTGCATGTGGTTAGGAAGGGGGGATCACCTTTATACACCTAATGACCACTTATTAACTCTCCACAATATTTTTTCTTTAATTAAAATATTGAATAAACAAGGGCATGTGGCATAAATGAGGAATAAAAGAGGGGCATAAAAACTCATTGTTGGAAATCCACACAAGAAACACCCAATAGGTAGACCAAGAATGAAATGGGAAAATATCATTAACCATGATTTGAGGGAAATAGATTATACAGGAGATGATTGGAAAACATTCGCTCAGAATAGGGATGTATGGGAAGCTTATGTCTGCATGGCCATTAACCTACAGTTTTGATAGTGATAGTGAGTTATTTAACATTTCTCTTATTTTATATTATAATTTTATGTAAACATCAATAAAACTAATTTTATAGGCACAGATAAAAATGCATTATACTAGGGCATACGATATACTGTTGTAAATCAGCGATCCTAGTAGTGACCATTATAATCTTGTGATATGTTGTTGAGTAGTCTTTGTTGTATAAATCTGGAATACTGAAAGTCTCGAAATAGTAACATTTTGTGAATACCTTCACTTTTTCTCACTTGTAGTAACTAATACCACCCTAAAATGATGTTCAATAGAATTTGTTTAGAAGATGGAATTAAGAAGTACTCGAACATCACCAAATTCACCAGACAGAGCCTTTGAAAATATAACTTATTCACAAAGATCAAAGAATCTCTACAAAGTATTCAATGTCAATCAAGAGTTAATATCCAGAAAGCTCTAGGTCGATCAGATGAGAGATATATCCAGAAATGGTGCTGCAGATGGAGTACAGCATCTTCCAAGGATTTGGCAATGTATATTTGTCTTGGTAGGAGACTATAAATAAAGTTTGTAATGTCAAAGTAACCTAAATAAATTGTTGACATTACTTATCGAATGCCTTAGTATAATAGCAATATCCTGGAAGAGATTGAAATTATCAAGGAAGCAGAAAATAAAAATTTGCTAAATGACAATACACCCAACAACCTAAGCCCTCTGTATGAAATATACAAAAAAATTCAGTACCATAAGAATTCCTGAGGATGAAGCATGTTTTTGAAAGACCTTGAATTTTAATAGTGTGATGATGTTTGTAATAGAAATTATTATAGTGGAGGATGACTATTTTATAAGGTACAAATTTTAAAATTGAGATAATTTTAACCTCAACAGTGTTCAAACATGATTATTAAAAGTATTGCAATGTCATGGTTGCTTTAGAATCCCCTAAAAGAAAAACTGTTACGGATGTTCATTTATTGTTTGTACTGACTCTCTTAATTGTATGTATCTTTTTCAGAATCCAACAGAAAATGCCCCAGAATCTGCTCTGCATCAACAGCAGCCACAAGGAATACCAGATCTGATAAACAACCATCAAATTCACAATCTACAAGCAGATCTTCAGAACTTAGATTCACCCCACCCTGCTCATGAACAACCCATCTCCAATTTTATTGATGATCAAAATTGTGATTTTAATCCAGTTCCAGATAAAAATTCTCTAAATGTTATTCAAAGTATAGAAGTTCATACTTACGACGAACAAGCACTCGCTGAATCAAATCATATCAAACAGAAAAATGATGTGCTACTATCAGCAAAAAGTAACAAAACTCCTGCAGGGAATACTACTTCGACAAATATGACTCAAGCTGTTCTCAAAAGGAACAAAAGAGAAGAGCCTAAAATTCAAGAAGCTAAATCAAAAGATGATCAAAAAAATGAAGAAACACAACTTTATGTTTCTAGCAATTTCAATGGGCATGCACGTCATCCAGGATTCTCATATCAGGAAGAAAATATTTCAGACTCATCTGATACTGTTGTCACCACAACACCAGATGAAAATTCTAAGGTAGCAGTAACAGAAATGCAAAATAAAAACCCTTTATCACAGACTTCTTCTTCTGAAGAAGTGATTGTACCTACAAAAAGCATTGGAGAATCACAAGAAGCTGAAATAAATACAGAGACTAATATTAATAGACCCCATACTGTTGTAGGAAAAACACCCAATGAAACTTTGGAAGTAGCAGTAACAGAAACACAAAGTGAAGACCCATTATCATTGTCTTCTTCTGAAGAAGAAGTAAATGTATCTACAAAAAATGTTGGAGAATCACATGAAGCTGAAATAAATGGAGATATTAACAGAGCCCATACTGTTGTGAGTAGTACAGTACCTAAAGAAACTTCTAAAGAAGCAGAAATGCACAATAAAGACTCATTATCAATGTCTTCTTCTTCTGAAAAAGAAGTAAATGTATCGACAAAAAACATTGGAGAATCACAAGAAGGTAAGATAAATACAGAGAAGAATATTAGCAGAACCCATACTGTTGTAAGAACAACACCCAATGAAACTTTTAAAGAAGCAATTACAGAAATGCAAAATAAAGATTCCTTATCACTGTCTTCTTTTTCTGAAGAAGTAAGTGCTTCTACAAAAGACATTGGAGAATCACAAGAAGCCGAAATAAATACAGAGACTAATATCAACAAGACTGTAAAGAGAAACAATACATTTAGATCAACCACAAACCAGCCAAGTGAGAGAAGAAATACAAAAATGTACCAAGTTTATGAAGAAAGTGATGATATACCACCATATCAAATGGTTTTTGGAATTGGATATTTCAATAACAGACATATGCAAGTTAATAATCCTAATATTAAGCATGAAGAATCGAATGCAAAATTATTAAATAAAATGCCTGAACACAATAAACAGAAAGATGCAACGACCATTGTTTCAGAATTAAATAAAAAATATCAAGTAGATCAAAATATAACTAAAGAAAATAACACATCATATAACAATGAAAATAACGAGAATACAAACCAACATAATAATCACAAACATGTTGAATTTAATAGTCAAATTTATACTGAAAATCCAAAACATGAATTAACAAAACTTGAAAGGGCAGAAAAGAGTCCACATGTCACCAGTTTATCACAAACTGAAGACAGCAAAGAGTGGAAGGAAGAAGCAATAGGAGACAATACAGAACTGCAAGAAACTCAAGGAAAAGCAACACCACAAACACAGCACAGAAAAGAAAGGCAGGGAAACAATGAAAGGTATACCATTTTACAACAAACACAAGACAGTAGAGAAGTCTCACAAGAAACAGAGAGAAAAGCAACACCATATTATGTTGAAGAGAGGCAAGAAAATGCTGAAGAAGATACTCTTTTACCACAGATACAAAATAGAAAGGATCAGCAGGGAGATAGTGCAGAAGAAATTAGTCTACCGTCATTAAGAGACAATAAGGAGAGAGAATATGAAAGTGAGGAAGGCAGCATTTTACCACAAAATGACAAAGATGAAACCCAAGGGAAAGTAATACCAGTACCTCATGCACACCACACTAAGCAGCGGCAAGAAAGAAGTGAAAAAGTATCTAATTTATCACAAACACAAGAGAAAGACTGGCAAGAAAATGAAGGATCAACATCACAGGAAATGCAAGAAAGAAGCGAAAAAGAAACTGATTTACATGAAAAGAAATATTGGAAAGAAAATGAAAAAAGAGCAATGGCAGAAGAGTGGCAGGAAAATAAAGAGAAATTAAAAAACAGTGAGCATTACGATTATGGTGACAGTGAAACAAGCACAACTGAAATTGTTGAAAAATATGAAGACACAAATCATGATGTGAAAATACAACCAGATAATAAAGAAGATGACTCAAATCTTGATAAAGATGAAAATAAAAAAGAGGAAAATAAATCTGAGGAAGAAGAAAGTTTATATGATACGATTAGTAAAATTATAGATAAAAAAGATGCTATTTCTCGCGATGATGATGATGTGATTCCAAAAGGAGATGAGAATAATGGAAATAAAAAAGAAGCAGAGGCATATAAAAACTATTGGGTGTTAGAGTATTCTCGGCCTAATTAATTTCTTTTACATATTTGACCAGAGTTGCCACATTTTTACATTGCCAAAGAGGAAGACAGATTTTTTATTTGTTTTGGGAGAGAAGAGTGTGCCATCTGTTTATTCCTATCCATTGTCATGTAGTTAAGAGTTGCACTCTGTCAATATTACCAACTGAATAAACACCTCTTCTTTGTAGCAAGGAAGTCTTCATTTTCCCCTCCTCCTGTACTAATATTGATATATTTGAAGAGAAAACTATGCTTAGACTGGGGTTTGAACCAGGATGGTAGAGCATTAATGTATAAAGCTAAAGGTCCTGGGTTCAAACCCCAGCCTAGGTGTATATTTCTCTCTTCAAATATAATTTTTCCTTCAGTGAAAAATATTAAATTTATAATAAAAAAATTGAAAGAAGCTCTTCTGGCTTTATAAAGTAATGTTAAAATTCCTATTAAAAAGTCTTCTTAAATAAGAAGTTGTCATTTGCATGTGTCGAGCAATGGTTTGTAGCATTTGGCACTCTTGGAAATTGCAGTGTATAAGAGAAAAATTTGCGTTTAGATTGGAGGCTTTAGGATAGTTCAGATGGTAGATCATTAGCATATAAAGCTAAAGGTTCTGGGACAGAGAGTCTTTACATTATTATTTATCAACCATCATATTATCGAGGTAACATAACTCCGCCTTCCATGTGCCCCAACACAAGAAATGGATTACAATTCTGCCATTGCCAGGAGAGAAAGCCAGAAATATCATGAAAGATAACCTGGTGGCATTCTAAAAAAAAATTAATACATTTTGAAATTCCTGGGAAATGTGATTTGATTTGCAGGTTCATCAGTCTACAAACAGACAGCGGAAGAAACAGTGCATCACCATGACAGAACAACGGTCGTGAAAATACTGATGATTGAATAATTATTCCGAAACTGGTTTACAAACAAGACAAAACATGAGCTGAGGTGATAATTTTAAAATTTAATTATAAATACCTCATAATACTTCCTACTAATTTTAAACAGGTAAATGTTACTCCAATTCACTTTAATATATTGTTAATATACAACTTTAATCAACAATTAATATACTTTATGCTGATGTATTATTGTCCCATGCCAAAGCCGAATGGTTAAGTCAAGATTGCCTTGGCACAGAGCTGTGGGACTTGAATTGGTTCGGGTCTCAGAAAAACTCTAGTTTACCTTTCCCAATACATTTTTCAAATACTACAAGAAAAACAGTTTGCTTGCGCATGTGTTTTTAGAGTTGTCGCTAGGTGCAACCACATATTTTCGAAGCCCTACAGAAAGTTTATAGAGTCATCACTAAATGGAACCATGTAGCTGTGAAATTGATATGGCCAACCTTTGCAATAAATTCCCAATAGTTTATTAGAAATGGACATTCACCAACTTACCACTTCCTAATCTAACAAAATAATTTACATGCAATTATTTAATGAAGTGTACACTAATATGATATACACTACCTTTTCCCACTGGAACCTAACAAAATGAAGTGAGTGAAAAAATATTTTCAAATGTTGGTCATTCCGATTTCGCAGATATCTCCTTCATTTAGCAGAAGTTCCTTTAAGCATTCACACAAGCGCACAACAATTCTGCATAACTTGGAAGAAATCAATGCATACATAGATAAATATTTAATATTTGTAAAAAAAAAATATTATAAGTATCGTTGCAAAACATTTAAAATATTACAAAATGTTAGTAAAGATAGAAGAAGTACATGGTATTACAAGAATATAATATGGAGAATGAAGGGAAAGGTAATCTATAGTTGAGCCTGGGTCTCCATGGAGGAAGAAATTTTGTCATGGAATTTCGGTCAGTATCATGAGAAATTTGGGTAGTTACAATAAGTAGCAGCTCCAGGTTGAGAAAACCAGCTCTAATGGTGGGGGGGACCCAACATGCTCATCACATGTCACCCCCACACTGGCTGGATGATCGTCTACCTCAGTGATTAACACATGTGGAAGTGAGGCCAGCAGCCAGTTGGTAGGCCAAGGGTCTTCTAGGTCTGTTGCAGCATGTATTTTTCTTTTTTAGTACGGTACTTTTAGACAAAATTGAGGAATTACTAAGAGGTAACACATACATATCAAATAACACTGGGTGGGTTGAAAGGTACTTTGAGACAAGTAATTGTATAAGCATGACTTGAAAGTGTAAACTGTGTGGCAACCCCTGATATCTTGAGGGGAGGGAATTCCATGAAAGGGCAGAGGCTACTGTTAAAGAAGAGACTTTCTATTAAAATTCCTGTTGCAATTGAATACATCATTTACCTCTACATGGATACAGCATTAAGCAACTGTACTGAAAACTTGAAGCCAAACTTGTACCTAATTGTGAAAACCATTTAAATGTAACCGTCATTAGTGTAAGAAGTTCTTACTTTATAAAAAAAGTATGCTGTTTCTTTAATAACATTAATAATAATATTTTTTTTAAATTTATATACAGATTTTCAATGTTTACACATCTTTCTGTGCCGAAAGTTTTATTTTCTTTCTCCACTCATCCCTATCCATCCATTCTATATTCTCTAGTCTTCTTGTTCTCATTTCAGTTTTTATTTGTTGCATCCATGAGTTTCGAAGTCCTCCTTTATTTCTTCTTCCAAGAATAATAATAATAATAATAATCAATTGAGTTGGTGTTTACTTGATGAAAATCCATATTTATTAATTAAATAAAAATAAAACGTAGTTTTATTTGATTTTCATATTTATTATATAATTTAGTGACAGCTGTTCCGGTACACTGTACCTTCTTCAGACATGTTAACAAATTATGAATTGTGTTCCAACTGATCTAAGCAACAATACAACAATATTTATTTAAATTTTTTAATTTAACAAAGGGGATTCATTCAAATCAAGTTGAGAATTTAACAGATTGTTACTACTTTTAAATTTATTAATTTCTACAGCCTCCAAAAGATCTAACTTCTTACCCTTATCACAAACATGTAAAATTTCAAAATTTGGATCGAAACAATGATTAAATTGGAATAGGTGGTTAGCATATTTTGAATATTCTAAATTTCTGTTATATGCTCTCATGTATTCCTTTATCCGAGAGATAAAAGGTCTACCAGTTTGTCCTATATAGACATTGTCACATGTGTCACACTTCAATTTATATACACCTGATAATTTGAAGTGTGGCACATGTGACAATGTCTATATAGGACAAACTGGTAGACCTTTTATCTCTCGGATAAAGGAACACATGAGAACATATAACAGAAATCTAGAATATTCAAAATATGCTAACCACCTATTCCAATTTAATCATTGTTTCGATCCAAATTTTTAAATTTTACATGTTTGTGATAAGGGTAAGAAGTTAGACATTTTGGAGGCTGTAGAAATTAATAAATTTAAAAGTAGTAACAAACTGTTAAATTCTCAACTTGATTTGAATGAATCCCCTTTGTTAAATTTAAATAAATATTGTTGTATTGTTGCTTAGATCAGTTGGAACACAACTCATAATTTGTTAACATGTCTGAAGAAGGTACAGTGTACCAAAACAGCTGTCACTGAATTATATAATAAATATGAAAATCAAATAAAACTATGTTTTATTTTTATTTAATTAATAATAATAATAAAAATAATAATAACAGCTTCATTTTATCTGCCAGTTTTAAGACTTTAAGGACTTGTCTACCAGTCAACAAATTACAATATTATTATGTAGAACATCAACAAAATAATTACCATTCACAATATATTTTGATTTACTCTAGATTTAATGAATGAAATGTAAAATGAACAACATAAAAAATGAGAAAAAATAATATTAATGACAGAGAATAAATTTAATTCTGGAGAACAATTAATCGTATTTAACTACAAGTAATTGTATAAGCGTGACTTTAAGAGTCAAATGTGCAGCAACTCCTGATATAATGAGGGAGGGAATTCCAGGAACGAGCAAAGGCTACTGTGAAAGAAGTAGAATAAGAGGAAGTGATGTGGAGAGGGATTGTTAGCAGACTGTCATCTTGTGACCTAGTGTCAATGTTGTGGTAAAAAGATAACTTCTCAAATCTGAACACCAAATAATTATGAGCATAAGAGTGCAGAAGCTTGAAAAGAATAGAGAGAGATAGTTTAGTTTATAAGAGATTCTTTCTTATTATTTAAATTATTGTTAAGGTTGTCTTGCTATAGAAGCCATAGACACTACACGAAACCATTAAAATGCTACGTAAATGGAAAATGAAGGAAATTCAGTATCATTCTCATCTTGTGTGTAAATTGCATTTTGACTGTTGTCATCACATATAAAAGCACAGAGAACAAAATGGAATCAGTCATTTTCTTCACAACGCAAATCCAAGGAACATTAATAGTTCAACATGGTAAGTAACCTTTGTAGTTACTGATGTATATTAATTCAATTTAGATTACCAATTAATTGTTTAAAGTATCAGATAAACGTTTTTCTCTTAATTATATCTAGTTTAACTGAATTTAATTTATTTACCTACAGTTATATTTCATATAGTATTACTATATTATGTAGCTAATAGCCGGCGTGCGTTGCTACGCCTAAATAAATTAAATATTAAAGGTTAATTAAATTCTATGGTATATGCGGAGACAAACCAAACCTGGCGGTTAATTTTTAATTTAGGATTTGAGGTAAAACTCCACTTCTAATTGTCGGATTTTGCTCATTTTTGATAATACCTACCTCGGTTTATTTTAATATGATATACAGAGTTTCGTTGTAAAACATCGAAAATTGTGACCGCTAGAGAGATTTTTAAATTTTCATTTCAAGTGAACTACTACATCTAATCATTTTAGAGGGTCCAATTGTGAATCTAAATCATCCAGAGTCCCATTTAAACACACACAAAAAAATTGATCAAAATCGGTCTAGTCGTTTGGGCAAATTTTAATTTCGGATCACGTAAACCTCCACTTCTAATTGTCGGATTTCGCTCATTTTTTTGGGTAGTGCCTACCTCGGTTTATTTTAATAGGAAATACTGAGTTTCGTTGTGAAGCATAAAAAATTGTGACCGCTAGAGCGATTGTTAATAAATTTTCACTTACGGTGAACTCCTACACCTAATGGTTTTATAGGGACCAATTGTGAATCTAAACCATCGAGAAACCCACTCAAACACACACAAACAAATTTCAACAAAATCAGTCCATTCGTTTAGAAGTAGCTCAGTAACAAACACACATACAGAAGAATTATATATATATATATCCATCCATGTCCACCGCTGTGGTCTCGAGGTAGCGTACTGCCTTGTCACGCAGCGGGCCCGGGTTCGATCCCCGGTCGGGGCAGTTTTTCTGGGTGAGGTTTTTATCGGGGTTTTTCCTCACCTGTAAGACAAATGTCAGGAAAACTTTAAGGCCCAAACGGTCCCCGAAATCATATGGCCATCATCCTTATCATTGTCATCCTTACCATTATCATTATCATCATCATCCTTCACCGGTGTGGAAAGCAACGGGAAGCTACCACACCTACACAATTCCCCTAGTAAAGCTGCAAGCATAGCATGAAAATGCTAAGATTGCAGTGAAGGACCTGCTTTCGGGCAGAATTACTATGGATTGATATCCATCCATAGTAATTCTGCCCGAGGGCAGGTTTTTCATAGCATTTTCATGCTATGCTTTGCAGCTTTACTAGGGAATTGTAGGTGTAGCTTCCCGTTGCTTTGCACACCGGTAAAGGATGATGATGATGATGGTGATAGTGTTAAGGATGATGATGGCCATATCATTTCGGGGACTGTTTGTCTTACAGGTGAGGAAAAACCTCACCCAGAAAAACTGCCCCGGCCGGGGATCGAACCCGGGCCCGCTGCGTGACAAGGCAGCACGCTACATAGAGACCACAGCAGTGAATATATATATCCATAGTAATTCTGCCCGAGGGCAGGTCTTTCACTGCAATCGTAGCATTTTCATGCTATGCTTTGCAGCTTTACCAGGGAATTATAGGTGAGGTAGCTTCCCGTTGCTATCCACACCGGTGAAGGACGTTGATGATAATGATGGCCGGATGATTTCCGGGGACTATTGGGACCTAAGCTTCGCACCGGGAATCGAACCCGGGCACGCTGCGTGACAATATATCTTAATATATAAAAATTACGTGTCACGTTGTTTGTCCGCGATGGAATTCTAAACTACTGAACCGATTTTAATAAAATTTTGCACACTGTGTGCTGTTTGATCCAACTTGAGACCTACGTTTGTTTATAACTAAATTTATAGTCGCATTATTTCTATTGCAAATTATTTTTTTATTATTTAACAAAGAGTTATAATTATATGTGAGTAAAGTAAAGTAAAGTGATCCCACAACAGGCCTCAGGAGGCCTTTGGGGTAGTAGGAGGTTAAGGGTCCCACTTTTTCTAGACAATCGACACTTTATGTCAGCCGGGTTGTCAGCCCTGCGTGACGGCCGTCTTTACCCCAGAGCAAGCGTCTGGTACTCATTTCAGTTAGAGGCTGAGTCGACCCCAGGGCCATAGTGCCGCCAGAGGGTTTAAAAATCCTGACCCCAACGGGACTTGAACCCTCGACCCTCCGGCTTGTAGCTCAGTGCCTTAACCACTACGCTACGGCGTGCCCCAATTATATGTGAGTTCCATACGATTCTAACAGATGACGGTGTAAGGTAATTGGTTTATTATTTAACTAGGTGGCTGTGCTTTTCGTTGCAACCGCGAATTTCAATTGAATTACAAATATTGATTATTTCATAATTTAAGTGTGTTCAGTGTTTATTTTATTTTCAGTATATTGATAATAATATTAATTTCGTGTGTAAGTATTAGTTTTAAGTAATCTGGCTGAAAGACAGCAACTTAATTTAAATTTAACTGGACCGAAAAGGGACATTGAACAATATGACGAATCAGTTCTAGAGACCATGAATATGATATCAAGTGAATTTTCGCAAATTGGTATAGGTCTATGTGACATAAATTTTACATTTAACATGAATGTCAATTTAAAAACATATGAAGGTCCTAAGGAACGGAATAACAGAACTGTAAGTACGTCTGTAAGTTATAATAATATGCCTAATATTACAGAAACAATCTCCATGCCTCAATTAAATGAAAAACAAGATGACTATAATATATCACAAGATGATATTACTATACAGAGACTTCTTGATGATGATGATGAGAATCCAAACTGCCAACAAGTTCATGGAAAAAAACGAAAGTATAATGAAATCAGCAAGCCTCCTCAAAATATTCCATCAATAAATGTATACTGAGAATGCAGACAACATAAATTCATCTCAATCGACAAAGCCATACGGAAAAATTAACGTAAAAATAGTTAAAGGCGATACGAAGTTCGCCGGGCCATTTAGTATATCCATCCATAGTAATTCTGCCCGAAGGCAGGTCTTTCACTGCAATCATAGCATTTTCATGCTATGCTTGCAGCTTTACTAGGGAATTGTGTAGGTGTGGTAGCTTCCCGTTGCTTTCCACACCGGTGAAGGATGATGATGATAATGATAATGGTAAGGATGACAATGATAAGGATGATGGCCATATGATTTCGGGGACCGTTTGGGCCTTAAAGTTTTCCTGACATTTGTCTTATAGGTGAGGAAAACCCCCGATAAAAACCTCACCCAGAAAAACTGCCCCGACCGGGGATCGAACCCGGGCCCGCTGCGTGACAAGGCAGCACGCTACCTCGAGACCACAGCGGTGGACATATATATGTATATATACATATTACATGAAAAGAAAAATAAATGCCTGACCCGGGATTTGAACCCAGGACTTCTAAAGTGATACTTCAGTGCGCTAGCACTTACGCTATCCAGGCGCCTAGCACAAACAATATCCTTTATATATAAAGAATATATATAAAGGAAAATAAATGTTTGTATTAGGAGCTTGGATAGCGTAAGTGAAGTATCAATTCAGAAATTCTGGGTTCAAATACCTGTTCAAGAATTTATTTTTCTTTTCATGTCATATTAGGCCTGTATTGCTTAATGTCAAAATTTAAATATAACATCGATATATATACATATCCATCCATAGTAATTCTGCCCGAAGGCAGGTCCTTCGCTGCAATCATAGCATTTTCATGCTATGCTTGCAGCTTTACTAGGGAATTGTAGGTATGGTAGCTTCTCGTTGCTTTCCACACCGGTGAAGGATGATGATGGTGATGATGGTAATGATGATGATGATGATGATGATGATGGCCATATTTTTTTTTTTTTGAGTTAGTGAGGATATACTAAAAGCCAACACTCACACATTCTATTAAATAACACTAAGAAATTGAGGATGCAAATATGGTCTCACGGACATGAATTCCTATGCTAAACGTGACCATCTTGGTCCACACTACACGTCCTCAAAGTCTGTAATGGGAATTTAGTTACACCCCGTATATAAAAATTCAGCCTGTGTATGATTGTGATTTATAGACTTCCAAACCGCTTCATGAAAATGTGTTTCTAGTTACAGCGAATGTTTAGCCGCTACCTGTTATGCTGTAAAACTATAAGGCGCAGTAGTTCACCTGGGACGAAAATTTAAAAATCGCTCTAGCGGTCGCAATTTTCAATGATTCGCAACGAAGCGAAGCTATTAAAATATACCGAGGTAGGTAGTATTTAATTAAAAATTAAAAATACATATATTAAGTTTATTTAAGCGTAGCAGCACACTTTGCAGGTTTCCGCAATCGGCTTTAGGAATTCCTAATGAATGAAGAGCTAACTCTCCATCATTTTAATGGATTTAATTCCCTCCGTAGTATCTTTACCTTGTCGTGGTGGAGTGGCTTGCGTGTAACACTAAGATATTGGAGCTGGAAGTAAACATCAATAAAACTAAATATATTGATCACATATAAAAATACATCATATAATGGAAATGGACAGTTAATGAATGATAAATGAGGGAAATTTTGAAGAAGTGATTGAATTAAAATATCAAATAAACAATAATAACAAATAAGAATGAGATGCACAAGGAAATTAAACATAGGCTCAATTCTGAAAATTCACGTTATTCTGTATTACAGGGACTCTTGTCGTCTCAACTTTTCTCAAAAGCGTAACTGAAGATACATAAAAATGTTATATTATATGGATGCTAAAGACGGACTCTTACTTTAAGGGAGAAGAAAGATTGCGAGTATTTGAGAATAAAGTTATAAATTATTTTTTTGGACCAAAATGAAACCGGTTCCGAAAAGCCTACCTGAATATTTTATAAAAATATAATTTGTTGAGGATGACTGCCACAACAAGTACAACATTGTACTGTTTTTAAATGTTTAACAAAAACCTCAACGGAACAAAATGTTTTTTAAAAGTATTATTGTATATCTGGCTTAACTTGGCAAAGAGAGAAATGGAGATATAAGGGTAGATCCTTGACCGCTTTCAACCAGTTACAAAAGAAAGAATCCACCCTGTTGTCAGTTTTCGTCTTCCTCCTTTATCCTATAAACATCTGGTGAAGAATTACCGATAACACTGGTGCGAGTTAGAGAGGCGAGCACAGCTGTCTCTTTCTACAAATTTCTTGCAAAGTTAAGCTAGACGAATAATAAATTCCCGATATATGTCTCCAAACTACAATAAAAATATATAAAACTTTATTGAGACCTGTTGCCATCTATGGCTGTGAAAGTAGGGCGCTAACAAAAACTCAAGAAAACAAAATTAAAATATTTGAAAGAAGAATATTAAGGAAAATATTTGGCCCAATATGTGAGAGTGGAAACTGGCGAATTAGATATAATGATGAATTATATAAACTATATGGTGATGTAGACATCATTAAAACAATAAAGATGGCAAGAATTAGATGGCTGGGACATCTCTACAGGGAAGAGGAATCAGACATATGTCGTAGAGTTACATTGACAACTATAATTGGAAACCGAAGAGTTGGACTCTTAATATTAGATGGCTGGACAGCGTGGAACAGGACCTGAGAACACGGGAAGTACGAGGATGGAGAGGCATGGCGGAGAAGAGGGACAAATGGAGGCGCATTGTAGGGGCGGTCAAGGCCTGCAACGGGCTGTAGAACTAATAATGATGATGAATAATAAATGCTAATAACATGAAATGTTAAAGTAGGCCTGTTAATAAGTGCTCACTAGATGTGAAAAGGCGCCTCCCCTCCTACCCGCATACAGGTGCACTCCCAATGAAACAACACATCTGACAAGTGAATAGCAGTGTCTTACCTTGTCAGCCTATTCGACGTAGTGTTGAATAGGAGGGACGGGTCGTCTTTTACTTATTAACAGGCCTGTGTTAAAGAAAAAGTATAATGCATGTGTATGTGGTCAGTTGCTAATTCAGTTTTGTCTTCGTAGTTTCAGATGGATCGTCACACAATATTATATCTAATTATTTTATTCACAATGTCGACGCAAAATGGATTCGCCAGTAAACTAGGAGTTTGTATTGCGTAAGTATCCATTCAAAAAGTGGTCTACATAATTAATTAATTCCATTCCAATTAAGAGAGATAAGTTATATAGTAGGCCTATCCATCTAATGTTCGGAATTCCTAAAAAGTTAGTTAGACTTAAGTACTGTGGAGAGGGATTGTTAGCAGACTTATCTTGAGATCTAGTGTCATATGTTATGGTAA
Source organism: Diploptera punctata (assembly GCA_030220185.1). Taxonomy (NCBI): domain Eukaryota; kingdom Metazoa; phylum Arthropoda; class Insecta; order Blattodea; family Blaberidae; genus Diploptera; species Diploptera punctata. Next base: position 2,127,029 of record JASPKZ010001233.1, on the reverse strand, counting down.
GAAGATAACTTCTCAAATCTGGACGCCAGGTAACTAGAATGGCACAAGGAGTAGAGTGCGAGTAGGCGAACAGTTTTCGGATACTTTTGAAATCCAGAATGGGTTGAAGCAAGGAGAGGCACTATCTCCTCTACCATTTAATTTTTTACTAGAGCATGCCATCAGATCCTTAGAGGATGAAGAAGGCCTACAACTCAATGGTATTAGTAAGCTGTTAGTTTAGCTGATGAAGTAGTACTGTAGGAAAATTTTTGGACCAAAGAGAAATGAACAGACAGGTGAATGCAGAAGACTACATAACAGTGAACTACATGGTCTTTATAGGAAGTCAGATATAATAAGAACAGTTAAGTCTCGTGGACTGCGATGGGCAGGACATGTGGCACGAATGGGGAATGAATGACGTGCATGGAAGCTTCTTGTAGGAAAACCAGAGGGAAAACGCCCATTGGTAGACCAAAGAATGAGGTGGAAGAATAACATTAACTATGATTTGAGAGAAGTAGATTGTACAGGGAATGATTGGAAAACATTAGCTCAGGATAGGGATGTATGGAGAGCTTATGTTCGCGCGGCCATGAACCTACGGGTTCGAGAGTGCCAGTGAGTTAGTTAGTTAGGTAACTAGAAGTGTAGGAATTCATAAGCTTGAAAAGAAGTGAAAGAGAGTGCAATTTATGTCTGTTACTACGACGCGGCGGAGGAAACAGATTATTAAAGTGTTCGAAAATATTATCAAAACGACGGATGTTGAAAATGAACCCGCTGCAGTCTTTGCGACTATATGTGACGTCAGTGCATTCAAGCCACCCGCACCCGCCGTCAGTATAAACAGATCACGTAAACAGCAAGAAATGGTGCCATTGTAGATATAACACACTTCAGTGAGATACTTAATGAACCTGTAATGTAAGTACGCATCAAACTGTTCCACTTTCATAGTTATCAGACTGTAGCATAAAAGCACTGGTTTATTTTAATTGAAAATCTGTTCCCACACTGTATCTCAAAGACGATATAGAGCATGCTTAGATAACTTAATAGTTAACTCATCCCGCTCCCTATCTCTGTTCAGTCTATAATGTATCATTTTCATGACATGTCCCATAGAAAGTGATCCCACTCTAGGCCTTAGGAGACCCTTGCTGTAGTAGAAAGTAAGGGCCTCGACGTTTATAGACAATTGGCACTAGATGTCAGCAGGCTAATCAGCTCTGCATTATTGATGGCCACCTTTAACCCCAGAAAAGCATCTGGTTCTCATTTATGTTAGAAACTGAGACGATCCCAGGGCAATGGTGACGCCAGAGAGTTTGGCGAGTTTAAAATTCTGACCCTACTGGGACTCGAACCCCCTGACTTTCCGGTTTGTAGGATATTGCCTTACGGCGCGGCGTTCTCCAGAACATGTCACATGCTTCCCTAAATGTTTAGCAGTGTAGTTTGAATATAACAACATTACAAAACATGTTAACACAATTTATGACTGGCCATGGAAAATTTGGAAGTTATTTTACGAGATTGAATATTAACCCAGACAGCGATCATAATTGTAAATGTCAAGAATCAATACAATCTGTAAAACATGTTTTATTTGATTGCCCTATATTCGAAAGACAACGATTGTGGTTAAACTTACGTTTAAACGATGATGAGGCTTCTGCCTCAATGTGTGAAGTGATCTTTAAGAACCAAAATTATTATAAGCATTTTATAAAATTCATATCACACATTCATAACAATATGTAATATTTTGCTAAAACATTTATAGACAATTTATGTAATTCATAACACTCATTCAAAACCGTAAGTTAATATTTCTGTTTTACTATGAATAGTATAATATTGTTATAGTAAGCTACAACCCTAACATGCGTTTTGTGGCGAAATAGGGTTTCAAAATATTTGGAGATTCAATAATAAAAACATTATAAAACCCCGAAGATATTTTCTTTTGTCCTGCTTATCAACTGTGGTTTATGTAATCATTTATTTTTCAGGAACTGTGGGCAGTGCAACAGATGTATGGGTCATATTTTCAAGGACAAGTTTGTGCAGAGACTTGCCTCTCATCAGAAGGACAAGTACTGCCTGATTGCAACAACCCCAACACATTGCTGGGGTTCCTTAAGAGGCTTTACTGATAGCTTAATGTGTATCTAAAAGCTGTTAATTAATAAAGTATGTATTTCCAATGTGTTTTATTGTTTTCAGTGTTGCCAATATAGTTATTTTTCCTCTAGCATTTTACTTTTCTTTGATATATACAGGGGATGATTGGAAAACATTAACTCAGAATAGGGATGTATGGAGAGCTTATGTCCGCGCGGCCATTAACCTACGGGTTCGATAGTGCCAATGAGTAAATCAGTTTGGATCCACTTGCTATCAATTATTCTAACTATTTATCTCATAGACCGATATTTTGCCTCTTCCTGTTCGTAATGAGAGATATCTCCGCAAATTAACTTCTTTGTCAAGGATATCGATTCAACAATATACGAACGATATGGTACAGCAAGAAATGCCAAAACAAACAACTTCAAAAATAAAAAAATAAAAAAGTTAGTTCTGTTGCTCTAAAAAAAAATATTAAATGTTGTATAATGAATCTGCATTATTGATTATTATTAATACTCATTTCTCATACAATCATCTGTTACTGATTTTTCCCCAAGCCCAAAGAGATTTAACAGTAAATACCGCTGTGGTCTCGAGGTAGCGTGCTGCCTTGTCACGCAGCGGGCCCGGGTTCGATCCCCGATCGGGGCAGTTTTCCTGGGTGAGGTTTTTATCGGGGTTTTTCCTCACCTGTAAGACAAATGTCAGGAAAACTTTAAGGTCCAAACGGTCCCCGAAATCATATGGCCATCATCTTCATCATCATCATCCTTATCATTATCATCATCACCATCATCCTTCACCGGTGTGGAAAGCAACGGGAAGCTACCACACCTACACAATTCCCTAGTAAAGCTGCAAGCATAGCATGAAAATGCTATGATTGCAGTGAAGGACCTGCCTTCGGGCAGAATTACTAATGGATGGATATGTTATTTATAACTATACAGCTGGCTTAGAAATCGCCCGGAAGTGCAATAAGATCGGAATACATAACCTCACATTTTGTAAATATTAAACATTATTTTTAGGTTCTGACGTATTATTCGCTAAATAGTCTCTCCAAATCCAACGTTTTTCATTAGGAAAACACAACCTCTTGTTAGATTACTGTTGATAAGTACTGTATAAATGTTTTCTTTAATGTTTGTAACTCTTTGTTTTTTCTTTTTTGTACTAGTTAAAAAATCGACAATGTAATCTACGTAAAAATCTCATTTGGGCTGCTTGTAGTCGGGATTTGTACTTCGATTCTTTTTGTTTAGCCTAGTTAAACCTGACAATGTAGTCTACATAAAAATCTTATTTGAGTAAGTCGGGATTTATACTTCGAGTATAAAAACAGTTTTCACTGAATGAAAACTTATGGTAAACAATATCTATTCAAACGCTTCAACCTTCCAGATTTTCTAGCAAGGAATCTGTTGACCATTGATTACGGTCTTTCAGTAAATCCAAACATTTCTCCCTCTCTAATTGCTAAATTACAAAGCCTTGTGCTTGACGTGGTTGTCCTGGTATATGTTTTTATTCTAGCTTACAACGTATAATAGTAAGTTACAGTTAACAAGGCTTTTTGTATAGGAAGTTTAGAAACGACAATCTACAAAACAAACAGACTTTTCAACACATGTTTACCCACCTGAATTGTAACCATTGTAACTATCACTCTAGATCCTAGGTTTATATTGATATGGAGTGATTTCCCTAAAAGAACGCAAAAATAAATTTAAAATGCGCTTTTAAATTTTTATCCCAAATATTTGCTACTTTTTGGGACAATTAACTTATATAACATATTCCGATTGAGGGCTTTCCACTTTTCAGCGGTTGCCCTTTTACCAGCCGGCTGCTGGCCCTTCACATCCACATGTGTCAATCACAGAGGTAGATGATCAACAGCCAGTGTAGGGGTGACATGTGGTTAGCATGTCGAGTCCCCCAGCCGTTATAGCTGGTTCCTCAACCTGGAGCCGCTACTTATTGTAGCTACCCAATTGCCTCACGATGCTGGGTGGGCACCGGTCCCATACTGGCCGAAATACCATGAGAAAATTTCTTCCCCCATGGAGACTCGAACCAGCGCAAGTCCCGTAGCTCGGCGCCAAGGCTTCCTACCTTAACCGCTCGGCTACGGCGCGGGACTATATAATATATTACCGTACGAAATATGCGGCCGTAGCAAAGAATAAAAAAAAATTAAGTGCATTCGTTGCATTAAAAAACTCGCGTTTTTTGGACCATCAAATGGCTTACGCTGCCTAAACCACACAAATACATCAAATTAATGTACACAGAATTCAATATCTCAAAAAATTCCACGACAGAATATGTCTATATTTTACGGATAACACACAATAATAATTGTTGTCTTCCAAAATTAAATTAAAAGTGAAGATTTAATTACAAAGACTTTTACAATAACGTAATGCTAATTCTTATAAAATTAAATATGTTAGTTCCCTTGAGCGTTTAGTGACGGACAAATTTGTCTTTTATACTATGTCATTTAATATTATTAAATGTCTAACAATTGCAGCAAGTACGTATTTTGATTCAATATATCCATGTGTACATTTTAATAAATCGTTTATACATAATCTGTTTAAATTATTTGGTTCACGTGAACAACGTCGCGGGTACCGTTAGTATGAAAATAAAAATGAATGTAAAGTTACTTACTAACTCGCTGGCATTATCGAACCCGTAGGTTCATGGCCGCACGAACATAAGCTCTCCATACATCCCCATCCTGAGCTAATGCTTTCCAATCATTCCCTGTATAATCTACTTCCCTCAAATCATAGTTAATGTTATTTTCCCACCTCATTCTTGGTCTACCAACTGGGCGTTTTCCCTCTGGTTTTCCTACAAGAAGTTTCCATGCACGTCTTTCATTCCCCCATTCGTGCCACATGTCCCGTCCATCGCAGTCTAGGAGAATTAACTGTTCTTATTATATCTGGCTTCCTATAGAGACCATGTAGTTCACTGTTATGTAAGTCTTCTCCATTCACCTGTCTGTTTATCTCTCTTTGGTCCAAAAAAAAATTCCTAAGAACTTTATTCTCAAATACTTATAATTTTTCTTCCCGCAAAGTAAGAGTCCATTGTTTCGCACCCGTATAATGTAACTGGGAGAATAACAGTTTTATAATTTTCAGTTTAACTTTTTTGTAAGGAGTTGGGACGTCAAGAGTCTCTGCAATGCATAATAGCACGCATTTCCAGAATTGAGCCTATGTTTAATTTCTTTGCGCATCTCATTCCTATTTGTGATTATTGTTCCTAGGTATTTGAATTCAACCACTTCCTCAAAATTTCCCTCATTTGTTATTAGCTGTCCATTTCCATTATATAATGAATATCTATGTGTGACCATATATTTAGTTTTATTGATATTTACTTCCAGTTTCAATTTCTTTGTATTACTCAATAGTAGTCCACCGCTGTGGTCTCGAGGTAGCGTGCTGCCTTGTCAGCGGGCCCGGGTTCGATCCCCGGTCGGGGCAGTTTTTCTGTAAGACAAATGTCAGGAAAACTTTAAGGCTCAAACGGTCCCCGAAATCATATGGCCATCATCCTTATCATTATCATCCTTACCATTATCATTATCATCATCATCCTTCACCGGTGTGGAAAGCAACGGGAAGCTACCACACCTACACAATTCCCTAGTAAAGCTGCAAGCATAGCATGAAAATGCTATGATCGCAGTGAAGGACCTGCCTTCGGGCAGAATTACTATGGATGGACTCAATAGTGTGTGCGTGTTAGCCTTTAGTATCTCTTCGCTATCGCCCAATAGTGCTACATAATCAGCATAAACTAACAGCTTATTAATACCATTGAGTTGTAAACCTTCCTCATTCTCTAAAGATTTAATGACATGCTATAGTACAAAATTAAATAGTAGAGGAGATAGTGCATCTCCTTGCTTCAACTCATTCTGGATATCGAAAGTATTCGAAAACTGTTTGCCTACATGCAGCCTACTCTTTGTGCCATTTAGACACATTCGTATAGGCCTAAGTATAATTAATCTTTTTTTTTTGATAAAATTGAGGCTAAGCTTATTACAACTGTAGATAAAATAATGAATAGTGTTATTATCATTATCATCATTATCATTATTATTATTATCATTATTATTATTATTATTATTATTATTATTATTATTATTATTATTATAAAGATTATTTATCTTGTAAGGGGGCACGCCGTAGCGTAGTGGTTAAGGCACTGAGCTACAAGCCGGAGGGTCGAGGGTTCAAGTCCCGTTGGGGTCAGGATTTTTAAACTGACCCAAACCCTCTGGCGGCACTATGGCCCCGGGGTCGACTCAGCCTCTAACTGAAATGAGTACCAGACGCTTGTTCTGGGGTAAAGGCGGCCGTCACGCAGGGCTGACAACCCGGCTGACATAAAGTGTCGATTGTCTAGATAAAGTGGGAACCTTAACCTCCTACTACCCCAAGGGCCTCCTGAGGCCTGTTGTGGGATCGCTTAAAAATTTATCTTGTAAATACAAACTTTTTGAGTGAAGTCAAATATACTAAATATATTAGATTAATAATATATTGTTTATTTATCTTCCTCATCATCATATTTGGGCTAATAATTAAAAACATTATAGATATGGCAAATAAAAGAACGAGAAAAATAAATCGATTAATATTTAAATCTCCATATATATAATAATCAAGATACTATATAACTTCTCCCTCTTAATTGAATCGTGTGCCTTTTTGAAGTCTACGTATAGTTGAATGAACTATGAAGATAATAATGGAAATTTAAGTCGTGAGCCCCTGCCGGCTACGCCAAACTGATTTGCACGTAATATTTGTCAAATAATAACTAACATACACTATCAAATCCGACGTTCATGACTGTGCGGATATAAACTCTCCATACATCCCTAATCTGAGCTAATGTTTTCCAATCAATCCTTGTATAATTGACCTCCCTCAGATAATAATGTTATTCTCTCACTACTTCATTCTAGGCCTAACTACTGGGCGCTTTCTCTCTGGTTTTCCTACAAGGAGTTCCCATGCTTCTCTTTTTGATTCCCTATTCGTGCCACATCTCTCGGCAACATCAATTGTAAGACAATACACAAAGAAAGGATTTAGGGGACGAAGGACAAATACCGTATAATAATAATAATAATAATAATAATAATAATAATAATAATAATAATAATAATAATAATAACAATGATGATGATGATAATGATAATGATATATAATTATTATTATTATTATTATTATTATTATTATTATTATTTTACCTGGCAGAGTTAACATCTTAAGACCTACCACTCAACAAAACCAGGATAGAAAAAAATTACAAAAAGTATAAGGTTAGGGTGTGTTATTCTTGTTAGTTTAATGCTAATGTGTGTGTGTATAAATGGAGGATGTAAAAGAGGATATTAAGGAGATAATAATAAGATACTGGAAAAGGACATGGAATAGACAAGATTGGAAATCTATAGTTAGGCACGCACTGACTCTAAAAGACCCGTGTCGCTATAGACAGATGAAGCTTACATCTACTGATAAATAAGTTAACTTTTGATTCATATAAAATTGTTTATGTAAAAATATATCTGCGATGGGCAGGACATGTTGCGCGTATGGGGAATGAAAGACGTGCATGGAAACTTCTTGTAGGAAAGCCAGAAGGAAAACGCCCAGTTGGTAGACCAAGAATGAGGTGGGAGAACAACATTAACTATGATTTGAGGGAAGTAGATTATACAGGGAATGATTGGAAAGCATTATCTCAGGATAGGGATGTATGGAGAGCTTATGTCCGTGCGGCCATGAACCTACGGGTTCGATAGTGCCAGTGAGTAAGTAAGTAAGTAAAAATATCATATATATATATATATATATATATATATATATATATATATATATAATATCATCGTATTCTTAATCTGTTACCTTAAAAATATGTAGAATTATACGAAAATTTGCATTTTGTAACCTAAAATGTATAAACAACATACCGAAAACAGATGAACTAGATAGTGACTTCTTATGTTTGATGTAACTGCCTGTTTGAATCATCTTCATGTTTTCAATCCATTGTTATCGTCACCCTTATCAAATTCTTGATTTTTCGAGATTTGTGATCGTTATATTGATTATTAATTTATCCCATTCCCAATTATAAAGTTTATATTATTACGTGTCACTACCGGTATGAGCACTGATCCAATTTTTCGGACACACGAATAAAAGCCATTTTGAATTTTTTTAATGCGGTAAATAACACATTCTGATTGATATGTTACAGTTTAATCCCTCTGTGCACCAAAGTTTCATGTTGAAAATCACTTTTATTTCACTTCTTCCCACGCAGTTATGAACAGTCCGTGTATGAGATAACGCAGCACAAGTTCCAACTGCAGCGATATACTATAAACAAACGAAGATGCTGCTCATTCTACGCATGCCCAGTAAAGTTTCATATACTCGACAACGGGGCTTTCGCGTCCAACTATAATTCTGAGTGGCGGCCGGTGGTGAAAAAGAAACTGATTGTTTACAATTTAATATAAGCACATATCTTTAATTATTCCCGTATATTATTTTTGTGTATTTATAATTATATTATTTGTGTTTTTGAGAGTTAGCTTATATATCATATAAATATGTCCATTGTTGATATATCCGTGCACTCTAGTGTTTGATAATATAAATGAAAATTAATTTGAGAAATTTTCATACATTTGTTGGTCTGTATTGTTGATGTGAAGTTTGTATCTAAATATTGTGCAAAAACATTAGTGTAAGACATCATAAAAAGTATAAATGTTTGTCCTTTATAGACTTCTAAACCGCTCAACCAATCTTCATGAAAATGTGTACATACAGTATGTGTACAGTATCTATTCTGTTCTAAAACCATTAAGGGTAGGAGTTCAACTAAAACTAAAATTCGCTCTAGCGGTCGCAATTTTCTATGTTTCACAATGAAACTCAGTATATCCTATTAGAATAAACCGATATAGGTATTATAAAAATCAGCGAAATTCGACCATTATAAATGGGGGTTTACCAGAAATCCGAAAATAAGAATTGACTCTAGCAATGGAAGAACTATATATATATATATATATATATATATATATATATATATACGTATATATCCACTCGCATTAAGTTAGAATAATAGTAAAATCTACTTATAAATATATTTCATTTTCAGACGCACGGGGAATCGAAAAGAATTACGATAATTTGCTTTATTTTTTTTATTCTTACTTATTCTACTGAAAAAATAATTATTTATTTAGGCGTAACAGCGCATGCAGATATTAGATAGTTTATGCTGCAAAACTTACTTACAATGTTGCAAAACACACTTCACACCTTATCATAATTGATCAATCTTAAATTTAGTGAGCAGTTTGAAGAATTGTTGATAACGAATACCACAGCTTAATACCTTTTTCCCAGTAAAAATTATAACTATATCGATCTGCCTAGTATACTGTAAAAAAAACACACACACACACAAATTTGAGTAGGAGTAAAACAGAAGTGAGAGTGATTTGAAATTCAAAACGTATTATATCATAAAATTGGTTAAAAACTTATTAAATCCATTGTGGCGGTGCAAAACGTATTAAATAAATGTTAATCGATATCTTGTATCAGAACAAACTGTAAAAATAGATTTTTATTACACTCGGTAGAGTTGCATTGTTATTCTACCAGTTAGGCCTATATTATATGAGTGCGAAATATGGACTCTTATTTTAAGGGAAGAGAAAAAATTATGAGTATTGAGTATTTGAGAATAAAGTTCATAGGAAAAATGTTGGACCAAATAGAGATGGACGACAGGCGAATGGAGAAGATTACATAACAATGAGCTACTTGATCTTTATAAAATACCAGATATAATAAGAACAGTTGAGTCTCCTAAACTTCGATAGGCAAGACATTTGGTACGAATGGGGAATGAAAGAGGAGCATGGAAACTTCTTGAGGAAAATCAGAGGGAAAAAGTCCAGTAGGTAGACCAAGAATGAGGTGGTAACATAAAATTACCCATGATTTTAGGGAAGTAGATTGTACAAAGGATGATTGGAAAATATTAGCGCAGGATAGGGATTTATGGAGAGATTATATCCATGCGGCCATGAACCTACAGTTCGAGAGAGCCAGTGAGTTATACCGTGCTTCACTTTTCATGTTTTGCGGACTGTGAGCTCTAAGTTTTGATCTATGTTTTCCCACTCGCCATATTAGCTATGTCCTTCTATCCTATTCCGGTCTTTTTTTGGACTAATAGACTACAATGACCTCTTGGTGGAAAAAAAAAAATTATTTAACGAAGCTCTTAACAGTTAAGGTCATTACCGTTGCAATTCAAATCTGGACGTAGAAGTGTCAACAACTTTTTTCTCCAGAGATCGCTTATTTCAAGCTTGAGGATCTCTTAGTTCCGTAAATCTATTATAATACGAAATAAGAGCCATGACTTTATTTACCTCCGAAGGAAGACATATTTATAATTTTTACCTGCATAAAATATCCACGGTTGTCTGTTAACTTCTTTGTATCTAATACGGAGGGTCGCGAGTTGAACCCCGGCCGGGATCGATGGAATCTTAGGATGAAAAATCCAAGGGACAATTCATTCGGGAAGGACATTAAATGCCATTCTTTATCATACGTCACGTGTTAGAGTACTAAATTTCGTTAAGATAGCTTTTAAATTATTTTAGGCCTGAAAATACATTATAGCCCTATTAAATTCTACAAACATTCATTGCATTTAAATTGTGTTTAACTGCGTAAATAAACTCTCCAATATAGTTATTCTATGAAAATTAAAAATGACTGACATTTACAACGTAAGAAAAAGTTCACTTCTGCAAATTTACAAATTTAAAAATATATTCACAATTATTATTTCCCAGGCATAAATAGCCATTTCTTTAAGTTTCTATGTTCTATAATTAATGTGATTAACTGCTACCTAGAACAAATTTAGTTAGAGTATCAGTATTTTGGTTAGCTTATTAACTTCAATATTAGCAACGAGCATTGTGTATGTAGGCAGCATTGCGTGATTAGAAATTGTATTAACATCGACTTTCACCTGATGGCGCATGCGCATGGTGTCTTTTTCGGACAAGTTTCATTTTTATACACTTTATCAGTTTCATTTATATAAACCTAACTAACGATAGAGCATTTCCTTAAATAGCTCACAATAAAGTTATTGTAACTATTTGAAGTAGATAATCCATCCATTTATTTTTCCTAAGTTGGGACTCAAACAAGCATGATGTATAATATGCAATAAAAACAAAATAAGTTTATTATTTACAAATATAGTTATTTGGGAAAAAATTTACGTACATTAAATTATTTTTAATCTGTTATTTTATGTACGTAAGGAAATTTGTTAATTACAATTGAAAATTTATCTCCCGCGAATGGTACTTGGAAGAGCTCGCGTGGTATATATACAGAACGGCGAGCTATACTTTTTCGTACTCGCTTCGGCGGTACATATACTAAAATTGGAACGATACAGAGAAGATTAGCATGGCCCCTGCGCAAGGATGACACGCAAAATCGTGAAGCGTTCCACATTTTTTGTTCATATCATTATTTTGTATATTACTATACAAAATAATTATTAATTACTATATTATGTAAACGAAAATATTCGAATGTTGGCAAGCAGACTTGGAAATTTTAAACTCAGCAGAATAATCGATTATACCTACCTCTCTTTTATCATCATCATCATCATAGTACATTCACGAATTTAGGCCATTTGTTGACCTGTTTCGGCCTCAAGAGAACACCATCCAGAAGTCTTTTGAGTGGACGTCCTGGTCTTCTTCTTCCTGCAGGTTGATATCTTAACATTAGTTTGGGTATTCTGTGATCTTCCATTCGATGAACATGTTGTATCCATCTTGACTTATAATCAGAAATTTTGTTTTCTAAAGATTCCATGTGTAATTCTTCTAAGATGTCTTCATTTTTTTTTGTGATCTAGTAGTGTGTATCCTGCAGTCCTCCGAAGATATCTCATTTCAGCAGATCTAAGTCTCTGTATATCCTTCTGTTTCAACGTCCATACTTCGCTACCATACAAAAGAGTTGGAAGAGCCAGTGTTTTATACACTTTCAGTCTTGAATGCTTTTGGACTAACTGTGGCTTGAAGATAGAATTTATTAACCCTAAAATTCTTAAAATTTAGATATTTTTGCATTTACATCCTTTTCTTCTTCATATGAGATATTGCATCCTAGATATGTAAAATTATTCACCTGCTCCAAAATTTTATTGTCCAGTACAATTTTACTTCTGACAGGATCTACACCTTGAAATGCCATAATTTTTGTTTTTTCTGTAGATATCTTTAATCCATATTCTTCTGTAATTTTGTTAAGTTCATACAGACCTTTCTGTAGATTATCTTCGGAATTTGCTATTATTATTTGGTCATCTGCAAACAATAGGGTGTTTAATTTTCTATTTTCTGATATTCTTATTCCAAATTTATATGTTTTGTTCCAGCAACATATTACTTCATTGATATAAATTGCAAAGAGTGTTGGGGATAGGGGGCAGCCTTGTCTCACACCACGATTTATAATTCCTTCTTCAGAAAATCTGTTATTTAATTTAATCTTTATGGTGTTGTCTTTGTAAATATTTTGTATGTTCTGCCGAAGTAAATTTGGTATATTTCTGTCTTCCAATATATTTAAGAGTTTTGATCTCTTGACTGTGTCGAATGCTTTTTCAAAATCTATGAAAGCAAAATGTGTTTCTAAGTTGAATTCTCTTCTTTTTTCAAGCAATAGTTTAACAGAAAATGCTGAATCAATACAAGATCGTCCTTTCCTAAATCCATTTTGACATTCCATAAGGAATTTTTCACTGAAACTTTTCAATTTTCCATTTAAAATGTCTGCATAAATTTTGTAGCATGTGTTTAACAAACTGATTCCCCTATAGTTGTCCATTTTTCTCTTGTCTCCTTTCTTGAACAGGGGTATAACAATGCTTGTCTTCCATTCTTGTGGTATATCTGCATTTTTGAATACATTATTAAAGAAGGACAACAGTCTTTCATGGAACTGTTTGCCTGCATATTTGTACAATTCAGAATTCAAACCATCTGTGCCAGTTGCCTTCCCATTTTTTAATTTCTTTAAACTATTGTTCAATTCTTCCAATGATATTATGGAATCTGTCTCATTATTATTTCGGAAAATTGTATCTTCATAGCTATTGTCAGTCCAAAGACTTTTATAATAATTGAAAAAATCTTCTTTTGTTACTCCGCAATTAATTTTGGTAGATTCTTTAATATCTTTATTCAAATGTTTTAATATTTTGAAGGCATTAGGTTGGAGCTTATGCAAATCTGATTCTAAATGTGTAACAAAATTTAACCATGTTTTCCTATGTCTCTTTCTTATTTCCCTCTTAACAATAGCTCTACAGCGTTTGAATTCTATTTCATTTTCTACTTTCTTTGTGTTCAAATATTTTTTATAAGCTGCATTTTTTTTCTTCAATCAATTGTTTTATTTGATCATCCCAGATTTTTAGAGTTCTATTTCTTCTTTGTTGTATATTTACTTTTCCTAAAGTTTCATTAGCTGCATTTTGAATTATCATTTTAATGTTTTTCCATTCTTCTTCGACATCATTACTTTCTGGAGTTGTAGCCATATATTGCTGAATTCTTCTCGAATATAACCATTTAATGCTGTCATCATAAAATAATTTTACCTTGTACTTTTGTTCTATGCTCTGTTGTTGTTTCTTCTTTTTTAACCATCTTGGTGGAAATCTTATTTTTGCTTCTACTAGGTAGTGATCTGAACCAATAACATATCCTCTGTAGGCTCTGACATCGAGAAACAATTTAAAAATCTTATTATTTGCAATGAAATAATCAATGATTGATTTTGAGTCCTGACGATGCCAGGTATACTTATGTATGTTTCTATGATTGTAAAAGGTATTCGTTATTTTCAGTTCATTGTAGATAGCAAAATCTGTTAATCTTGTCCCATTCCTATTGCTGGTTGGTTCGCCAAATGTTCCAATATTATTGTTGACTTGAGCATTGCCCACTCTGGCATTTAATCTCCTATTATGAGAATGTAATCATTTCTATTAATTTTGCTATAAATTTCTTGTAATATTTTATAACATTCTTCATTGTCTTCTTCACGGCCTTCCTCTGGTGCATATACACCAAGAACTGTCAAATTACCTCTATTTATTTTCAGTCGAAGCTCTAATATTCTTTCATTCCAGTAAGTGTAGTGCTGAATTTTATTTCTTATGGTTTTATTAATCCAAATCATTACTCCAGCTTGTCCATGGGTTTTCCTGTCGACACCGCTATATATTGTACATAATTTTGTGTTTCTTTCGTTCCTTTAAGTTTCTTCTTAGTCTCTGTAGTTACTGCAATATCATGTTTCTATTTTTAAATATACTGTCTAGTTCCTCTTCTTTTTCATGGATGCTTCGGACATTCCAGGTTGCATATCTTACAATATCATTGTGCCATTTTCTTTTAACCATATTTCTTTGCTGTGGGTCGTCATATTTCAATTCCTTCTGGCTTTTTTCGTGTTGAGACTTGAAAGTAGTTTTGAAGTTCCTTAGGACAGGTTACTGGCCCGACGCTAAGTAGTCCAGTGGTAGGGCTGCTACCTTTTAGTCTCTGGACAGACATTAGGATACCGCATTTACTCAGTACCTGATGGAACGGTTATACCGCCGTGACTCGGTCCTCAGAGCCTCGTTTGTGAAAACAGGTTGTACCACGAGAAGGTGAGGATGAGAATTGGGTAGGAGAGGTTATACACACGTCACTACCCCTTACAACCCACCTCTCTTTTATTTGGATAGGAAACCCCGATTAAATTTTGCTTACAGGGTCCAAATAAGATTGTTATAAAATCCAAAATTATCTTTCGTCTAATTACACAATTTCTTACTGTATCTGTTCGAGAAAATCCACGTAAAACCTCCATTTTTTTTTCAGAATTTAATTTATTTATTGTTGCTGATATTACCATGTTTCTTTTCACCGTGTAATAATAATAATAATATATATATATATATAATATATATATATATATATATATATATATATTCAGGATTGTTTCTGTTATTTACACAGGTATTCTCAACCAAAACATACAATTTTTTTTCTTACATACTTCCCGATTTTATGTGTCTGCTTCTGTCATATTTCTCTTCTTCATAATAATAGTAGTAATAATAATAATAATAATAATAATAAATAATAATAATGATATTAATATTAATAATAATTAATATTATTATTATTATTATTATTATTATTATTATTATTATTATTAAAGCCTCCAAATTTTTTTTCGAGAATTTAATTTATTTAATGTTGATCTTACCATGCTTCTCCACCATGTAATAATTTATTAATAGTAATAATAATAATAATTATTATTATTTTTATTATTATTGTTATTATTATTATTATTATTATTATTATTATTATTATTATTATTATTATTATTATTATTATTATTATTATTATTATTATTATTACATGGTAAAATCAGTAACAATAAATATATTAAATTCTAAAAATAATGGAGGCTTTAATTATAACTATTATCATTCCATCCATAGTAAATTTGCCCGAGGGCAGGTCTTTCACTGCAATCCGAGCATTTTCAAGCTATGTTTTTGCAGCTTTACTAGGAAATTATAGGAATGGTAGCTTCCCGTTGCTTCCTACACCAGTGAAGGATGATGATGGCCAGACGATTTTCGGGGACCGTTGGGTTCTAAGCTTCCTGGCTTTTGTCTTACAGGTGAGGAAAAACCCCGGAAAAAACCTCACCCAGGAGCCTGTCCCGACCGGGAATCGAACACAGGGCCGACTGCGAGACAAGGCAGCACGTTACCTCGAGACCACAGCGGAGGATATTATGATTATGATGATTATTATTATTATTATTATTATTAAATAATATTATTATTATTCCATCTATAGTAATTCTGCCCGAAGGCAGGTCATTATTATTATTATTATTATTATTATTATTATTATTATTATTATTATTATTATTATTATTATTAATATTGTCCACCGCTGCGGTCTCGAGGTAGCGTGCTGCCTTGTCACGCAGCGGGCCCGTGTTCGATCCCCGGTCGGGGCAGTTTTTCTGGGTGAGGTTTTTATCGGGGTTTTTCCTCACCTGTAAGACAAATGTCAGGAAAAATTTAAGGCCCAAACGGTCCCCGAAATCATATGGCCATCATCACCAACCTTAGCATTATCATCTCATCATCATCATCATCCTTCACCGGTGTGAAAAGCAATGGGAAGCTACCACACCTACAATTCCCTGGTAAAGCTGCAAAGCATAGCATGAAAATGCTATGATTGCAGTGAAAGACCTGCCCTCGGCCAGAATTACTATGGATGGCTGGATTGTTAATATTATTGCATGGTGGAGAAACATGGTAAGATCAGCAAATTAAATAAATTAAATTCTGGAAAAAATGGAGGCTTTCTTCTTCTTTCTTCTTCACTTCCTGGTTTAGGCAAGAGTTGCCTGTTCCGTCTTCACTAATAGATCTAAGACAATCTCTTCCGAGGACGTCCGACACCTTCCATTGTGAAGAATACGAGTAACATATTTTCCTCTGATCGCGGTACCAACGCTATGCAGAGTAGACCATTAGTTGAGGCTGCCACCTCAAAGCTTTAGGTCCAGCTCCAGGATGTACTAACCCCATCTAGAGGGTTGCCACTGCCGCCAATCTATTAAAAGTTAGTTGTCGTTGTGGACTTTACTCTTGTTTCCCCGAGCATGGGTCTCTTATCATCTCAGAGAAAGGACCCCCTCTTCCCATCAGTTCTCCGACCCAAATCGCCGAAAGGATTCTATCCCACAACCTTGATTTGGGTTACTCGGATTAGCAGGTCCACCTCGAGCAGGTTGGGAGAGGAGTTGATATGCAGAGGCTGTGTTTGCAATGGAAACTATATTGCGCATGCATACCCTTGGACCCAAATGGAGGCTTTAAAAATAGTAATAATAATAATAATAATAATAATAATAATAATAATACTGCAAGAATATCCAGGAAGGATAAAATCAGAAATTCATATATAAAAGAAAAAATGCAGGTCCAATATTCAATATTAGATTTTATACAGAAGAAACAATTAAATTGGTACGGACACATTAGAAGGATGAAAGAAGGAAGACTACCTAAGATAATCATGGATTGGGAACCACAGGGAAGGAAAAAGAAGGGTAGACCAAATATTACGTGGATTCAGGGAATCAATGAAACTAAGAGGGAATGGGAAATAGAAGAAGATATATGGATGAACAGACAAGAATGGAAAAATGTGTTGAACAAATGTGTAGTTAACTGTGAACATGGGTACCGGAAAAATGTATATTCATTGTAAAAGCCGGAATAATAAAAATTATGATATATTATTATTATTATTATGTATTATTATTATTATACATGATGCAACAAAGAAACATGATAAAATCATAGCACTACAATAAATAATTTAAATTCTGAACAAAAAAAAAATGGAGGCTCTCCTTTCCTTTCCACGTATGTTTCTCTGCAACATTATAAAGTAACAACATGTGTAATTAGATGAAGCATGAATTTTGGATTCTTTATATCAATCGTATTTGGAACCTGTACGCAAAATTGAATCGGGTTTTTCTATCCAAGATCAAGAGAGCAGGGTACGACATAATCGTTTCTTGAAGTTCCGTGTACCCGACGAAATGATTATTCTGCTGTTGTTTCAAATGTCCAAAGTCTGCTTGCCAAAAACATTCTAATATTTTCGTTACCTTAATATTGTAATTAATAAGAGTTAGGAGAATTTTAGTGGCACAATTTTGGTGAAAAAGGTAAGGTTTTGTTGCAAAAAAAAGGTGCTTTAATTTAGCAGAAAAAGGTGCAAAAAAAAGGTGCAATTTTTAAAAATAGAAAGTGCAAATTTCCCATGTGAATCATCATTAAAGAGTACCAAAACCAGTTACATCAAGTAACTCACGACACAAAATTCAGTCATGTTGTCATATATTAAAAAGTCTGAGTAGGACAAGTCCCAGAACATTGTGTTATTGAAATCACAAGTCCAGAAAACTGTTAAAGCAGTTATTATTCAACAACTCAAATGTTTAGAACATATCTATAAAAGTTCAATATTTCAACTGTCTATCAGTGGTTTCGTCTAATGTAAAATATACTGGTTTTCACCTTCTACTTGACTGATCTGTTTTAATTTTTCTTCATACAGAGGTTGGACTTCCCAGTATATTTCTCAAAATATGCTTTCATAATAGGGTTAAGTTTGGAAAGAGGAATACCACATGCCACAAATGTCTTTGCTGTATCATTAAAAAAATATGTTTTATTTATTAAACTAGAAGAAGGTAGCGCTTCGTCAATAAACTGTTGTCACAACACACATTTACTGCTTTGTAGTTTCTTATGTTTCGTGTTTTGCACTACCTATATGCTGCATACCACGATTGTGTTGGTGTTTTTCATCAATTGTTATTGAACTATCACAAAGAATGCACCTCATAACAGATCTGTCACTCTGAATTCCAAATTGCACTATACTGTTTTACAAAATCATGTAGTTTGTAGGAGTTCACATTCGGTTTTGGCATACTGTATACTGGTCACTCAGGAAAATAGCAGACCGCACAAGTCATATATTATTTTGAACTGAAACATTTGTTTATGCACTCAACAATCTCCCTTGCTTAAACAATAGCTTTCGCATAACTCTGGTGCAAGAAGGTGCGAACTAATTTAAAAGTAACAGCCTAACGAGACTGCACTAAAGTGGAAGTAATGTGATGTGGACTAATACCATGATACCACACATCGTTACCAACCCTTGAAAGTGTATTTGAAGAAATGTAAAAAAAATACACATTATTTTGGGAATACAATCCTGCTAAGAGACAAAAAAAGGTTTAAAAAATGCAAAATGTGCTTGTATTGATAAAAAAAGGTGCAAAAAAGTGCTAGCTTTGAAAAAATGTGCAAAAAGGTGCAACTAAAACATTTAGGGGCAATTATTTAATAGTTTATTTGCAAGACAAGCTAATTTGAGCATTGTAGTAACAAAATAAAATTAAGGTGCAGCATCTAAAATTCCTAGCTCTAGTAATTAATAATTATTTTGTATTACTGTACAAAAATAATGATATGAACAAAAAATGTGGAACGCTTCACGATTTTGCGTGTCATCCTTGCGCAGGGGCCATGCTAATCTTCTCTGTATCGTTCCAATTTTAGTATATGTACCGCCGAAGCGAGTACAG